>JAOTOM010003815.1:107500-188900 GCA_034440615.1 Ashinkailepas kermadecensis
ATCTCCTGTAAGAACCACAGTTTTGTGCGCTCCAGCGACCATAAATATTCCCGTTCTGGCCACACGTCTCCATGTCTGACAGCCGTGCAGCCGGCGGTCGGGTGGCGGTGCGGTCACCTAGTCAGTGGTCAGTGGTGAGTGGTCACGTAGCACGCGCGGCGACCGGCAGTGACGGTCCGACGGCTCCGATGAACGGCCGCTGAGCCGCCGAGGGATGCGTCTGAATAAAACAGCGCCGTCGCAGAAGGTCGGCCGCCCTGCTGATGCATGGCCGGCGCCCGGCGATTTACGAGACCGAGATGACAGACGGCGGCGCGCTTCGGCGAACAGAGACGACGCGACTGCCGACCGGCGGCCTCGTGATGGCCAGCGGCTGGAGGCGACAGGTCGTTAGTGCCCGCTCCTCGGTGCTGCGCGCGCTCTTCACTTCCATCGGCCTCCCCTCGTCACCTTTATCTCCGGCGAGGAACATGAGTTGCTTATGCCAAATCAAGAAGCAAATGCTATGGCTCGATAGTAGATACACTATCTTAATACTTACAAATATAGGGCGCTATTAGTGGCTCTTCCGGAGCGAGTGCATGGTGCCAGTTGTAGGGACCCTGTAGTGCAGGGTGCCAGTTGTAGGGGCCCTGTAGTGCAGGGTGCGGGCTATAGGGACCCTGCAGTGCGAAGTGCGGGTTGTAGGGACCCTGCAGTGCAGGATGCCACTTGTAGGGACCCTGTAGTACTGGATGTCAGTTTTAGGGACCCTGTAGTGCAGGGTGCGGGCTATAGGGACCCTGCAGTGCGAAGTGCGGGTTGTAGGGACCCTGTAGTGCAGGATGCCACTTGTAGGGACCCTGTAGTACTGGATGTCAGTTTTAGGGACCCTGTAGTGCAGGGTGCCAGTTGTAGGGACTCTGCAGTGCAGGGTGCCGGCTATAGGGACCCTGTAGTACAGGGTGGGGACCCTGCAGTGCTGGCACTGTATCGGCCATCATATCGTTATCGGAAAATGACGGTGGTGGCGCGGCCAGCCACTACAGATGGCGCTGCGTCACATTTGGCGCGCTGACAGAAATAGCACGATACAATCTGTCTTTGAACAAACCATATGAGCATTGATTCTGGGGTAGATATTGGAATGAAAACTGGGATAAGTCAACTGTAATTACCAAATTCTGAGTTAATATAGCAGTGCTGAAACGTTGCATAAAAGAGCGCTCAAGATCTCCAACACATCCGTCCGGGTTACTATTTTGAACGTGTTCCGTATTTACACCAGATAAAACTCACCCATGAGTCATGGCTTCCCCCTCGAACCATTGATTGATTTGGATCCTTGATTTGCATCATTGGATCATAGCTTTGGTGCTGATCTGATCTGGATTCCACCTGGGCATCTAGTGTAGGTGGGCGTGGTGGCCGATAGTAAATTACTAATTAATTTTGGTAGATTATTACCCTTCATCCCGTGGAAATATCCAAGCATTTTTGACGTCATCTGTAATGCCCGTCAATCTGTGTGTGCATTTTATACAGAACATTGTGGTGCAAACAACAAATGGGCAGACTTTTGCAGCTCAATGGTCAATGTTGACACTGTCAAGTAACCTTCGCAAACAAAATGCACCAGTGAAGCCATTTCACATGGACACAATTCACTGACCGAATATAATTATTAGTCTATTCCGTCCAGATATTTGGTCTTTATGTTTGACGTCGCGGTATATGACACTTTGGTCGATGATGGCCAACAAAACTTACATTCCAATTTCCAACGCTTCTTTTGCAACCGTAATGGGAAATGACTGAACCCCAGACAACGTAAATTCAGATAAATATGTTGCTGTAATTGCAATATTTGCGATATCCCCACCCATGATAAGCCAAGATGGACTGACTATAACTTGCTATACCAGAGAGCCTTTAAGGTCTTGTCGATGCTTATATATATGCACCGTCATATAGAGTTATTGCTTTGACAGATAGATCCTCTTCGGTAGGCTAATGCGTGCTGTTGCGTAGGTGTACCTACGGAAAATATATGTTGAGGGGTACTAGACATCGCAGTATTGGTTCAAGTTTACCCTCTCTCAAGATTTATCATAAAATATCATAAAACCGTGCAATATATCGCTTTGAAATGTGGCATACCCACTTGTATTTGGTGCGCGATGATGAAAATGGAGGCCTAATTTATTACAGCCACAGAGTTAGTGTGGGCAGTAGTCAGGTTTCGATGTCATCGCAATGCAAGCGTAAGGCGTGCATTGCAATATGCATCATGATATGACGGCAAAAAATGTAGTCCAAAGCTCAGGATGAGTGAATATAAAAATTATAAAACCAAAAATACAAATAAGTTCGCCCATGTCATCAGGTCACACTGCAACTTACTTAAGGTAAAAAGCTTGTTTAATCCTGCCCTCTACGATAACAATCAGCTGCTTACGGTGTCGTTTAACTACATGTATGATGCGTGCGGCGATTGTGATCGATATCAGTTTTTAGCTGTGTGCGCGCCACGTTAGCCAAGTACAGTGCATAATTGTTGTTTTATTTGTATGACAACAGAAGGAATATATCTATCCGATCGGAACTCTATGTAGCACATCTCTATTTATACTCATATATCAAATCCCTCCCACGGTAGCTTGGCTTGCGTGGCAACACGCGCGCCTGTACCATTTTCAGCCGGTGAATTTGGTTGGAGCAAACTCCGCGATTGATCGGCGGATTTCGAAACCGCTTCGGCGGAAGCTATTTAGCTATTGCCACAAAAATGATGCACTGCAATTGGCTAATTGGTGCGCGCACAGATCTGATATCTGTGATATTGAGATCTGATATCTACAAAACTGATATCGATCACAATCGTCACACGTGTCATATATGTAGCTAAGCGACTCCCCAGCAGCTTACGCCGCTGTCCAACCTAACTCCATAGGTCTTGGATTAGCCATAATTTTGTTACTGAGTGATACATCGCCACAACCGCAACATAAAACATATCATCTAACAGCGTTTCAAATTTCAAGTTAATATCAGGCCATGTCACTGATATATGACCTCAATGATCATGCATCTGTCACAGGAACTCTGGAGGCTAAACCCCGGACTTTTTCGATGTAACAATGGCTACATTTTCCTGCATGGTAACGTCGTTCCTAATTCGAGTAGCGTTGTGATATCTGCGTAGAAATTTGGGATTTATAGAACATTGGTCAATTTGGAAATGTTTTTACCTTTGAAAATGCTTCATTTTTATACAATAAAAATATTTGGCTGTGCATTGGTTTGACCCATTACGCTTTACTGATCAAAATCTGGTTCGAAGATTGTTAGGCTCAACGGTTCATCACATATTTCCTTTTACATGACACTGACCTGACCGGCGACCTTGACATTCACACGTGTCATGATTCAACACAATGCCTTCAGTTTGCATATCGTTGATATGAAGTGCGAAATCGCATTTTCCAATGCCAGCGTCTGACTACGACCACGACTGGGAGACTGACGGTACCTCCTATATTGGCCTATTTGACTTGACATAACCAAGTAGATTAACAGAGATGCTTTAAATATTCCGATTCGATTTATATTCGATCCGTACACGTGTATGTGATGTAATTCTTCGGTCTGCTGATTTTCCCCGGCAGTGGAGGAGCTGCACTAACAGGCGAAGGCAGCGTCCACTAAGCGTTCACCAACAGGCGAATATAAAACTCTACTGGAGGTTTATTCGTCTTGTCGATTGAGTTCATAAATACATCAAGAAATACATCAATCATTCAATTATGTCAATGTTCATGGATGGAGCTGCGTCATATCGTAGATCGCATCCCTCTATCTAACACACGAAAGTTAGTGTGAATCAAATTGGCCCCGCCCACCCCGCACTGCGAGGGTTGGATGCTGTGCTGCGCTGCGAGGATTATTGTAAGCACTCCGGTCATGTTACACCCATGGGAATAGTTATGAGCGTCTAATATCGGAATATGCCACCGTGGAATATCTAACACGTGACATACCCTGGAAGCACTCCATGCCGTAAGATAATCTATCACGCATGAAGTTTATTACTAAAACAGCACTCTTCAAGCTGTCACATTGCAAATTCATGATATACTGATGAACGAAGGAAATAATTATGTGGTAATGTGTTATTCAAAAGGCTGTTGTCTTGGCCAACGACAGCTATGGCATTATGGCATGACAAGTGGCTTTCGCTCGTCTTCACGACATCACTTATGCTGTGCTGAGCGAGCTAATCACACCCAAATCTTGCAGCTCTATTGTCGTAAAGGACCATAATGAAGAAACGAGTCCGCCCAACAGCGAACAGCTGTTCGGAAGCTGCAGTCTAGGGCGCTGCAGCAAGCCGCGCATACTCAATGAGCTGCAGCAAAACGCAGGCAGCTGGATTGCAAGGTGAAAGCTATGCTCTTCGTCGAGGTAGACAAGACAATATCAAACAGAGGGATTTTCGCGGGAAACTTTTATTTGGGCGGAAAACTCAGTGGCGTATTTAGAAATCCACCAAGGAGGGCAGAGGTCAAGAAAGTCGCCAACTTGCCTACGCTGGTAGGTAGCAAGATTGGCCCTCAATATCTCACTCAAGTAGCAATTTATCCATGACGTATTGAAATAAAAAAGAAGTGACTAGTCACGAATGCTTTCCACAAAAACTAGTTTTGTAACGAACAGAAGACATCCAGATTATGAAATATCACTGACTAAAAGGCTGCTACAGTATTGAGCGATACTGCATCACCCCATGGGTTTGCCGATGACATCGGTGGTTGCTTAATTAATACAGTACTATTTTGGTACTGAGTATCCGTTTACGAACCATATTATTCCAAGACCCATCTCTATGTCATTGTATAGAGAAGGATGAATCGCCGGCGGCGGACGGGAGTCCGTTGATTGGTGCATATGTGGCACTGGTCACCAGAATATGGCTTATCAGCCCAGCAGAGTCGGTGGTCGAAAGCATGGCGAGTGTGATTGGTGAGGTGTTTGGGGCCCATCGGCAACTTGATCATGTAAACGCCGCGAATGTTGGATCATTCGTTGGAACGGCCCGGAGCCAGAGCGAGCTGGTCCTCTGCTGGACCTGCTGCAGACAAAGCAGTCTTACCGTTTCCAACGCGTAGGGTCTACCCTGAAAATTCAGGAGGCGTTTGAAGGCACCGTCATGCAGCGGCTTGGAAGCAAAAAGTGCGCTCGATCAGTGGTATTTTGCGCCCCATAAGGCCTCTCACGCCGCAAGACGTGCGATTGTATATCACAAAATCCATGCTGTCTTGTGACTGATATGCTATCAATATAGTGCATCATGACCATATAGTATCTTTCATTGCATTTTTTGAGACATGTGGATTGCGGTCTAGTATGTAATATAATATTGTACATCTTTCCATTGTCTGGTCACATAACATGGCGGCTGTAGTGGAAGGATGGTGACAAAATAGCGTATGTTCATTTAAGCCGGACCCAGGTAGCAAAAAGTGCATGTTTTGTTCTCGTAGGTAGCAGTCTAGAAACATTCTTGACCTCTGAAGGAGGGCCCGAATTATCGGAGGTCACCGATATCGTACGGGAGGAATGCCAAATCGACCTAAAGGGAGTCGACTTCGACCAGTGGAACCCGATGTCTCCCGAGAGGAAGCACTGATTGAGAAAAGGGGGCAATCGAGCGGTCTGAAGGGACGCCACTTTCCAGTAACAGGAACACCGGCTTCAATCCGCAAAGGCGCTATCATCTCCAATGGGAAACATATTCCAATACTCCTGAGCTGAGCATAGGCAGGGTTGAATTCAATGATTTTCATGGGGGACGACATTCGTCTGGTGGGGAGCCATTTCCTGGGAGTGTCGCCACTGTGAAAGTCACTGGATGTACGGCTCATATTCGGTATCGTGCTCTTGTAAACTCGTGGTTTAATAGTATGTGTTAATCGCACGGTGAGTGTTAGTCGTACGGTGCAATCATACAGTGTCTGAGTGCACTATACATAGTGCAATGACCTTTCGAAACAGTCCATTTGCTATTCATTCTCCACAACTGCACTTGCCGTTAAAGTGGAACACACATAAAATTCACGTGAAAGTTGGCATGAGATACCATTATTAAACCAATCGTCACTCGAACATTTCATCTCAGCCACGAGCTGCAGGCGAGTTGTTTACATTAATGCCTAAATCACTCATGGTTTAAGATATAGTAAGCCACATACGCCTTAGCTGATGTTTGTGTACTGCGCGTGGTATGATTATTTTACCGCATACCGCAACTAGTCATTAGGATGAAAAGCCAAGCCGCTGCAGTTTGCATTGCTTTCACTCAGCAGGCCGGCCCAGAGCCCTAGAACTATGGTCGGCTCTAAGACAGTATTGCCAACAAATGGCATGTGTCGGGCGGACCATCATCTGTGAGATACATTGGCCGGATTATTCAATTGGAATGCATACAATTGCATTTCTCATTCCGTCAAAACACCATTGCGGGTTACATACCATATGCTAGGATGCAGAATAACATTGTGGAAAAATGATATTTTGCACTCACGCTCGGCATCCTCCAGTATGGCGCTTCAATTACATTACGTATTTAATTACATTTCGCGACATCTTATTCCTTCCTGCATGCTAATTGTGTGTCATTAAAAAAAAATTAAGAGCCTGGAGCAGTGTAGCGCTAAGACGCTTGGATACTATATTCATTCAAGTCAAGCAGACGACAGCATGAGAAATACTTTACTCAACTTGTGCTGGAGATGCAATGTTGCCGTTTCGTTATCAAAAATATGGTGCACTCGACCTTTAGTTTCGTAGAGAGCCTTTTTTCAGAACCCAACATCGAAATTTATTTCCCAGCTCCGTTTAGTAAAACATAAAGCTGACATGGACTGCCTGAGTTTCTATTGGAAGTGAATAAACGCTTGGTGAAATATGTACGGCACTATTGTATTATTAAGCCAATTGTTCCTAAGAATATGAAAGGTGTGTGATTGAAAACTGCTCATTATGAAACAGCATAACATTTATCGGGTTGGGTAGGCTTTATTGCAACGTCTTCTTACCTTTCATAATAATTTCTTCATGATTTTTAGCTGCTCTCACTTCACTCGGACGTTTTGGAACAATGGTGGACATTTTCAGCGGTGTCGGTTTCCATATTTGAAGAAAAAAAACGTACCGTGCTTCAGTGATTTGTCCATGGATCCATCGTCATGCTATTGTAATATCGTTGAATAGTGAGACAATTTAGATGGGTGTAGAATGGCCGTTATATGTAGTACATTTGACCTTCAAATGTTACTGTATAATTACCCAACGTTTCGGTGTGGCACCTTTCTGAAGGGAAAACAAAACATCAAAATAGACAGCCCGGTCCCAATCTTGACAGCCCACTCACTCAGCATTACGAACTGAATATCTACTTTTATCGCCCATTTCCTCTTGAGAAATGTGCATCATCGAAGCGTCACACATTTATCAAGTAGCATTTGCGTCTTAAATGTTGTACTACACATAATGGCCAGTCTTCGTTTATTGTTACATTATCACACGCAACAAAATAACATTCGCTATTGCCTTGCATGTTAGCCAATGCTTTTTTTAACTCGTTGTGTGACATCAGAGCTAATTCGATGCCTCCCTCCATAGATATGTGAATTATCATGCAACGTCGTGTTGTTCGTTCGTTTTTCTATGCCAATCGTGATTAAGTACATTAATAAGTGCGATGCATTAACATTTTCCAGTAATTGAAGATGGTGCCAGGAGATAAAAGCATTGCACCACTGCAGTAGTACGATGCAGTGCACTGCTTGCACTTGCTTGCACTTGTGTTGTGCATCGCAATGCATTGCACAACACATGTATCTTACCAGGAGACGAAACCGGGCATGATACAAAAGCATAAGACGTTGTTCAATGTACATGCACACACGAACGCCCCCTCCACACATACCCCCCCCCACACACACACAAACATACACACAAACACACACGATACACACACCGACACATTGATGAATTCATTGGCAAATTTAAAAGGTTGCCGTTTGATCTGGTAAACGATCCAGGTTTTTGCAAATTAGTTCGTCATTGTTCCGGACAGTTCTCAAAAGTGCAACATTGAAGTCGGTTCAGCTTTGGCCCAATATAAATTTACGGAATGCCGGTCGCATTGAGCTTCACACGATCTACTTCGTGTGCGCAGAAACATATTGAATGACCTATGTCTTAGAAAGTGTACTCCACTGGCTCCATGGGACGTTATTTATGCTGCCTGTGCTTCAATCCAACATGCAAAATATGACATTAAATGCTGCTCCGTCCGCAAATGATTAGACGTAATCTCACACAAAGAATGACAGACGGCCCAGCTACATTTCGTGCTGAAGCAATATAAACCAAAGCCTGTGATCGTAACTGAATTTGGATGCCATCCGATGATATAAATATTTTAGTTGCACATCAACCTGAATATCTCACTTGTCATGCCGTGCGCATTGTACATAATTATATAATAATAAATGTCATACAACACACGTCGTATTTCCATACACTTGGGTTTCCCAATGAAAAAGTGTAATTTTGTCAAGTAATTAACCGAATTGTCAATTAATCTGAAGAAAGCAAGCAAACTTAAAAGTTTGCCATTCTATTATTATTTTGCGACAAGAGAATGCTTCATGAACATCAAAAACCTCTCACCCCCTTTCGCTACACTCTTTGCAACCGAGCTCTTTCCAGCATTTCCAGCTCATTCTCTGTTTCCCAAGTCGGAAGTCCATAGCGATCAATCGTTTCTTGTCGACAGGAGTCCGGATGGTAGCCTGCTCACTGAACTGCCAATGTTGGTTGTTCAAGTAAGGAATGCAAGTCAGGAACGGCATAGGTCCGTGTTTCTCACTTCATGCTGCAGTGCAAATGGTCACGTGACGACTGCAAACGTGAATTCCTCTCCTTGGACACTGGTCTGTGGTCAACCTGGTATATTTCGACGTAAAGAATAACTGTGAAGCGGAGCAGTATTCCCTGCCGATAATTGCCGTGAATCGGCACAGCCTACGCTTCTAGTGCCCAGCCATAGCCAAGGTATACTGGAACATAATTCGGTGACGGACTGACGATGCCGGTCGACATTCAGATCAAAATCAAGGTCAAACGACAAGGAACGCTAAAACGCGACGTATTTGTATTCGGATTCAAATACGAGTTTCAATTCCTACCAAAAGCTGGATCCATGTCTACCTCCTCGAGTTACTAACGAATGCCATATCCGTGGTACGATACCGGTTGATCTTCAATGTAAAAACTTAGGTCAAACGACGGGGAACGCTAGAACATCAGAAGTTACCAGTATACTCGGTGAAAACTAGTTTCAACATGTAGATCCTGTCCTCCTCAAGGGTGACAGCGGTTTCTGTCTCGATAACAGTTGACCTCCAAGGTCAGATTTAAGGTCAAACGACGGGAACGCCAAAACGCCAAACGCTACCGTTTTATTCGGCCGAAACTAGCTTCACCATGTAAATCGTCTCTTCCTCCAAGGTGACAGTGATCTTAGTCTCGACACCAGTTAACCTTGAAAGTCAATTTCTATGTAACTCGAAAATGTGGCCCGAAATGAACTTTTAGTAGGAATTGGAGGTCGTATTCGAATCCGAATATCAATACGTCGCTTTCTAGTGTTCCTCGTCTTTTGACCTCGAATTTGCCCTTGTAAATCAATCGCAATCGAGACAGAAATCACCGTCACCCTGCCACAGGAGACGATCTACATGTGGAACCTAGTTTCGTCCGAATATACCGGTAACTTTTGGAATTCTAGCATTCTCCGTCGCTTGACCTTGAATTTGACTTGGGAAGTGAAGTGCTATCGAGACAGAAATCACAGCCACACTGGAACGAGAGACGATCTACATATTGAAACTAGTTTTGATCGAATATAATGGTAACTTTGGGCAATCTAGCGTTCACCTTTGTTGGACCTTGAATTTCATCTTGAATGCCAACTGCTATCGAAACAGAAATCACCATCACCCTCGAACAGAACAGGATCTACACGTCCATCCTAGTCTTTGCCGAATATGCCGGTAACTTTGGGCGTTCCCGTCGTTTGACTGTGATTCTGACCTCGAATGTCAAGCGATATCGTACAACGCATGACGGAGTCGTAAATAACTCAGCGAGATGGATCTGGAACCCGCTTTTAGTAAGAATTGGAGCTCGTATTTGAATCCGAATGCGAATACGTCTCTAACTTCCCGGACGCCCAACATCTTGGGTATGGACGCCATCATCAATTCCAAGTAGTTTGCATTCTTCCAACCTCCGGACTTGATAGAACCAGGCAGCAAGCAGCAGCAAACAGACGCTGTTGCCAACACAACCATGCAACCTTTAACATCGCTGAACACTTTGCAAATAACTGGTTCAGATGCTGTATCGTTGACCGCCGAGGAAAAGGTCACTGGGTTCACACCAGGTGACGTCTGGAGCAATATTTGCATCCCCGATGAGCTGGCGATAGACCGGCGGCCATTTTCAATGCGGACCCGTGGACTGGCACCGCGTCGCGCCAATTTCTGCGCTGCACGCCTGGTTGCAATGAATACCGTGCTAGATTGGCAGCCGCCTGGGATCTACCCTGGGATCCGACGAGAGGTCGAGATCTGTCGAATTCTGCGACATATCTAACCATTTACAGTCAGTGCATCTCGCCCCGGCGACCTCCAGGCGCGCCCGATCGGCCACAATAGCGTCGCGGCCTATTCGCTGCAGCTGGCGGGGCGATCAGCGGCGAGAGGGTGCGCCATTTTTCGCCGCCGTTCTCCACAAACCCGTGGCGGCTGCTGCAAGGCGCGGCATCTGATGTAGAGAGCGGGACATTATTTTGGTCACGTGAACGGTGTCCAAAGCTGGTAATTGACCGCTAAAGGCTGTTTCACGCGGAAGTCATTTGTTTCACGGTGGGCGACGGTCGGTGTGCGGCGTGCCTCCGTTCCTCACCGACCCTGGTCGATGAGGGCGATACTGAAGCGATGCATTTGATTTCTGTGGTTTCAAGTGGAAGGACGTGCTTTTCTGCGTCTCATTTCCTAGTCGATTTAACGCGTTTTAGAAGTAGAGAGTACATTTTCAAGCTGTAAATCGAATGCGTGAAGAAAGTGAAATCATGTACATGCGAATTTGATTTGGCGATCTAGATCGGTGTGGAAGAAACAACCAATTAACTGTAAGTCATTTTACCTCTGTTCTGCGAATCGTTGACATTTTCGACCAAGCCATCGCTCGCTCAGTTACAGTAAAAAATTTTCCGTCAGGCGTCATGGAACGTGACGTTTGTGGCGAAAAACCTTCGCTGATACAAGGAATATTACAGCCGTTGCAAATGAGCGAAATGCTACTTCTTGAACGAAGCGGGCAGCGTTCCTCATGACATACTAGCTGGTATAATTAATGAATACTTGAAAGATGAAGAAGTTAAAACAGCCAAATCTTTATTGTATCAGCATTTTGAGGAGGGAATTCGAGCCGGTAATTGTCGAGGCCAAAACAAGAAGATGCACTTATTTATCGGGCAATCCACCGATCCCGAAGCATCATGGTGACGCAACAAGAATAGCACCCAGCCATGTGATAAATTAACCACAATCCATGTTTGCACAAGCAGCAAACCAGCGACATGTTGCAGTGTAGTGCATGAAAAATATGCGTTTGTTCAGCGTCATCTCCATTTCAATTACACATAGTCCAAGAACCACTCCTCACGAAAGGAATCTCGAGCTCACAAGGTCATCCTTTCTCCATTGGATTGTATTTATTTGTTTACTTGTTCCATATCCCTACATCCTCCTACCTGCTGTTTGTTGAGTGAGGCGCCGATACTGCCTGACTCGCCCCATGCTGCAGTATCCTTACCTTACCCAGTCTCAACACCCAGCCCTATATTCTTCTCAATATCCTATCGCCTATTATATCCCAATTCCTGTTGATCTCACTCATTTCAACGGCACGATAATAGCCACCGTGGTCTGTGGATGTGTCTGTAGTAAATGCAAATACAAGCACGGCAGTCTCTGCAGCCGTCTCCAGTCTGTGGAACCAATCGTTCGCTCGCCTCCAAATGTTCATCAGTTGACTCGTGGAATACGATTCCATCAGTCCTTTTCAATATGGTGACCCAATGTCAATGTTGTGACTTTCAAATTCCGATCTCCACGTGGCGAGGCATTGTAGCCATCTCCCATCCCGGGAACTATTCGTCCGATCTGCTACAAACGAAAGCTAAAAAATCGGACGTACATTTCCGGAGATTGGAGACGGACAACCCTCTCATGTGGTAGCTGCTCTTCGAAGGTCACGATTTTGACTCAAGGTGGCTTAATTTTAAAACGGCTGATGCAATTACACGATGCGGGTCGATTGATGAAGCTACGAGACGATTGAAGGAAAGATGGGTAGTTCCAGATGTTGGAGACGGCCGCAGAGACAGCGGTGCTTTAGCGTTGTTCGGTCGGCATGGCGTCGGTCTCCAGTCTGCACTGACAACCTGCATACCTCGTCACTTCGGACCACACTCGAATCTCACTCTAGACCATGCCCTAAACATGCCCTCAATCACGCTCTGAACCAAGCCGGGAACGACTCCCCCAATCACGTTCTGAACCGCGCTCTGAACCACGCCTGAATACTCAATGCACCAAAGTCTTCATCACTGTCCGAATTATGTCGAACTTCTCTACAAATCACCCTCTCTAAACCAGGTCTTGTCCGTGGTAACCAGCACATTCCAGGACGCCAGTTTGTCTTCAGTACATTAATGCCTCCATTTTAGACACTCCTGAAATCATAATCGCTATCTGACTACCTGACTAACTTATCTCAATAGGCCTGGCGTGTTGCTTAGCTTCGATGCACCATGGGACGACATTATATAGCACACTCAGCACCCTTGACAACTCAGCACGGCACGAGCAGAACAGGACGTGCTTATTTGTCAGGAGTACTCAGAACGTTGCCAAGGACGAGATGCAACCAACACAACGCAAGCAATGCAAAATTAACACGACTGAAGCACAGGATTCATGGATGACCACTCTCTATGAGATAATTAATCATATTTCTTCAAAAACCACGTCACATTATCAACCACCAGGGACTAAGCACGTTGGACAAAGCTCCAGTTTGGCTTGAAACCCGCATCGTATGGAGGCCACAGACCAAGCCACCAGCTGCAGCGCTCTGTCAGCTCTGGAATCTCATCAGAGGAGTCTCATCAGAGGAGGAAAAACGCCAAATGTGGCGGCGTGCGTCCGCCAAGCTGCCAGCCGGCAAGGCAGTGGGAATTGGGGTCGATGGGGAGTCGGCGGCGTCGATCAAAGGCGAACCCAGGGAGAGGAAGTGGGGTTGCGACCTTGTCCGGCTGAACCAATCTGAATACTAATGTGTCCAGCAAATTCCAGAGCTGGAATTGTATTAAAATGTATATATGCATTAAAGACACCTTATTTGCATAAATGATGATAAAAACTTTTATAGATACATTTGATAGAACAAACAAAAATATTTAAAGATATAATCCCCAGGCCCGTACCGCTTCAAACCTAGGAAGCTTTTGGAAGGTGGGATTGGGTTTTCCCGATGTGCCAACACACTTGACCCCTGCCAGGAGGGTCGGTTCCCTTCCAGGATGGCTGACTGCCGACGCCACTGGACGCCATGATGCTTTCTGGGATAGGTGTGACAGTGTGGGGTCGGTGCCAAAAAGCTATCACACGGTGGCAGCGCGCGGGGCGTCCCACGTGCCGCCGCACAGCAATACAGATCATTCGCTGCTCGCTGGCCGTGCAGCGGTGAGCACACAGGGCAGGCTCCATTGAGGGCGCACAGATTGCGTGTCGCATGAGGGCCGGCCGCCGCCGTTGTCGGCGCGTACCTCCAGCCCACAGAAGCCGCGCTGCATGTCTCGCAGCAGAGCGGGCCGCCTGTTGCCCCCGGGAAAACGATGATTTATTCAACTGGCGTGCGTGTTTTTTCCGCAGCGTGATTTTGCTGTTGGTCGGATAGAACTGCATCGACAGGTGTTTTGGTGTGAGAAGGTCGGGATTGGGGTCGGGGGTATGTCTTGGTGGCAGTCAGCTACTTTTGGGGTGAAGTATGATTAGCTCGCTGCGGTAGGATTTATGCATCATATATTTGACATCCTCTGGGCTACCCAAATAGGTAGTGGCCATTCTTGGATCTGTATCATCGGATAAAAAGATGGTGAAATTAAGGAAAAACATTCACACAGTTAAAATAAGCAAACAGGAAACAACTAACGGTCTGGTCTAGCCATTTGTTAATGCTTTCGCACAGCGCGTTTGAAGGAGTCTGGTTTCAGGCAGGTCATGTCGGGTGGCAGCCGGTTGCACATGACAGAAGGTCGGTATGCCAAACTCTGCCGGCCCGCCTCGGTTGCACATGACAGAAGGTCGGTATGCCAAACTCTGCCGGCCCGCCTCGGTTCGGATCACGTGCAGGTGGAGCGACTCATCCTATCGTGTCTGCCGGGAGCAATAGGTGGAGTTGATTTGGGAGAAAGAGGCAGGAGTAGAGGGCTCACCGTGCTGAAGAAGGCTGTGAATGAGGGAGAGACAGTGAAACTGGTCAAGCTGTCTCGAAGGGCCGCATCATCACTGCATTCGATGCGCCCCTAAACTCCAAAGCTATCCAGAAGGTAGCCATCCTGGTCTACTCAGCACATCCAATATATGATCCGATTTCTGCTTGCTGGTAATGATTCTGGCAGAAAAACTAGTGATTTTCTTGAGCTGTTTGTGATTTTGTGGGGAACAGTTGCCAAACACGGATATGTAGTACCAGACGTGAGAGAGCAGTAAACGGTAGTGAACATAATGTTTTCTGGGAGCCAGTGCTGAATGTGACTGAAGCCGATCAGAATTCCGGAGCATTTCCGATTGAGGTGCGGTATAAGGGCGTCCCACACAGGCATGGATTGAAGATCAATCCCGAGTTTCGCACGACGCTCTCCGAATGAATGGGCCTTGTAATGGGCCTTGTACGGAATTTAACCACCATCCGTGGAACTCCGCGCAGGTCTCACCTGCTTCCAAACACCATCAGATGAGGTTTTACTGCGTTCACTTTTAGTGAACTTACACTGAACCAACCAATCAGGGAGACGAGTTTGCGCTTCATTCAGCCGATCACGGCACCCGTGTCGTGCTTCCGGTAGGACACGAGAATCTGGGTGTCATCGGCGTACTGGACGACATGGGTCTGAGGCGCAAAGCAATCCAGGTCATTCGCGAACACACCGAACGGCAGAGGTTCCAGGGCTGACCCTTGAAATGCCCCCATACTGTTCCGCAGCGGTCGCGAGACGTGCCCGCGTGCTTTTAGAGGTCATCGGTACTTGACGTCAGGGAATATGGGCATCGGAAGTGTAGATATGACTCGGTATAGGTACGTCACCTTGTAAAGATCAGCGGAACTTGACGTCAAGGAATATGGGTTGTCAGACCTCTAGATATGACTCGGTATAGGTATGTCACCTTTTAGAGGTCAGCAGCATTTGACGTCAGGGTATACGGGGTATCAGAAATATAGACATGACTATACTGAAGGGTAGGTTAGTCACCTTCCCAAAAGACACATTATTCATTGAATATTCATGGAGTGTTTCATCATCTCCTGGCCCAAGGCGCCCAACTTTGTCAACGGATATTGATTAGATCACATTTTCCATTGTATCCATTTCACAATTTCGATCTACCTCCCACTCTTCCCTCTCGTCCATAGTAAAAGCCGCTTGGTCAATGCAGTTGCAAGGTAACATTGACCCCTATCTGAAAGTTTAGTAGAACAATTACTAGCACATGATAGGCCAATAAATAGTTATATTGCGCACTGCCTAATCTCGTAATTGTGCGAGAGGCTTACAGTGATAGGTGGAAAAATGCTATGTAGTTTAAAAAAACGCTATCTGAGGTTTTCGGAAAGTCTCAGGAACCTTGTGTGACACACTTGCACAGTTATTCGTCGGTTGAAAACAATAGCATCCAATGTATACTCGCATGGAAAGAAAACAATTAAGCCCTAAGTTCCTCCTCATCGACCAATATTTGAGCCGATGAGGTTATACGGCAAATTCGATCCCCCCCTTTACGATAGTTCAATTGATTGAATTGCCGGTCTATATTAGCCTCCCCAGTCCTGGCAAGATAGGTTTCGAGTCATTATATGACCCCCTTTGACCTTTGACCGCAATGGTCAGCTGGCAACTGACGGGCCGACATCGCTGGCCACACGGCAACTGGGCAGCAGTTTCGGTTGCATTTGCGGCACGTTAAGCTCTGGGCTTAAATTTTCCGTTGAAGCTGGAATTATCGGATTTAATTGTGGGATTAGGGTCCACTCAACAAGAGCTGCTCGTCATTGGGGCCTATTTCACAAAGCCAGCCAAGTAAGTATTTTGACTAAATTCCTATGAACAGATTGCACAACATGATGTACGACGTGTATATAAATATATTTTCCTCGCACATTTTAAATATAAAGCATGCAGCCCTGTGCTCGGGTGTGAGGTCATTTCAAAGGAACAAGTCGACTGCGTGTTGAGTGACGTGCGCATAGCAATAACTGCTGCCTCTTGGAATCAACATTAAGTTGACCTGCCACTATCACTGGTGTGCAAATGAGACTTCCTCTCTGAACTGCACCGTTCCCAAGCCCTGGACCACTTACAGACACTTACCGAGGAGACGTGTGAAAAGTGTCGCCGATGGCCCAAAGCATGACACAAGAGCAGCAGGACGTGCGTCCCCATGTTCACCCACACCAACAGTACAGAGCATGATGTAGAATTGGTCTCGGTGTGGTAGACGGCCCACGGCCAGCAGTGCTGTCTCGCTGCATGTCTTCCGCCCCATTGGCGCGGCATCGACGCGGATAAGAGCATCAGCAGCCGACTGAGACATCGCTTTGATTTGGATCGAGCTGCGATGCACGCTGATTGCCGCGATCGACCATAAATTTTCGAAACCGTTTCAAACGTCCGCTGAAGTCCTGGCGCGACGGCGGAGTGTCATAGGCGGACCTCGCGGAATGTCTGGGGGTGGGGGGAGGGGCACATAGCGGCTGGATCGTGCGAGCACTGGCGCGGACACGACTCGCCGCGACTCGGACCAATTCGACTCGCGCGCCGTCTGACGGCCGGTTGACACGCGACGCGATTCTTTCTGGACATGCCGGCCGGCGACGAGAGCGACACGTGCGCGGGCCCCAGGCGGGGAGCGACACGTGCGCCGGCCCCAGGCGGGGAGCGACACGTGCGCCGGCCCCAGGCGGGGAGCGACACGTGCGCGGGCCCCAGGCGGGGAGCGACACGTGCGCCGGCCCCAGGCGGGGAGCGACACGTGCGCCGGCCCCAGGCGGGGAGCGACACGTGCGCCGGCCCCAGGCGGGGAGCGACACGTGCGCGGGCCCCAGGCGGGAGCGACACGTGCGCGGGCCCCAAGCGGGGAGCGACGTGCGCGGGCCCCAAGCGGGGAGCGACACGTGCGCCGGCCCCAGGCGGGGAGCGACACGTGCGCCGGCCCCAAGCGGGGAGCGACACGTGCGCGGGCCCCAAGCGGGGAGCGACACGTGCGCCGGCCCCAGGCGGGGAGCGGCGGTGCCGGACCGAGTCTGGCTGCGTGTGCTGGCGATGCGTGCAGTCCGTCGCCGGGGCACCTGCTGGACAGACCCTTCGAGCTGCTCGACGCCTAGCATTGCGCCCGCAGGTGCGGCGCCGGAAGCGAGCCCGAGACCAGCACCAGCCCGCCGTGTTTTGCCGTGACGGAGCCTGTGCGGATCGATGCCTGTGGTCGTCTGACCGGGCAGCGCTGGCTGTGGCATCGGTGCTTCAGAGAACGACCATCGGCATGGACGAACCGGCAGTGCAGGTCGCTTCCTAGGCGGGGTAACTGAGCTCTTCGTAATTCAGGGTTCGTATCAGGGTTTCTTTGGGGACAATGGAACGTCAAATCTCGTGATAACTATATACCAACTGTGTACTTTCGATGACATCACTATACGGCGGCAGTACGGGTGTTGGGCGAGTTAGGGGAAGAGGTGGTCTATGATTTTTGCTATGCTCCAGACACAGGATCTGACGTCATTCCGCGACAGGAAGCTTGTGGGTCGACCGAAACTGCGCTCACTTTGCAGCCTACTAACTCAGGCACCTTTTCCATTTCAATTCCATGGAAGAGAACGAATTTCTGAAAGAAATAAAGCTATTTTGGTAATGTGGCATAGTGCATTCACATTTGAGATGCGTGCTCCATGCTAGGCAGATGAGTCCGTTTGTGGAAACAGTTCCTCAATTTCAACACATTGGCATTGAAAACACTTCAACCTAGCCAAAAGTGGGTATTATCTTCCCAAAATCGGACCCGTTTGCAAAACGTAGTGAACTTATCTCAAGCTCAAATGCACAAGGCTGAATTGTTAAGTTGCTATCCCTATAGGTGTCACGCTGTGTCACGGCCCCTTTTGTTCCGCGGTATTCCCTCTCTGCTTACGCCACATACAACCGCTCAGCGCGGCGCTCTTCATCGGACTGACTGTCCAAGTGGTCGCCTGGCCTGGGGATGCGCAGGTCATGTGACATGATGTCATACAGCGTAGCCAGCAACGGCTGGCAGGCCCCAGCCAGACAGAGATTTAACAAAACTGCCTGATTGCCTGCAATGTCAGCAACAGAAGTCGGGCTTTCATGAGACAGATTCTTCGTTCCGTCGAGGGTTAGAAATGGAAAAAGAGCTGCGCAAGCACCAATGAGTGCACGTACGACATTCGCAACACTGTTCTCAAACATGGTAACCAAATCAATTTGTTTATCCAAATATAAATATAACCAAATCATTTATCGCACATGCTAGGTGCAGGAATAATTTATTTGAATAGCAACAACCTACTTGTATTCCTTCTATTCAACCTCACAGTCCGCGTTGCACAGTCCACGACTGTTTGGGGCCATGGGCTGTCACGAGCTGTCTCGTGAGACTGCTCCACGAGGTTTCCCTTGTCCTAAAGGCCTCTATGCAGCGTGTAGCCATTGACGTTACATACCATGTTCATCGTGGAGATTACCGGCAAAGGCCTGGAATTACAAGTGAGACCACTCGCTTTCGAACAATTGATATTTTCTATTGCATTCCTAACAACCCGCTTCCGTGTAGGAGACAGCCTTGACAATGTGTGCACCTCTGTTGAGCGAGAGCCGGACTATCAGATCGCTACCTGCTAAGCTCTATCATAAACTATTGTCCTTGAACGAAAAAAAAACATGCGCTCCCTTGAAGGAGTATGTTGTGGTGAAAACCGTACAAATTCAACCATAAATCCTGGGGAGTTTACGACTTGAAATATCGTAACGAGGAAAGGTGAATAACGTTTCAAAAGAGTGACTATCCAGCCAGGCCGGATCGGGCGGACCACTCAGATGAGCTTTTGTCGGATATAAACGGGAGTAATCTTGATCGGGCTCCGACTTGTCTCGTAGACACTTCAGACGTACACGGAATGATTATGGATATATAATTCGATGCAATAGCCTTCTTATAGTCCATGCTTACATAAATGCTCGGGAACATAATTTTGCTAGGAAATGTATCCGACGCACATATATTGCATGGCATGATGTGAATTTTGGTCGACAACATTGATTGGATGTGTGATTTGAAATATATCTCGCGCTTATGGCGTGCTGACTTTATTTCCCAATTAGGTCCTTCCCTTTTGGAGAGGTGTGAGGGCATAAGCGTCTGTTGCGGTCGATATCGAAACGCTTTAATCCAATGCAACTCGACTTGCCTTTATCTTCCTTATCGCGTCAAGCGCGGACAATGGACAACTAGCGCCGCGGTGCGGCCCGAGTAAGTACCTCTGAAAACCATGAAAATTAAAGCTTATTTTGAAAAATCCATCTAGTAATGAAATAGTAGATGCCACTGCCTCTTATATCGGATTAGTTCACAGCGATTTCCGAAATTTTTGAGGTGGCAATTAAACGCTGAAGTTGAAGACCAAACTACCATTCAAACTAACATGGAATACATCCGGCTAGCATACTCCCTACAAACGTCTGTTTGTACAACCATATGCTGTAGGAGATTGAGACGTTCGATGCATGTCTGCTCATGTGCATTCGACTACCCTTTTCCAAAATGTGGGCGCTGCACTTTGGGTTTGTTTGCAAACACACAGCGTAATTCTACGCTATAACTGGCGATCTTTTGCCACAGTAACCACAATGAACATCGCGTGCAATGGGCTCACTCGACAACATGGGCACCTGTTGTTTTGGTAGTTGCGTATGTTTCACGGCTTGGCAATTGCTTTCTATGGGAAACCAGGCCAACATCAAGACATGGGAACGTCGGTAAAGGTGTGTAGACCGAAATCACTTGGAAGGTGATTTCTTACATACCATAACGGTTATTTTTACTGAATTAGAGTTGATAGTTTTTGAACTAGGTAGAATACTAAGTATAGCTTTTGAAATGTAATGAAATGGAATGACATATGCATACAATTAGACCATTCCACCTCATATTTATAAAAGAAGTGCTAGTTTATTAAAGCCTGAAATTAAGTGAATCATGTTACCTCCATATGCTATGTGCAGGAACAATTGGAAGAGATTAGCATTAAGCATTGCAGTTGCAACTAAGGAATTAACGTTGCAAGTATCTGCACCAGGACTTACGAATACAGGCACATGCCCCATTCCCCTATCTCCATGCCTATGCCACCACATTGGGTATCTTGGTAACGGTGATTCCAAATTGCATAGAGATGCTTCCCAATGGACACAGGTTTCGCATCGCCAGACAAAATGATGAGGAATTTTGTGCACTTATGGTCGGTGCTAAAATTAACCCTCGACCGTGTGTGACATTTTGCCACCTTCGCCAGTGGAGAGGTTGCTGCCACCCTGGCGTTTCCAAACGAAATGTGCCAGAGATGCGAAAACAAAATACGGACATGCGGGTGGGACGAGATCTCGCGATTGACTCCCGATTTTTATACCTGAGGCGATAGGTGATCCTCCAGGTCAGATGAAAGGTCACATTTTCGAGAGACAAAATCGAGACTTTTCACAATTAGATCACAAACGTTTCCTCAACTGCAATAGTTGAAGAATGCAACATTGGTTATTGGTGTTTACCATTGTTTTACGGATGTAATGTCACATATCAAGCTCCATTTAAACCACAGGGTGGTGGGCTGCTGGGAACAGTTTTTGGGTAAACGTGATGAAGCTTACTTGAGGTTGGCATCATTTCTTAATGGATAGCGAAATTTAGCGCACATGTGACATAAAAACGCACTCCGTTTCGAGTGACTTACAATCTAGATGATAATATACCCCATACCATGGATGTTATTTTATATTATTTCGAGGTGGCAAGTGGACCCTCTATGCTGCCTTAGTCTCCCCAATACTTTCAACTTTTAACATGGGATCCTATGAGTGTGTACTCTAATCCATTGGGCCCGCCCATTGCCTCCATGTATTGTGACCCAATCCCCCAATAATTTTCAGAAATCAACACCCCTGCCTCATGCCATTTACTCGATACTGCTAGCATCGGTCGAACAGACAGCGATAGCAAGTGTTGGATTTACCTCTTCCTAACACCCATCGGGATCGGTTGCTTAGCTACCCATTCGTGAACATGTCAAGATCCAGTTCAAGTCTCCATCTGTTATTAGTTACTTTAGTATGTAGCGGTGGGTCTGGACTCAGCCGTTGGAGAAGTGGTTGCTATTGCTCCCCGTAGCCACCCATTCCTTCACCAGCATCATCACCAGTCCAAAATCCGTCACGGAGGCCCTGAGGTTTGACCCGCTTTACCGCGGTACAAAACATGGCAGGACACCGAGGCGCCATCCGCAGGTGAGAGGCAAGCTGCGCCGCAGTACTCAGCAGTAGTGCGGGCAGCCTATCAACGCAGCCCAAGAACGTACATGCACGGTGACACGTGGCGCAATCCCGGCAGAATCCTGGCCTCGGCAGAGCGATGGCAGACAGCGGCAGGCGGCTGCGGACTCCAGCGACATGCTGCATTCTGTCAGCGGGGTGACGTCATCTATCCAAAGGGTCATGAAGCGTCCCGGTTGTTTGTTTACTGCGCCATGAATGATCCATGGTGGTGCTGATTGACCTGAAGCGGTAGGTACTACTCAGGGTGGAAGATAGCGTGGATTCCTGAATAATGGATGCTACTTCACTGTACGAAGGGCTCTTGCCGCTTAAAGGTCACTAGTTTTTGTTGTTGCTTCTGTATTGAGGACGGGATAGGTATGCGCCAAGCGGTGACATTTGACTACTAGCGCCGCCGTGCGGCCGGCGGAGAAGACTAGACGGCATACTGTGAATACTTCCGAAAAAAACATGAAATATCTATCTTACTACGGAAAACATTCCATAATGAAATAGTAGACGCCACTGCCTCTGATACCAGGTTGGTTTCGTGATAACTCCAAAAAATTTCTGGGGGGGGGGTAATTAAGCCTCGGTTTCAGCGCCATCTAAGTTGTGCGACATGACATTGGATAACACACGAATGGCACGGGATGACTTGACCTCTTGCAAGCTGACTTGATTTCACCTTTGTGATGAAGCCAACTTTGGGCCCCTCTTTGAAGTGCGTTTGGCAGCCTGATCACGGCTGCTCACATGCGTCCTGGGATCCCGGTTCCGAGCGAATCCCAGACATTTCGCCGTCACCTGCCGTCACAGACGTCGGCAGATGGACGTCTCGGTTCTCGGCTGTGGCCGAGAATGCTATGCCAAGTCAGTTTCTGTTTCAGTCAGATTTCAAGTCAGGTTTTTCGGATATCAGATACAAATATTTTGCTTGAACCGTTCTGTTCAAAGGACTCGACACATGCATATTCATATTTTCCAGGTCATTCTCCAAGATAGAGGTCATGTCACTGGTTTTTTATTATTATGACTTTTAGCGATCTCAGCATTACCGAAAATGGAGAAATAAGGCGCGAAATAAGCTGTAAGGTATATTGTCTTGTCAATGACATCTTCTCTGTGTCTCTTATGTACATAGTTCGGAAACTGGTTCTCAAGCTTGATTCTGACCAAAACTGACCTATCCCATCTTGACGCTTTTCACAATGATCAACATAAATGCATCAATCCATGCTAATTTTTTAAGAACATTGTCGTAAAGAACACACGCTCTGTCTTTTGTAATCATTTCCAGGGACTTTTGTCAGTATCCGCATGTTAACAAAATATGACCTCCGGTGACCTAATTATCAGTTAAAATACGAATATAAGGTATGTTTCGGACTCTCAATGACCATAGCTTTAAAACGATGTCCTGCATTTCATCCTACCGTGTGAAGATCGGAAGCTAGAGGGCACATTCAAGAGCCCCTCCCACCCCACGGCGCGGCGAAGGCAGATTTTCCGGCCGGCCCG
The DNA here is from genome assembly GCA_034440615.1 of Ashinkailepas kermadecensis. Lineage (NCBI taxonomy): Eukaryota > Metazoa > Arthropoda > Thecostraca > Neolepadidae > Ashinkailepas > Ashinkailepas kermadecensis. The sequence goes on from JAOTOM010003815.1 coordinate 131,013, forward strand.
GCGAGGGTTATCGGATGAAGTTGAAGACTGGTACTGCTTCAAGATAACATGGAAGACATCTGACCAGCTTACTGCCTGCACCTCTCCCTGTTTGTAAAGCCCATGCTGTTGGAAGATTAGAAAGTTCGACATCTGTGTTCTTATGTGCGTTTTACTATCCTTGTCTCACTTTTTGGAGTGGTACTTTGGGTTTGTTTGGAACATTCGGCGGAATATTACGATCAAACTAACAATTTTTGTTGCCACAGTAATGACGATAAACTTGCATGGCTAGAAAAAAGCATCTTGCAAGCAGATATGCGAGCGTACTATCTGTCTCGTGATGTACATTTCACTTCCCTTTCTCAAAAATGTTGGTCAGGTACTTTTTCCTTAATTTCGAATGTCCGGATTAACATTGGCTGACGCATAATGCAGTGCGTGTTCAATAAATAGGGGCGCAGGGAACATAACCTCCCTGTTACGGAACTGAAAAAAGATGCGGAGAGTTGGAGGCCCTCAACTATCATGGTGGAGGGCCAGAGGAGTATTTAGAAATGGACGAGTGGGATATGAAACAAAATCAATGATGTCTGGCCTCCACCAATGAGGTTTCACTGGGGAAAGGGAGATGGAGGCATTGACTACTGGGGAGACCTGGCAATCATCCAAGCCAAGCAGACTCCGCCCCCCACCCCATACTCATCCAGTAATGCAAAGCAATGTGGAATAGTTCTAGCTGGGGTGGGGCACGGCCAGGACTGGGGCCACGCCAAATTTGGTGAAGAACGATGAAAGACTTTTAATAATGTAGACGGTGGAGTCCAAGCGTGCCAAGATGTGATAAAAAAATGTGAACCGTTCCCATGCATGCCCCTGAAAACTCGTTCCTGGAGATGTCTGGAGACGTGTGGGTGTGGGTGTGTGTGTGTGGGTGTGTGTGTGGGTGTGTGTGTGTGGGTGTGTGTGTGGGTGTGTGTGTGTGTGTGTGTGTGTGTGTGTGTGTGTGTGTGTGTAGGTGTGGGTGAGTGTGTGTGTGTGTGTAGGTGTGTGTGTGTGTGTAGGTGTGTGTGTGTGTGTGTGTGTGTGTGTGTGTTGTGTTATGCATAAGGATATCCGTTTAACACTGGATATTGTCACCTCGCCTTTTACTGCTTATAGGCTTACGGCCCCCGGTCGGATCGGTGTATGACCGGTTGTTTTCATTTACCAGTCATTTACATTTCTTGTGGATTTACACCTAATCAGCACCTTAGAGACTGCAATGCTTCGTTTCCTAATCCTGCACTTGCACATCACATACTGTCCCCACGCTGTGTATTTGATACCGGCGAGTTAGTGTATGCTAGTCAAAAGTTATCATACCAGCCAGTACGTAGCAAAGCAGTGCAATCGATCCAGCAAACCGACCACGTACCAAGCCGCTGTCAACTGCCCAAGCCACTGAAAACTGTCCAAGCCACTGACAACTGTCCAATCCACTGACAACTGTCCAATCCACTGACAACTGTCCAAGCCACTGAAAACTGTCCAAGCCACTGACAACTGTCCAAGCCACTGACAACTGTCCAATCCACTGACAACTGGCAGTGGCTTGGGACTAGCTACCCAGCTGGTTGGTGCATCACAGGCGTCGATTGCGTCGTATAGCTAGGAGCATCATAATTGCATTGTAAAACTACGAGCTTGCATGACGTGCGACCGGGCTGCTTTAGGCTGCGCAACGCTACAGGGCACGGTTATCGAAGCTGGTTGGGAAAGCTCAGTCAGCTCTGCGTTAACTACATCGAATGCAATTGGTTCCTCCTGTAGTCGTGAAATTTGTTTGTCTACCCGATTGCGGGTAAGCCAGCACATAGTCGGTTAGCTTTGGTGGAGTATTATATACGGCAGAAGAGCGTGTCATCTGCATATTTTTGTCGCTTCGGTGGCGTCCCAGTGGCGTGTATTTAGCACCAACACAAGCTCAGATTTTTGTTCCCAGCCGACATCATTAATAGCGATCCTGGTTCAACATTTATAACCAGCCACGTCACAAGACATCCTCCTCCAGAGTTTTATTGCGCCCATATTTCAATTTCACAGAAATCTTTGTCAACGTCGTAAGGATCCCTTGGAGACTTTTACGAAAACATAGCAAGATATGTGCAGGCCGAAGCAACACACTTCGAACAAGAGACAAATAACACAAAGTCAGAGGGAGAGCAGCATATTGCTGGCGCCACGCGAGTGTGTGTGTTTTTTTTTGTCAGGCACCAGCGTCAGATGGATGGAGGAAACAGCTATCTACCGCCAGCTGCAGGCAGCTGTTACGCAGAAGACACTGCAGCAGATAGACACTGCAAGATATGAAGATGTGGTAGCTGTGGCTCCTTGTTTACCACGTAACCCAACGGTTTGTGTGGCATTTGGGAGATTGTTCCCAGTCGACAGGATTAGTAGCGATATGCATTGGCGCGTTTTGCTTCTCACAGTTATTGGTGTCCATGTGTCCAGTTTCTGACATGCATTTGATCTGTTGGTTCAAGTATGTAGTCATTATTCATTGCAGCACACATGCTTGCTTGCGAAGTTAATCAGGTCTTTGGGATTCATTCGCTCAGCTCGCCATCACGGCCAATGCACATATATTCTGTTATAGTGATTAGAGTGTAGTCGACCATCGATGCAAAGCAAAAACAAAGCAAAGCATTCCTTGTGGCTACCGTTATCTGTACAGACAAGTACTCGCGAATAATTCGTACATTATTGGGGGCTGGGTGTCACGAGATACCTCAGCCTTTGTGTATGTTCAAATGTATTATTTTACGATAAATTTGGCTTAACTCCTGGTTGTTTCAACAGTTGAGATATTTGCTTTAGCTCATTGACTGATTTCTGTTCTACTTGATTCAAGTAATGTTGTGGCAGTTTGAGCTCACCGCTTACTCTACCACTTGCACTGAGTGTCATCCGATTTGAGACAGCAATGGTGGTCAGTCAGGTCCGCGCCAGCACCTGCATTGTAGCAGCTTGCCATCTGAATACGTCATCTCAATTCCACCTAGCGGTACCCTAACAAAAAAACAAATTATCCCCGGTTACGATGGTTAGGAATGGGTGGCGCTACACCAGCAGGATAAATTATTACATCACATACACTCTTGCACACACATACATACATATTTATATATCATATATATATATATATATATATATATATATATATATATATATATATATATATATATATATAAATATATATATATATACATTCAGAGTTTGACACGAGTGTGAGATGTAGTATGCTGGACTATCAGGCGCAGCGAGGTATGACAATTTGAATGTTGTACATGTTGTATGCGATGATCTGTATGTACAATGAGGTGGGCTCTTGTGATCCAAGTATCTTATGATGGGAGGCACGTCAATATGGCATTCGGCGAGATTAATGGCAGACGTTCATTGGAGATTTCTCGTGACTTCTGAAATGTTGTCAAACTTTTGGCGACCGGAAATCACGTGCGCAGTAAAGTTCATGATTGTCTGACCTCTGTCCATCTGTATCTGTGTTGCATTGCCGTACACCTGGATGCAATATCTAAGCTGTGGCTGGAACAAAGTCTGATTCGTAAAGGTCACAGTGACGGGATCTCCAATGACAGTCAGATTACGTTGTCGACCAAGCAAACTCAATTCGGCATTCCTGCGTTCACTTTCACCCCACGCTTGAGGAGCCACGTAGCGCGCGTTCGAGTGCGACTGCAGTCCGCGAGTGTGTTGCGACCGCCCGTGATTGTCGGCCGTGCGTCGTCGGCAAAACGAACGACTGAAAGTTTGTGCCCGTCAAGTTCTGCGGGGATGTGGCATGTCATGTCGTTACTAGCAATGCTGTGAAGTAATGGGCCCATGTGCGATCCCTGGGAAGTTCCTATGGGCACATCCCGGGGTTCGCAAGACTTGTCACCGGGCCGAGCATGCTGCATGTGACCGTGGAGGTAGATTGCGAACCAACCGGAGGCTCTCTGCAGCAGCTGAAGTGTTTCCAGAATCGTAACATGGTCCACATCAAAACATTTACTTTAGTCTGTGACTGGAGACATCTGAGTCGCCCATCCCCTGAATAACTTGGTCAGTTATTGTCAGGAAAACTGTGGAGATCGAGTGGTTTCCTATGAATCCGTGCCAGTCTGAGTTGAAGATATGGTTCCTCAGCATGCATGAAAGAAGAGGAACCTTGGTTTTGTGCATGACGCATTCGATTGTTAGGCCACATAGCGTCGCCAATTTCTCACGCCGATTAATCTTGGGTGGACTCGGTAATGTCGTCGGTTGCGGGATTCGAACCAACAACCTTGCAATGAAAAATAAAACACACTACTGACCGAGCTGTCGCGACCCAGGTAGCTACGAAGCTACAACAAACAAGCTATCCCTCTACTAACACTAACTTATCTTAATACCTAGTGGTTTACTCTTATTTGTTCCTTTGACAGCCTCAACCAGTACTCCGCAGTCTTCGGAGTAGCGCGAACACGTCTGCCTGGAACAAGAGCAGAACCGTGAGAAGCCCGGGTGCGCGGCACCTCGCATAGCGCATGGTAGCCAACGGACGAGCGGTCCAGCTGTTTGGTTTGGGGTCGAGTTAGTCTTGGTGGGACTACCAGACAGCGCCCTGGTCGCAGTACTGGAGCAAGCCGAGAGGCGGGTGGTGCAGTCGAGCTGCGCTCCGCGGGTGGTAGCTTTCGGCTGTCGCTGACGTGAACGGGGATTGAGCGGCGGGATTTCCGGCCGGCGCGGACGCCTCGCCCATTCCTTTTTCAGAGAGCAGTAATTCGTGCGGTGTCCAGCACAAATGACGCCGGCACTTGGATTAGCGGAGATGACCGAAGCTGTAGTAGGTATGACCTTGGACAGATGGCTCCTCCATCGCCAAAGCCTGGTGCAGCCCAGTGACGCTCCGCTCTGTGGAAAACGCACACAGCGCAAACAGCTGACCGTGGTCGGGGAGGGCCGGTCAAGGTCACAGGTGGCCCGGCTCTCGGCGTGACCAGACGAGCTGGCTGTGACGGTTGCGGCGCACCACCAGCAGGAGGAACACCCTCGGTAAGTTAGTTCACTTCCTGGGAAGATGGTCACTACTGAAGCACATAGACACTTGCACGGGCACTTCAGAAACATTTCGGCGGAAAAGGCAAACATAGGCTTGGATTGTGTTTGGATAACTTTTTCGGCCATCCCCGGCTATTTACAGACGATGGGATGAAGAATACGGAGACAATAGTTTAGAGAGAACGTAGATAGGATGAAGTAGGATGTTGGGCATTGCGTGATAACTGTTGGCAGTTTTCTTTGAAGTAAGATGACCAAAAATGTCTGCGGATTTACTATCACCTATATTTTTTTTTTCTGATTTTAGGCTGCGTTTCATCGATTTTGTTTGATCATGAATGCCACGGGTTTGATGCAGCACTATTGTGTGCACGGGTTTGATGCAGCACTATTATGCGTGTACGGCTTTGATGCAACATTTTATGCAATGCATCATTTAATACACACTCACTGGGGACGAGTGGTCTAGGGGTAAGATGCTCGTCTCGCAATCGAAAGATTGTGGGTTTGAATCTCACCTGTCGCTACTCTTCGCCCGCGACCAATCGGCGTGAGAGATTGGCGACGCTATATGACTCAACGGTCGACGTGTCGTAAAACCAATAACCAATACCAATACACACTCACTCTCTTTTTCATGTCATGGATACAGGAAGAGATCAGAGTAGGCATGCGAGGGGCCATACTCTTTTCAATGCCCACTTTCTCGTCTTTCAATGCCCAACATTAACCATTGTCCGGATTAGCAGTCTGAACGCTGGGCCACACGACCTCGCATGCGACTGGCTGTTCGGTTCCGACATCACCGCCAATATAACGGCACGAGGTGTCTGGTGTCGACCGCACGTGGCGCCGTGCCGTCCTCTCTGCGCCGGAGGCCCGACAGAGTCCGACACGTTTTATATTCCGGCTGGCGGTCAGTCGGCGCCGGCATCCCGATCTGATTCGGCGTACCAACGCCGTGACCTCTACAGGCATCGACCTCGGCTGATGAAGGATTCAGGCTTTGACAACCCACATCCCAGTGCTGCCGGAACGTCCGCCTTTGCGCTGTGTCGGAGCTGTGTTCCAGCCTCTCCAGTCAGCTAGCTCATCCATGTTGCCTGCATTTCCCATTGCAACCTGGTGCATGCGTATGCTCGGTCCCCGCCAGCGCGGAAGATATTTTGAATTACGAATCCGTTAGTTATTTGAAAAAGAATCCAGATGAAATGGAAAATGTTTCTTGATTTCGACACTACAATAGTTTGCTAGACTGTATATAACAACAAAAACCAGCAAAGCTTTTACCTTTTACATGTTAAATTTTAGGCTCCCTCATTCGTTGCTATGTAATTTTAATCCCGCTATACAAGATGTGATTGAAAAAATCACCAACAGTATGTTGGATTGTTCAGACACATTTGAAGATACGTCTTAAAACTTGGCTTGCGCGCGAAGAGTTAATGAAGGCGTATTTTGCATCGTAGATGACAATATCAATCAGGTTCGTTCACTGAGCACGTGGCGATCGAGTCCGTCAAATATGGAGAGCATATTTTTCTTGAAACCTGTAACATCAGAATTTCAGTTTGTACTTTCAGAGAGCACGGCCTTGATCTTGAGGTGCTGTGCTTGATGTGACGCTGCCGCATCTGACTTTAAGGGTCCTGTCTCTGAGGAAGTTGAGAATGAAGCATAGCATGTGTACGCGCAAGTTTAGCTTGTGGAGTGTGTGTGTTACTGCGGACTTGTGTATTCGGTCAAATGCGGCAGTGACGTCTAAGTATGCAGCCATTGTTGTGCGTTTGATGCATAGACCACTTTTGATGTCGTGCACTAGCCTAATGAGATTATCTGTTCTTTATTTTTGACACTGGAAGCCTCACTGAAATTCGTCGAGCAGGCTTTTGTGTTCTAGAAAATGTCGCAATCGTGTGTTGACCATGCTCTCGACCAGCTTACTTGCGCAACTAGTAATTGAGATAGGTCTATAACCATTTGGGATGGAACGACGTTCGCGCGGTTATGGGGTTATGGAATGACTATGCTTTTCCGCCAGTAGCAGGAAAGGTGTTATTTAGGTACAGATAGTTAATGGTCGCTAGTAAGTACGGTATATCATTTTTGCTGGGATGCTTGAAAAACTGGTAATGAATGTCATACGGTCCAACCGACGTGTTTCGACACTTGCTGATTGCTAGTTTCAATTCGTGAATAGTGAATGTTTGGTTGCAGTCTTCTGTATTGTCGGTTCAAATCCAGAGAGTTTAGTATGATGGTGTCGTAGGTGCTGTTGCCTGAGATCCTAATCTCTCACAGCCAGCTGAGGGGGAAGTGGCTGGGTTGTGGGCGCTTCAAGTTAAAGCGCTTCATCAGGTCCCAAATTCGGCCGGTAAGAGTAAACCTAAGTAAAGTAGGAGAATCGCGTCGCGAAAGACTGCCAAGGCGTGCTGATCGAATTGTGTACTTGCAGTGTTATTGGGACTGTCTACATGGTGATAGGTGTGCTTCGCACAATCATCTTTGGTTCTGTTTGTGGGTGTGGCGCCAGGCGATGACTGGCCTCTGACAGTCCGAGGTCCACCAAATCGCTGATGCCTTTTCCTTGTGTTACTGAGCAGATGGCCCTGAGTTTCGATTTTGTTCTTCTCTTATATCCCAAGGTTGAGGTCTACCTGATCCTCCAATTGTGTTCAGTCCGCTCATTTCAAGTTTCAAGATGGTCTAAATAAATTGGTGTGGTGGATGGCGTCCGTGCAGAGCCAAATGGTGATTGGGTAGTGATCGCTCAGCCCGGGGTCGTCTGAGGCTGACCAATCAAATATTGAGCTTACTCGTTGGGTGCAGCACGTTAGATCAATGCAACTGTCCGAACCTCCTACGGACTGGTTGTAGCGGATGGTGGCACTGGTGCTTAGAAATACTAAGCTGTGGTTTCCGATAAACTGGTGAATTTCGCAGCCTCTAGTGTCCGTCTGGGTGCTTCCTCAGGGGGGGGGAGGTAGCTTTCAGGTCTCATGAGAACAGGTGGTGGAGCCTGAAAGAGCAAGTTGCTCAGCTCCTGTTGTGTGGGGGTTGAGCTGAGGGCGAGATGCATAGTGAGATGGTGGTGGTTTGGCAATGGGCGGTTTTGAGACTTATTGCTCCGCAGGTCTGGGGAAATTTAACTTTATTCGATGATGCTGTTAACGATGAGCATGGTTGCGCCCCATGTCCGAGTCGGATAATTGTCGACATACCAAGTATAATCTGTGATACTGTTCCAAATAAAATCTGGGTCTAGAAAATATGTTTCTTGGAGCACGGCTAGTAATGAATTTTGTTACAGGAATTCTGACTGAAACTCGTTGAATTTGCTCGGAATCAGTGGCGTCGCCACGAAATTCTTCCAGGGGGGGGGGGGCAAGGTCGAAAGGGGGCCTCCTGTTACCCGAAAGGGGGACTCCATTGTGTTAGGGTCTCATATTGTTTTTAGGCTCTTATACTATGGTTCGAGGATGGGGAACATGATTTCATATTGGTTTTTTGTTTGTTCTTGGCATGGTGCATCATTTACTCAAAACGCAATAGCACTAATCATTTTGACTGAAAACTGGGCCATACCAGGGTATAAATAAGTAATATTTGGATAAATGCATAAGTGCCAAAACAAACCATCGTCTCAATGCTTTGTCGAATCTTCCCGCTGGCCTCTAGATTGCAGCGAGCTGGCGGGGCTGGTGCTAAGCATATCTTACAGATATCTGCCGGGGACGAGTGGCCTAGGGGTAAGATGCTCGTCTCGCAATCGAAAGGTTGTGGGTTCGAGTCTCACCTGTCGCTACTCTTCGCCCGCGACCAATCGGCGTGAGAGATTGGCGACGCTACATGACTCAACGGTCGACGTGTCGTAAAACCAATAACCAACCAACCAACAGATATCTGCCATTGATCAACCCACTTTTAAGTCCTCCAAGTCTAACTGAATATAGCTAGATTCATCACTACTGTTATTTATTCCCATCAGCTTGATGTCATAAGCAAAGCTTGAACGACCATTTCTCAGTCCAAGGACGACAATTTCGTAAAGGTGACAACGAGAAGTGGATTGCATTGTTTTTTTTAGCGTCATCTTAGGAATTTGTTTATTTTTATAACATTTGGTGCTGGCTGCAAGGCAACTGTCACACGAGCTAAAATATATCCTCAGCGAATAAATTCACGGCAAGAACAAGCATTGAACACCAATGCATAAATGACAATGCAACAATGCAACAATGTCAGTACATACATAATCCAAGCCTTCACATTCCACGCCGTCACGCCCATCGTTTTCGCTGTGCTGTGCCGTTTTGTAAATGACGTTGAGAAGGTATGGAAGCTGGGAAGCTCTAATCATGCCGGCTGTTAGTTAGTTAGTTAGTTATTGTGGTTTAGGGGCGCATCGCATGCAGGCTGTAATAACAGAAAAGAAGTTTGTTGGAAGAAAATGCATTTAAAAACATCATTCATCCCATTTCATATGGGGCATGGATGTTGTATTGCATGCTTATGAGGGGTAATTTGTCCCCTCAATGTTGGCTTTTCCCATGGGCATATGTTTCGGAAAATTATTGAGGGACCAGTGGAGTACCTATATTTGCGTCAAGCAGGAGGGGGGAAACGGATTTGCAGGGGGGGAGGGCACCTACGCTCATTAAAAAGTCCTTGGATTTCGACCGCTATTTTGTCAAAGGGTACATTTCAAAATAATATAATTAGTCATCAACTAAATTGTCCTGTGGAGGGGCCTAATCTACCACTATGGTTTCTGATTGGTAGAATTTCAACCCTAACTCCACCACTCAGTTCTAAGGTTTTCTTTTGGTATCCCTTGATAAGTTACCGCACACTGCTGAAATTACACCTACACCACAAACCCGGATCGGTATCCCAAAAAAATCAAGCTGAAGCCCTCCAAAAAAAGGAGAGATTCCAGCAAATAAATGTCAGGGTCAGGAAAATGGCTCTGTTGCACCGAACATTTTTTTCAAGATGCCTTCAAAAATTGCGTATGACTTCGAAAAGCATACCGGATCTCGAAAAATCGAGGTGGGATACATGGCGTCAGAGGTTCGAAAAATCAGGCCGGGATTCAGACTTTTAATTAAAAAACAGAAAAGATCCACAAAAATCGCGTTGAGCCCAGAAAGCTGGCGTTGGGTCTCCGGAACCACGTGCCTGGGCGCGATAAGTCGCGCTGGGACCCAGAAAAAATCGAACCGAAACCCCAAAATCATACTGGGGCCCCACAAATGTGTGTCAGAAGCCCCAAATATACACAGCGGGACCCTAAGAGTACAACGTTGCCAGCAAGTACAACTAACCCTCCAAAGCGCACAAAAGTCTCCCAAAACGCGATAGGGCCTTAAAACATGCGTTGCAGCCCTAAATAAACATACCGAGAGCTCTAAGAAAAATACAATGCAAGCTCGCAAGGCGCACAGGGGCCATGAGAACGCACAAGGGCCTGGAAAAGAGGCTGGGGCCACGAAAGGCAACATGGTTCCAAAACGTACAAAACGACCGGGAGCTAAATAAACACATCGGGATCTTCGAAAACGCCCCGACACGTAAAAAATACTCGGTGCACAAAAAAAACGCAACAAAGCCCTAAAACGAGCAGGATTTAGAAGATGTATTAGGCCCATAACTTCAAAGTAAAATGTATTACCCACCACTTTAAAAAACAAAATTTAAAAATTTCAGGCATTGCAGTTCATAGCACCCGGTCGCCACGACGGCAACGTCAGTGCACGTGCACACCCATTTTTCGTATTCGGTGCATTCGCCACACTTCGTGCGATGCTATGGTTTCTGCTAGGCCTTCTGCGTTTTGTTAATTGCTGCCACATGCACTTGCACTATTTTTGGCGTGATGGAATGATTCGCATGGGCGTTCGCTTCGAAAAGTCGATTGACTAAATTCGATCATTAGTTTCCTACTTCCCACATTTTCTGGTAGCTATGAAATGCGGTTTCCGCTGAGCTTTGATGCACTTCATATCTTTGCTGCTATCCTCCCAGATTGGATACCGAACCGAGGCCAAGCCTCGGCGTTTTTTTTACCCGTTGCGTCTTTCTTGGTCTATGATTGTGTATTATGGCTCCAATCCATTTTTGTTAGGGGCCTAAAGCATTTTCGAACCCCCTGCTCGTTTTAGGGTTTGTTGAATTTTTGTACACCGAGGATTTTGACGTGTCAGGGCGTTTTCGAAGATCCCGATGTGTTTATTTAGCGCCGGTCTTTTTGTTTGTTTTGGAACCATGTTGCCTTTCGCGGCCCCAGCCACCTTTTCAGGCTATTGTGCGTTATCATGACGCACAATAGCCATGATATTGTGCGTGCCTTGAGAGCTTCCGGTGTATTTTTTAGACCTCCCGGTATGTATATTTATGGCTGCAACGCTTGTGTTAAGGCCCTGTCGCTTTTTGTGAGACTGTGCGCTTTGGAGGGTCAGTTGTATTTTCGGCCCCCATTGTGCTCTTAGGGTCCCGATGTGTTTATTTTGGGCTTCTGACGCACACTTGTGGGGCCCAAGTACAATTTTGGGGCTTCGGTACGATGTTTCTAGGTCCCAGAGTAGCTTATCGCACCCAGGCGCGTGGTTCCGGAGACCCAACCCCAGTTTTCTGGGCTCAATACGATTTTGTGAAACTTTTCTGATTTTTTTTTTTAATCCGAATCCCGGCCTGCTTTCTCGAGCACTTGGCGCCATGTTTTTGTATCCCAGCTCGATTGTTCGAGATCCGGTTTGTTTTTCGGTGCCGTACGCAATTTGTGAAGGCATCTGATAATATGTTCGGTGCTCCAGAGCCATTTTTTTTACCTGGGCATTTAGTTGTTGGAATCCATCCTTATTTTGGAGGGCTCCAGCTTTATTTGTGTTTGTGTTTGTGGTCACACTGTGCTTACGTGTGGCCCTAGACGGCAATTTTGTAGAGCCTCGACGGGACTACCGATGGGAATTGTGGGTCCCAAGCGCGATATTTGGGGGGCCCGGTTCGAGTTTGTGCGATGCGTTGTATTTAGCTGTGGCCCCAACGCGATTTTGGCGGTTCCTGTCGCAATTTTTGTGGGCCTCGGAGCGAGTTTTCCGGGGCTCGCCGTATTTATTTGGAGACCCATACGCGAATTCTGGTGGACCGACGCGAATTTTGGTGGCCCCAGCGCGATTTTTGAGGCCCTCGACACGATTCTTGGGAGCTTATCCCTCTCAGGATGGAGGGGGCATTTGCCCCTTTGATATAGCACTGCGGCCACTGAAGGAGTTTTTTTCCGTCCCAGAGTGACATTCCGGTTAAAATTGATTTTGGGGGCAGCTGCAACTTTTGGGGCCCCGGCGCGACCTTCTGGGCCTCTAGTGTGATTTTCAAGGGCTGCGACGCGACTTTTTTGGGTCCAATGTGATCTTTTGGGCCCCGACGTCATTTTCTTGGATCCCTAGCGCGAGCTATAGCGGCCTCGACACTTTTTGGGGTCCAATGCGTTTTGGAGGCTTTTGGCGTCATTGTTGGGCCCACAGAGTGATTATTCATGTCCGGATTGTTCTTTGTTGCTCCGGCGTCATTTGTTTTGGTCCCAATGAGACTTTTGGGGCACGGTACGACCTGTTGTGCCCCTGGCATAATTTTCGTAGTCCGGGCGTGAATTTTCGGTATCCCAGGCTCAGCGTAATTTGCGGGGGCCCCGGCGGGATCTTTTGGGGCCCATATCGTGATTTTAAAATACCCAGACTCGACTCTTACTATTTCTTAGGTGGTTCTTCTTGCAAATTATAGGCCTCCTGTCGCGTCGTCGCATTTCCTAGAGCCTTTTTACCGGTTTTCGATGTCTCCTTGTGTGTCCTACCCTCCTCCATATTCAATGGTCCTCCTCTCCCGTCTTGGAGGGCCTCTTGCATTCTCCCCTTTAACATGCCATGGGGCTTCCTCTCATCTTCGAGGGGCATTTTCTGCCAAATTAGGGGCCTCTTGCCACGCCTCGTGTGCCTCCTCCTTTATCCTGGCAAAGCCTTACCCGTCTTGAGGCATCTTCAATTTTGGAAACCTCACCTCCTTCCATACCTGCTATCACTCCCATCTTAAGGGCCTCCTCTCATTTCCTGGGAACTCTTTCCGGTCTTCGGGACCTCATTTGGTCCTAGAGACCTACTCCTTCCCGAGTCCGGCAGGTGCCTCATTTCTCTTCTAGAGGCCTTCTTTTTCAAATTAGGGGCCTCCTCTCACGTCTTGGGGGCCTCCTGCTCTGCGTTCTCCTGCTCTGCGCTCTGGATTCGATCTTTACCCATCTTAGGGGTGGTCTCTTATCTCCTGGTGGACTCCTCTTCTCTCCCAGGCGCCGCCTCTGCTAAATTACTGGCAACCTTTCCTATCTTAGTGGCCTTGTTATTTCCCGGGGACCTTCTTAGCCGTCTTTGAGCCTTCTTTTCCGCTTGGGAGCCATCTCTCTTATCCAATGGCCTTTCTCTCCTATTTTAGGGGCTTCCTCGTTCATCATGGGGTCTCGTTTCCAATCTTGTGTCGTTCTCTTCCGAATTAGGTGCCTCCTGCCACGTCTCTGGATCATCATTTTCTATCTCGGTAGAACCTCACCCGTTTGGGGCCTGCTTTTGCGTCTCCGAAACCTCATCTCATATCTTCCTTCCTTTTCCGTCTTAGGGCCTCCTCTCATATTCTGGGGCCTCCTTTCCGGTGTTGGAGCCTCTTTTGCAATCCTGGTTGCCTCCGTGCCATTTTTGACACTCTCTTGATTTCTGGGGACTCCTACCCTCTCCTAGGTGACTCCTTTTTCAAATTAGGGGCCTCCTCTCACGTCATGGGGGCCTCCTCATCTGTGTCTGGAGCCTCATTATCCTCTTAGCAGGGTGCCTTTGCGTCCTAGTCCTAGATCTTCTCTTCCAGGTTCCTCCTCTTCCAAAATATGGGCCTCATCTAGCTGGTCTCGGTGGCCTTCTCTCATTCCTGCGGAAACCTTCCTACCCGTCTTGGGGCCCCTATTGCGTCCGGAGAAGTCTCCCCTATCAGGTCTTAATTTTATATTGCAGGGGCATCTTCCGTCTTGGGGGCCTCGTTTTCCAACTTAAGAATATCCTGCCACCCATCGGAAGCCTTTTCGTCTAACCTGGGTGGCTTCTTGCCCGTCTCGGTGGCATCCTTTCCGTCCTGAGGGCCTCCTTTTCGTGCTGGGGTCTTCTTTTCGTCCTGGGGCCTCCTTTTCGTCCTGGGGGCTACCTTCCTATCTCTGTTCTCTGTTCTACGTCTAGGCCCACGTCCTTTTCGTCCTTGGGTGCATCCTTTTCGTTCTAGGGGCCTCCTTTTCGTCCTGGGGCCTCCTTTTAGTCCTGGGGGCCTCCTGCCAATCTCTGTTCTACGTCTTGGGGCATCCTTGCATTATGGGGTTTCGTCCTGGGGGTCCTTTTCGTCCTGGGGGCCACCTCACAATCTCTGCTCTACGTCTTAGGGGCCTCCTTTTCGTCCTGGGGGCCTCCTTTTCGTCCTGGGAGCCTTCTTTTCGTCCTGGGGGCCTCCTTGTCGTCCTGGGGGCCTCCTTTTCGTCCTGGGGGCCTCCTTTTCGTCCTGGGGACCTCATCCCAATCTCTGTTCTACGTCTTTGGGGCATCCTTTTCGTCCTTTGGTGCATCCTTTTCGTCCTGGGGTTGGTTGGTTGATTGTTGGAGTGTAGGGGCGCGTGGACTGCGTCTTTTGTCCTGGGGGCCCCCTTTTCGTCCTGGGAGCCTCCTTTTCGTCCTGGGGACCTCCTTTTGGTCCTGGGGGCCTCCTTTTCGTCCTGGGGGGCCTCCTTTCGTCCTGGGGCCTCCTCCCAATCTCTGTTCTACGTCTTGGTGCCTTCCTTTTCGTCCTGGTGCCTCCTTTTCGTCCTGGGGCCTCCTTTTCGTCCCGGGGGCCTCCTTTTCGTCCTGGGCGCCTCCTCCCAATCTCTGTTCTACGTCTTGGGGGCTTCCTTTGCGTTATGGGGCATCCTTTTCGTCCTGGGGGCCTCCTTTTCGTCCTGGGGCCACCTCTCAATCTCTGTTCTACGTTTTAGGGGCATCCTTTTCGTCCTGGTGGCCTCCTTTTCGTCCTGGGGGCCTACTTTTCGTCCTGGGGGCCTCCTTTTCGTCCTGGGGCCACCTCACAATATCTGTTCTACGTCTTAGGGGCCTCCTTTTCGTCCTGGGGGCCTCCTTTTCGTCCTGGGGCCTCCTTTTCGTCCTGGGGACCTCATCCCAATCTCTGTTCTACGTCTTTGGGGCATCCTTTTCGTCCTTTGGTGCATCCTTTTCGTCCTGGGGTTGGTTGGTTGATTGTTGGAGTGTAGGGGCGCATGGACTGCGTCTTTCGTCCTGGGGGCCTCGTTTTCGTCCTGGGAGCTTTCTTTTCGTCCTGGGGGCCTCCTTTTCGTCCTGGGGGCCTCCTCCCAATCTCTGTTCTACGTCTTGGTGCCTTCCTTTTCGTCCTGGGGCCTCCTTTTCGTCCTGGGGCCTCCTTTTCGTCCCGGGGGCCTCCTTTTCGTCCTGGGGGCCTCCTCCCAATCTCTGTTCTACGTCTTGGGGCCTCCTTTTCGTCCTTGGGTGCATCCTTTTCGTCCTGGGGTCTCCTTTTCGTCCTGGGGGCCTCCTCCCAATCTCTGTTCTACGTCTTGGTGTCTCCTTTTCGTCCTGGGACCTCCTTTTCGTCCTGGGGGCCTCCTTCCAATCTCTGTTCTACGTCTTGGGGCCTCCTTTTCGTACTTGGGTGCATCCTTTTCGTCATGGGGTCTCCTTTTCGTCCTGGGGGCCTCCTTTTCGTCCTGGGGGCCTCCTCCCAATCTCTGTTCTACGTCTTGAGGCCTCCTTTTCGTCATGAGGGCCTCCTCCCAATCTCTGTTCTACGTCTTGGGGCCTCTTTTTCGTCCTGGGGGGCCTCTTTTTCGTCCCGGGGGGCCTCCTTTTCGTCCTGGGGGCCTCCTCCCAATCTCTGTTCTACGTCTTGAGGCCTCCTTTTCGTCCTGGGGGCCTCCTCCCAATCTCTGGTCTACGTCTTGGGGCCTCTTTTTCGTCCTGGGGGCCTCCTTTTCGTCCAGGGGTGCCTCCTTTTCGTCCTGGGGACCTCATCCCAATCTCTGTTCTACGTCTTTGGGGCATCCTTTTCGTCCTTTGGTGCATCCTTTTTGTCCTGGGGTTGGTTGGTTGATTGTTGGAGTGTAGGGGCGCATGGACTGCGTCTTTCGTCCTGGGGGCCTCGTTTTCGTCCTGGGAGCTTTCTTTTCGTCCTGGGGGACTCCTTTTCGTCCTGGGGGCCTCCTCCCAATCTCTGTTCTACGTCTTGGTGCCTTCCTTTTCGTCCTGGGGCCTCCTTTTCGTCCCGGGGGGCCTCCTTTTCGTCCTGGGGGCCTCCTCCCAATCTCTGTTCTACGTCTTGGGGCCTCCTTTTCGTCCTTGGGTGCATCCTTTTCGTCCTGGGGTCTCCTTTTCGTCCTGGGGGCCTCCTCCCAATCTCTGTTCTACGTCTTGGTGTCTCCTTTTCGTCCTGGGGCCTCCTTTTCGTCCTGGGGGCCTCCTTCCAATCTCTGTTCTACGTCTTGGGGCCTCCTTTTCGTACTTGGGTGCATCCTTTTCGTCATGGGGTCTCCTTTTCGTCCTGGGGGCCTCCTTTTCGTCCTGGGGGCCTCCTCCCAATCTCTGTTCTACGTCTTGAGGCCTCCTTTTCGTCATGAGGGCCTCCTCCCAATCTCTGTTCTACGTCTTGGGGCCTCTTTTTCGTCCTGGGGGCCTCTTTTTTGGTCCGGGGGGCCTCCTTTTCGTCCTGGGGGCCTCCTCCCAATCTCTGTTCTACGTCTTGAGGCCTCCTTTTCGTCATGGGGGCCTCCTCCCAATCTCTGGTCTACGTCTTGGGGCCTCTTTTTCGTCCTGGGGGCCTCCTTTTCGTCCAGGGGTGCCTCCTTTTCGTCCTGGGGGCCTCCTCCCAATCTCTGTTCTACGTCTTGAGGCCTCCTTTTCGTCATGGGGCCTCCTTTTCGTCATGGGGCCTCCTTTTCGTCCTGGGGGCCTCCTCCCAATCTCTGTTCTACGTCTCTTATAGAGACCTGATTATATTTCCTGGTGGCCTCGTCAGTTTTGAGGCCTCATTGACAGCATGATATTCTGTCCCGTCGGCCTCCTTGCTCACCTTTTTTGCTGTGCATTTGCGGATAGAGGCCTCCTCAAATTTCAGGGGGGGCGGCGCCCCCGCCCCCTGTTTCACTGCAGGGGGGGGCGACTGCCCCCGTGTCCCCCCGGTGGCGACGCCCTTGCTCGGAATACCACCAATATTCCACGGGAAGAAGCGGAACATCGCCGAACGTGATTAGGGTGTGTTGGTGTTCCTATACAGGGGTGGAGTCGGTGTCGTGTAGGGGAGAAGGTTGGATCCGATGGATGACGAGGATGGCGTGTAGTGAATCAGACAGGGCTGGTTGCCGGGCCTTGGTTGTATGGGCTCTGGGAAGTAAATGGACAGTGTGGCGACGGGAGCGGGTTTTGCGCTTGGGAGGTGAGGTAGGTTAAGTCGGGATTGGTGTGGTCGGAGTAGCGAGCTCTGTCCAGATGGACTTGGTAGGCGTGGTGGGCTCTGTCTGGGTGGTGGCATCGGACGAGGTTGTGCAATGGGTGCAATGCAATGGCAGGGCAGGAGGTGGTTGGGGGTTGGGAGGGGGTCGGTCTGGCAGGAGACGGCGGTCGTGTGCTTGCAGATAGTCCGTGTGGCGGCTGAGGTCGCCTTAAGATTTGTCCTTGGGGTTTGGTCTTGGGTTTGGGCCGGCTGGATGGGTGCTGGTTTGGGCCGGCTGGATGGGTTTGGGCCGGCTGGATGGGTGGGGCTGGGACCGGGGTCCGTGGGAGGGAGCGCTGGGAAGGCGTCAGGCTGACAGAGTGGACGCTGGCTGGTTGGGGGCATTGACTTAGCCATGATTTGGTCCATATTTTGGTCTATGGGCTATGGGCTATGTGTCGTGGGGAAGAGTGGGGTGCGGCGAGGGTGATGTCGAGGATGGGTGGTGCGTTGAGGTGGGAGGTGTGCCGGACTTCGGGAGCCAGCTGCTGGTGGACTGGTAGGATGGGTTGGATCTGGCCTGGGTGTGGGTCTCTGAGGTTAGGAAAGTGCTGCTGCGTAGCTGAGCCGGGCGGCGGGTGCGATGTGTGAAGGTGGGGTTTTGGAGGTCGGAGGGGTGTTGCGTTTTGTGAAATGCAGGTGTTGGCGTGCTGTGGTGTGTGGCACGCATTGAGCTGCCGCATGCGGGCACACTTCTCTCTCGAGTGCCCATTTGGGGAAGTCGGCGTCGGTGGCGGGTTGTAGCCCATCACAGGCTGCACATCTCCTTTCGGTCAATATGCAGTCGGACGTCGAGTGGTGTGCTGCACACCGGCCACAACATGGCTCTGGTGGCGCGCACGCACGTTCACCGTGGCCGTAGCGCGTGCAGCGATGGCAGCGCAGTGGGAGAGGCACGTAACGACTTACGTCGTACTGCTTTTCACATGTGTTCGCGTGGTGGGGTCTGTTGTGTGTTGAATGTCAGTGCCAAGATGTTGCGTGTGGGTCTTATCTCCCGTCTAATGTGGTTTACTGTGACTGTGGCGGCGAGCAGTGCTGCTGTGTTGGCGAGTGAAATCTTATTCAGCTCTGGGGCGAAAATGTAGCCCCGGTCGGTGTTGAGTATGCGGTGCATTGTGAATGAGCAGAGCTGATAGTTGGTTGTGTTTGTAGTGAGTAGCGTTCGTGTATGGGCGCTGTTCTGTGTGTACGATGATGTAGGTGGTGTGTCGTTGTTTGTTTGTTTATTAGGTGATTCACGACGCACTTCATGCACATTCACGGCTAATGGCGCCGCCCACACTGTTTCGCCGGTGGGCCGCTGGATTTGGAAATGTCCCGAGCGGTGCGAGTGTTAAACCAGAAGCCTTTGGTACCTGGAGCTCAACACCTTAACCACTCGGCCATCCCCGCCCCTGGGTGGTGTGCCGAGTGATGGTCAAGTGTGGTGTGTTCAGAATGTGACGTAGAAGTTGTGCGAGAATGAAAGGGGACTCTCATGTGATGGTGTGCTGCGGTTCGGTGTAGGTGCCTACTAGGTAGGCGCCTTGTGCAGAGTGGGCGTTAGACCCCGGTGTTGGCGTCATTATCACTGACAAAATTTCGGATGCTTTGCATCCTGGACCGAGCTTTCTCCCTTAGACTGATTCCTCAGTCCGGTTTCACGTCGCCATTCCCAGCCTCCCTCCACTGTTCCCTTCGTCGTACGATTCGCCCGTGTACTTCAACTATGCCCTTTCTAATTATCCTCCCCGACCCCTTCACCTGGTTACCATCTTCGATCCCCATCCCCCTTCCATTGTCGGCTTATATTGTACCCTTCCATGATTCCCCTCAAATATCCCCCCTCGCAGTCCCTTCTTAGGTAACTTCCTCGGTACCTAAGAAACTTCCTCGGAAAAGTTAACTTCCTCGGTCCTCGGTACCCCAGTCACCCTCCCGATCCCCTTCCCCGTCGTCATCCCCGGCCTCCTTCCACTGTCTCCTTTCTCCGGTCTAATCACTACCTCCATTCCGACCCACTTCCCTGGCTCCCGTCCTGTATCCCCTTTCCCAGTCCCTTCTCCATTCACCTTTCCTGGGCCAAATCCGCGGTCCCCTTCTCGGGTCCACTTCGCCGATCCCATCCTTTGTACCCTTCCTAGTCGCCATCCCCATTATCTTTTAATTTTCTGGTTCCCTTCCTCGGGTCCCATCCTCCGGTCCCACTGCCTGCGCCCTTCCTCGATCCCCTCCTCTGTCTCCTTCCAATGTCCACTACCTCGGCCCCTTCCCCGGACCTCTTCCGGAGGCCCCACTTCCACGGTCCCCTCCCGGGTCCTGTTCCTAGGCCCAAGGCCCAGTCCCTTTTACTTTTCCCGGGTAAATATTGGCCCAGCGTCAAACCGCCAATCAGTCTGTAATCAAACGTCTGCTCGTGGTTCGGGAATTATTTGAAACTGGTGAGACTATCATAAACACATTCCGCCAGTGCCTTGCATGCCTATCACGTAGAGCTAGGCCGCAAATTAAACGTTGTACCTCAGCCCCGAAAAGAAAAACGATTGCTGTAACAAACGTGGTTTATTTGTCTCGTGGAAGGATATACAGATGTTTACTACAAAATATCGGTGTCGATATATCTGCTACCAGCTGGGTACACGGACATTGGCGATGATCTGTGGACACAGCCGCCGCAATCGCGTGCCGCCCGTATACCGTGCGTCACGGACACAGAGCGGCCACACGGTCAGACCGGACAGTCGCGTACCGCCCGTATACCGTGCGTCACGGACACAGAGCGGCCACACGGTCAGACCGGACAGTCGCGTGCCGCCCGTATACCGTGCGTCACGGACACAGAGCGGCCACACGGTCAGACCGGACAGTCGCGTGCCGCCCGTATACCGTGCGTCACGGACACAGAGCTGCCACACGGTCAGACCGGACAGTCGCGTACCGCCCGTATACCGTGCGTCACGGACACAGAGCGGCCACACGGTCAGACCGGACAGTCGCGTGCCGCCTGTCCGCCGCGCGTCACGGACACAAAGCGGCCACATGGTCAGACCGGACAGTCGCGTACCGCCCGTATACCGTGCGTCCCGGACACAGAGCGGCCACACGGTCAGACCGGACAGTCGCGTGCCGCCTGTCCGCCGTGCGTCACGGACACAGAGCGGCCACACGGTCAGACCGGACAGTCGCGTGCCGCCCGTATACCGTGCGTCACGGACACAGAGCGGCCACACGGTCAGACCGGACAGTCGCGTGCCGCCTGTCCACCGTGCGTCACGGACACAGAGCGGCCACACGGTCAGACCGGACAGTCGCGTACCGCCCGTATACCGTGCGTCACGGACACAGAGCGGCCACACGGTCAGACCGGACAGTCGCGTGCCGCCTGTCCACCGTGCGTCACGGACACAGAGCGGCCACACGGTCAGACCGGACAGTCGCGTGCCGCCTGTCCACCGTGCGTCACGGACACAGAGCGGCCACACGGTCAGACCGGACAGTCGCGTACCGCCCGTATACCGTGCGTCACGGACACAAAGCGGCCACACGGTCAGACCGGACAGTCGCGTGCCGCCTGTCCACCGTGCGTCACGGACACAGAGCGGCCCCACAGTCAGACCGGACACGGTCGCGTGCCGCCCATCATGACACAGCGCCACATCAATTCCGCCCGAACGCCACAGTCAAACACGACCGGCCTTCCGCCAATAAATACACCGCCGCGAGCGCAGATTTGATCAGAAGCTGCCAGCGAAAACTGAGCGCTATTGCGCAGTGGACGGCTTGGAGCTCGCGCGCCCGCACCTGATGGAAGCACACCGATCGGCCAGGTTACGTCAGCCACGGTGTCGCAAGCAGTCGCCAGCTTCGCAGCGCGCCCCTCCCGCACGTGTTCGGCGGTCCGGCGCCACACCCCCTCCCAAGTCATCCGCCTGGGACTGCGGCGTCGGAGGGAGCCGCTCGCCCCCCCCCTCACAACAGGGTCCGGCCGCTGCCGCCGTCGTGCGAGCGCAAAACATCACAACGAAAGAACAGTAAGTAGGTAAATCGGCAGTCCCGTCATAAAGCTGGTCAGGCCCGCAGTCGCACCCGCGAACGGTGAAGTAAAATCGGGCGCAAAAGCTGCCCGTAGCCGAGAACGCGCCCGCCGCGCCGCGCTCCGCGTGCGGGAACGCAGCACACGCGTCGCTCAAACAATAGCCATTTTGGTGTCACAGTCCACAACTAAACAAACACGAAGCTAGAACGAGACATTCCCACACGGCGTCGGCAGCGCCGGTCGTGACACGCCTTCCCCGCCCCGTCGGAACTCACCCCACAGGTCACGTCTTCCCCACGCGCACACGTCACAGCGACATCCCCAAGCACACCCCGCCCGCCCTAAGCTGCCGGTCCGACTGCCCCCCCCCCCCACAGAGGAATGTTCGTCACGGCCCGGCCTCAGAAGAAGATGATCTCCTCGCTGTCCGACGGCGGCGGTCGAGGCGGCAGCTCGGGCCGCCCCGGGGCGCCGCCGCTGCGGCCGGCCACGGCAGCCGCCGCCGCCGCCGTAGTCACCAGGTTGGTGACGGTGGTGGTGGCCGGCCGGCGCGGCGGTGTCGGCCGCGCCGGCATCTTGGGGTAGGTGTTGGTGCGCTGAGCCGCCTGCCGCTGCGGCGTACCGCCCAGCCGCTGGTAGCCGCCGACGGCCGCCGGCCGGCCCGGCCGCTCCTGGCTCAGCTTGAGCGGCAGCATCTGGTGCACGCCCGGCGAGGTGACGCCCACGCCGCCGCCGCCGCCGCCGCCGCCGCCGCTGCCGCTGCCGCCGCCGCCGCCGCCGCCGCCGCCGCTGGGGCTCATGCCGCCCACCGCCGGCACCGTCCGCCTGTCGGCAGCAGCGGCCGCACCACCGCCGCCGCCGCTGCCACCTAGCGCCGACAGCTTGGCCAGCTTCATGGGCAGCTCCTGCTTGACGGACGGGCCGTGGTGGGCGCCGGCGACGGCCGCCACCTTCTGCTGGTTGATGGAGCCGAGCAGGTGGCTGGGCAGCGACGCCGCGTCGCCGCGCTTCACCATCGAGCTGGACGCCTTGAGCTTGGGCGCGGCGCGCGGCGCCGGCGCCGGGTGGCCGGCCGTCGACGCCGTCGGCGGCGCGTCGTCGCCGTCGGGCGTCGGCTGCGACGTGGTCACCACCTGCAGCGTCGGCGACAGCAGGATGCCCTGCGAGCGCAGCGCGTCCAGCTGGCGGTACAGCAGCTCGCGCTGCTGGCTGACGTCGCTCTGCTCCTGCCGCAGCTGCTCCTGTGACAAACGCCGGAGAACCGTGTGGGACATCCACGCTGGTGCAAACGCGCCGCAAGTTTCAAGCGAATGGAGTCTACGATGTGCACCCGCATATGATATACCATCTGTGCTGTCAGTGATCGATGTTATGCGACTGAAACGTGTACGTCCTATAACTCGATAAAATGCTAATCTGTTTGGCCGCTTTGGAATTGGTCACGAAGTTCTGATACAAGAATACACAAATAAGAGCAAAATGTCTGATGAAATGCATGTTATAACGAGAACAAGACGAAAGAGAGAAGAACAGTGACATCTTCGTTCGGCTAGGAGTCAGACCACACTACCGACAATCAGTTTTATCAGCATGGCAGCACCGGACGCCAACTTAAGAAGTCGAAGTGAGAAAAAAGTACTGTAATCCTTTCGGCGTTGACTTTCACCGACCACCGCAGATTACTACTTCCCTTGCAAGTTTTTCATTTCAGTACAAGAGGGTGTCCACAACGCAAATACAGCTCATACCGATCACACAGATCCAGACCAACTGACTGTAGTCTGACAACCGGTTGTGATTTTGGCAAGCGTTGTGTTCTGCAACGGCACTCCGAACATCAGCTGCTGTTACCATCCCACTATTTTGTGTAAAACAACGTTCAGTCAATCACCGGGCCGGAAACACCGCAGGCCACTAGCATGGCTGGCACAAGATACAAAACATGACAAAAACAGACGAGTGTTGTAAGTCCAGCCGTGCAGTCTGGCCACGGACGCTGTCTGACCTGCAGCTTGCCCAGCTCGGCCTTCTTGCCCTGTATCCACTTCTCCTGGTTGTCTCTGTCGCGGTTCCACTCCGTCTTCTCCTTAGTAAAGCGATCTTGCAGATTGCGGAGCTCTTCCAGTTTGGCGTTGAGCCGCGTCTCCCCGCTGGTGGCGCCACCCCTGCCCTCGGCCGCACAGGTGCGCAGACTGTGGCAGTCAGAGTCAGGGTCAAGGTCAAAGTCAGGGCCACCCTGCCCTCGGCCACACAGCAGCACGAACTGTGGCAGCCAGGGTCAAGGCCACCCCTGCCCTCGGCCACACAGCTGCGCAGACTGCGGCAGCCAGTCAGGGTCAGGGCCACCCCTGCCCTCGGTTACACAGTGACGCAGGATGTGGCAGCCAGGGTCAGGGTTATGGTTAGGATGGGGGTACGGGTTACTGTTAGGGTCAGGGTCGGAGGTTATAGTCGGATGAGGCCCAGCGTTAGGGATGGTGTGCGGTAATTATCAGAGATGTGTCACAGCCAGGGTGGCCGTCAAGGCGAAGGACAGGGTTAAGGATGGCTGGAGTTGAGATCCATACTTAGGGTGAAGACGAGGACCACAATGTCTGAGGCGATCTCGCTGTCTGTGACGCATTTAGTGCTAGGAGTGTGCATACAGTAGCAAAGGAACCACCACGAACCCAGCCAGTTATCTCACTTTAAAACCCTGAAGAAAACACCCATCGCCTCCCTTCCACATCAGTTAACTGGTTACTTAGGTCAGCTGCTGATATCCTCATTTCCTCGCCCCCCGCCCCCCCCCCCCCGCGGGTGATCACTAAAAAGTGAAAGATATCTTCTCATTTACGATTTCCATCCGTTAGTCATATTTCATGCACATCAAGGACACAGTGGTCACTACACAACGGTGAATTTGTTGACGTCTCTCCAACCAATATCAGTGCCCCTTCATACAACTCTGCACAAGCGCACACCGCTGCACATCCACACAACCCTGTACACTCAAACAACCATGAAATACACACCCATACACAACCACACAAGCATGGAAACACGCAACTATGCACAACCGCACAACCATTCACGCATACACAACCCTACACGACATCTCGTCATGTACAACTCTGCACATACATAAATACATATCCATAACTCTGGTCCGGTTGGTTGTTGGAGTTTAGGGGCGCATCGACTGCGTCGGTCATGCAGCGCCCTAACTCTGGTCCGAGGTACACAAATTTGGTAACTTGCTACGGTATGCCATCGATCGAATTTCAGAACATTGGTATGCTTATCGAAGTAGGACTGATGTCAAAATGACATTTGATTTGACCTAGCACTGCAAAGAATCTTTGATTCCCTTACCGACGAGCTTGAATGCATAGGCCATACAACACCGCCACCTTCTCACGTCGAGTAGACCCTGCACAACCGAAATTTCGAGCAGCTTGCGCAATAGAGGCCGGGACCTTCGAGGCAGGGTAATATGGTGCTATCTAATGGACTACCGAGAGAGCAGGGTTCTCAGTTTCCCTATCATCTTACTGACAATTTATTTTGCCAAGCTTTCAGTCATGCATCTAGTGGGATGTTAACGCCTAACCCCATGGGTGACAATCACAAGACGGCCTAAAACACGTGACCATACAGCATGGAATGCATGACACGCACAGACATTGTTTCAAAATCCGACAAGCCCACGTCCCCCGATGTGCTTTACCACCATACCCTAATCTGTTCTGTGCACTTGAATTGACTTGACAGGTTACTTGAAGGTTACTACTTGCCTGCAGATTTCTTGACAGGTTACTTGAAATCCTATCTGCGTAAGGAATTCCAAGACTGCTCAATTGTGTATAAATCGGGAATCACTTCCCAATAAATCCACCAACCTCAGATAATTCGCATCATATCCGAAGTGCCACCTACGCTCTTCCGTATATGCCGGGCACGCCACCAGCACATGGTGCACAGACAGCGCGGAGTTGTACCTCACACATTTCGGCCTTTCGTCCCCGCACAATACATACCAATGTGTTGCTAGCATGTGACCAATTCTGAGACGACAGATGGCCACCTCGTCCCTTCTAGTTTGCCTAGTAGTAGTCTACAACCCGGGCAGGCGAGAATGGCTGACCAGGTCGGACGAGAGACCCACCCACAAGCGGGGCCCACGTGGCACTCACAGTTCTGCGTTGTTGGCCGACTGCGATATGACGCAGAGCATGGTGGAGAGCGAACGGTGCATCTGCAGCGCCGCCAGCTGCAACGCTTCGCACGACACAACCGGCGCAGACACCTGGCGGCGAGAACGGCAACTGCAGTTACGGCGGCGCACCGCCAGCTGGCAGCAATACACCTACAATGGAGCGTCCGGAATGTGGAGACATGTAGGCTGTACAGACTAAGGAAGTCTGCTGCAGACGAAACGAACGGACACTACGGGAGCGCACCACCAGGCGATAGCGGACTGACGGAACGGAAAGGCAGAAGACACCGCAACACGTGTGGAACATCATCAACTGTCGCAGAACCATGCCGCCAAGTGTCGCGTACCATGAATCTCAACTAGACAAAGGCACCCAGCAACACCGACCACGCTCCAATGCGCGCGCTCCCTTCACAGCCGACCATGATGGGAGCTACGGCGGCCAACATGCACTCGACTGACCGGAGCGGGAGTGTTGAACGGCTCCCCCTCCCCCTCCTCCTCCTCCTCCTCCTCGTCGATGTTGTCTTCGCTCAGGTCTCTCCGTTTCACCGGGGCTGCGGCAGAACAGGAACGGCCGGTGTCAGAACACGCGGCGGCACGCCGCCACACCACCCGGCGGTTCACAGTACGAGTTGAGCAGCACCGGCAGGACGTGTGCGACGATCCCACGTCAATACTGCTGGTGTATTGACTGCTGACGACAAGACTGTCCCGACATTGTCACCAGGCGACACTAACACCACCACCACAGGGCACTGCCGCTACACACTGCTGACGACAAGACTGTCCCGACATTGTCACCAGGCGACACTAACACCACCGCCACGGGGCACTGCCGCTACACACTGCTGACAAGACTGTCCCGACATTGTCACCAGGCGACACTAACACCACCGCCACGGGGCACTGCCGCTACACACTGCTGACGACAAGACTGTCCCGACATTGTCACCAGGCGACACTAACACCACCGCCACGGGGCACTGCCGCTACACACTGCTGACGACAAGACTGTCCCGACATTGTCACCAGGCGACACTAACACCACCACCACGGGGCACTGCCGCTACACACTGCTTACGACAAGACTGTCCCGACATTGTCACCAGGCGACACTAACACCACCGCCACGGGGCACTGCCGCTACACACTACTTACGACAAGACTGTCCCGACATTGTCACCAGGCGACACTAACACCACCACCACGGGGCACTGCCGCTACACACTGCTGACGACAAGACTGTCCCGACACCGTCACCAGACGACACTAACACCACCACCACGGGGCACTGCCGCTACACACTGCTGACAAGACTGTCCCGACATTGTCACCAGGCGACACTAACACCACCGCCACGGGGCACTGCCGCTACACACTGCTGACGACAAGACTGTCCCGACATTGTCACCAGGCGACACTAACGCCACCACCACGGGGCACTGCCGCTACACACTGCTGACGACAAGACTGTCCCGACACCGTCACCAGACGACACTAACACCACCACCACGGGGCACTGCCGCTACACACTGCTGACAAGACTGTCCCGACATTGTCACCAGGCGACACTAACACCACCGCCACGGGGCACTGCCGCTACACACTGCTGACGACAGGACTGTCCCGACATTGTCACCAGGCGACACTAACACCACCACCACGGGGCACTGCCGCTACACACTGCTGACAAGACTGTCCCGACATTGTCACCAGGCGACACTAACACCACCACCACGGGGCACTGCCGCTACACACTGCTGACGACAAGACTGTCCCGACATTGTCACCAGGCGACACTAACACCACCGCCACCACCACAGGGCACTGCCGCTACACACTGCTGACGACAAGACTGTCCCGACATTGTCACCAGGCGACACTAACACCACCGCCACGGGGCACTGCCGCTACACACTGCTGACAAGACTGTCTCGACATTGTCACCAGGCGACACTAACACCACCGCCACGGGGCACTGCCGCTACACACTGCTGACGACAAGACTGTCCCGACATTGTCACCAGGCGACACTAACACCACCGCCACGGGGCACTGCCGCTACACACTACTGACAAGACTGTCCCGACACCGTCACCAGGCGACACTAACACCACCACCACGGGGCACTGCCGCTACACACTGCTGACGACAAGACTGTCCCGACATTGTCACCAGGCGACACTAACACCACCGCCACGGGGCACTGCCGCTACACACTGCTGACAAGACTGTCTCGACATTGTCACCAGGCGACACTAACACCACCGCCACGGGGCACTGCCGCTACACACTGCTGACAAGACTGTCCCGACATTGTCACCAGGCGACACTAACACCACCGCCACGGGGCACTGCCGCTACACACTGCTGACGACAAGACTGTCCCGACATTGTCACCAGGCGACACTAACACCACCGCCACGGGGCACTGCCGCTACACACTGCTTACGACAAGACTGTCCCGACATTGTCACCAGGCGACACTAACACCACCGCCACGGGGCACTGCCGCTACACACTACTTACGACAAGACTGTCCCGACATTGTCACCAGGCGACACTAACACCACCACCACGGGGCACTGCCGCTACACACTGCTGACGACAAGACTGTCCCGACACCGTCACCAGACGACACTAACACCACCACCACGGGGCACTGCCGCTACACACTGCTGACAAGACTGTCCCGACATTGTCACCAGGCGACACTAACACCACCGCCACGGGGCACTGCCGCTACACACTGCTGACGACAAGACTGTCCCGACATTGTCACCAGGCGACACTAACGCCACCACCACGGGGCACTGCCGCTACACACTGCTGACGACAAGACTGTCCCGACACCGTCACCAGACGACACTAACACCACCACCACGGGGCACTGCCGCTACACACTGCTGACAAGACTGTCCCGACATTGTCACCAGGCGACACTAACACCACCGCCACGGGGCACTGCCGCTACACACTGCTGACGACAGGACTGTCCCGACATTGTCACCAGGCGACACTAACACCACCACCACGGGGCACTGCCGCTACACACTGCTGACAAGACTGTCCCGACATTGTCACCAGGCGACACTAACACCACCACCACGGGGCACTGCCGCTACACACTGCTGACGACAAGACTGTCCCGACATTGTCACCAGGCGACACTAACACCACCGCCACCACCACAGGGCACTGCCGCTACACACTGCTGACGACAAGACTGTCCCGACATTGTCACCAGGCGACACTAACACCACCGCCACGGGGCACTGCCGCTACACACTGCTGACAAGACTGTCTCGACATTGTCACCAGGCGACACTAACACCACCGCCACGGGGCACTGCCGCTACACACTGCTGACGACAAGACTGTCCCGACATTGTCACCAGGCGACACTAACACCACCGCCACGGGGCACTGCCGCTACACACTACTGACAAGACTGTCCCGACACCGTCACCAGGCGACACTAACACCACCACCACGGGGCACTGCCGCTACACACTGCTGACGACAAGACTGTCCCGACATTGTCACCAGGCGACACTAACACCACCACCACGGGGCACTGCCGCTACACACTGCTGACGACAAGACTGTCCCGACACCGTCACCAGGCGACACTAACACCACCACCACGGGGCACTGCCGCTACACACTGCTGACGACAAGACTGTCCCGACACCGTCACCAGACGACACTAACACCACCACCACGGGGCACTGCCGCTACACACTGCTGACAAGACTGTCCCGACATTGTCACCAGGCGACACTAACACCACCGCCACGGGGCACTGCCGCTACACACTGCTGACGACAAGACTGTCCCGACATTGTCACCAGGCGACACTAACACCACCACCACGGGGCACTGCCGCTACACACTACTGACGACAAGACTGTCCCGACACCGTCACCAGACGACACTAACACCACCACCACGGGGCACTGCCGCTACACACTGCTGACAAGACTGTCCCGACATTGTCACCAGGCGACACTAACACCACCGCCACGGGGCACTGCCGCTACACACTGCTGACGACAGGACTGTCCCGACATTGTCACCAGGCGACACTAACACCACCACCACGGGGCACTGCCGCTACACACTGCTGACAAGACTGTCCCGACATTGTCACCAGGCGACACTAACACCACCACCACGGGGCACTGCCGCTACACACTGCTGACGACAAGACTGTCCCGACATTGTCACCAGGCGACACTAACACCACCACCACCACCACAGGGCACTGCCGCTACACACTGCTGACGACAAGACTGTCCCGACATTGTCACCAGGCGACACTAACACCACCGCCACGGGGCACTGCCGCTACACACTGCTGACAAGACTGTCCCGACATTGTCACCAGGCGACACTAACACCACCACCACGGGGCACTGCCGCTACACACTGCTGACGACAAGACTGTCCCGACATTGTCACCAGGCGACACTAACACCACCGCCACGGGGCACTGCCGCTACACACTACTGACAAGACTGTCCCGACACCGTCACCAGGCGACACTAACACCACCACCACGGGGCACTGCCGCTACACACTGCTGACGACAAGACTGTCCCGACATTGTCACCAGGCGACACTAACACCACCACCACGGGGCACTGCCGCTACACACTGCTGACGACAAGACTGTCCCGACATTGTCACCAGGCGACACTAACACCACCACCACGGGGCACTGCCGCTACACACTGCTTACGACAAGACTGTCCCGACATTGTCACCAGACGACACTAACACCACCGCCACGGGGCACTGCCGCCACACACTGCTTACGACAAGACTGTCCCGACATTGTCACCAGGCGACACTAACACCACCGCCGCGGGGCACTGCCGCTACACACTGCTGACAAGACTGTCCCGACATTGTCACCAGGCGACACTAACACCACCGCCACGGGGCACTGCCGCTACACACTGCTGACAAGACTGTCCCGACACCGTCACCAGGCGACACTAACACCACCACCACGGGGCACTGCCGCTACACACTGCTGACGACAAGACTGTCCCGACATTGTCACCAGGCGACACTAACACCACCACCACGGGGCACTGCCGCTACACACTGCTGACGACAAGACTGTCCCGACATTGTCACCAGGCGACACTAACACCACCGCCACGGGGCACTGCCGCTACACACTGCTGACGACAAGACTGTCCCGACATTGTCACCAGACGACACTAACACCACCGCCACGGGGCACTGCCGCTACACACTGCTTACGACAAGACTGTCCCGACATTGTCACCAGGCGACACTAACACCACCGCCACGGGGCACTGCCGCTACACACTGCTGACAAGACTGTCCCGACATTGTCACCAGGCGACACTAACACCACCGCCACGGGGCACTGCCGCTACACACTGCTGACGACAAGACTGTCCCGACATTGTCACCAGGCGACACTAACACCACCACCACGGGGCACTGCCGCTACACACTGCTGACAAGACTGTCCCGACATTGTCACCAGGCGACACTAACACCACCACCACGGGGCACTGCCGCTACACACTGCTGACGACAAGACTGTCCCGACACCGTCACCAGGCGACACTAACACCACCACCACGGGGCACTGCCGCTACACACTGCTTACGACAAGACTGTCCCGACATTGTCACCAGGCGACACTAACACCACCACGGAGGCGTAACACAGAAAGGCGTTTGTGGAGTCACCCAGCGCGCGGGTAGTTACCATACACCTTACACCGCAGCCGGCACCCGCCGTCCGCCCCACGCGTGGTGGTGGTGTTAGTGTCGCCTGGTGACAAGAGATAACACTGCAATTTTCGTTTGAGTCTCGAACTCATTGCCGTAGAGGGATGGCGCTTTTAATTTCTGCCTTCAACAATGCAATTTGGTAAACATATCCCATCCAAAATAACTTCAGGATTGCACTTATGTTTGAAGGTGCGCAGCTGAGCACCAAGTTAAGTAGCGTAGCTGCGTATTAACACGCAGTTAAGAGAATGTGCCTGACTGAATATAAGGAGATTCGACTTCACTGTGTTTTTCACATCCGCCAGCGCTTGTCCAGCGCCCCACGGGTGCGTTATGCTGCTTTTAAATACGCCCCCCAAAATAAGCGGCAAGGATCACGACTGTGCCGTCGGGCATACGGTGCGCGGTAGACATGGGTGGTGGTGGCTATTGGTTCTACGATACGTCGAACGTTGAGTCATGTAGCGTCGCCAATCTCTCACGCCGCGGTAGACATGGGTGGTGGTGGCTATTGGTTCTACGATACGTCGAACGTTGAGTCATGTAGCGTCGCCAATCTCTCACGCCGCGGTAGACATGGGCAACAAGACGGGAACACCAGATCTTTGCACCCAACTTTCACCAAACCCTGGATCCGCCCGTGGTCGTGAGGTTTCGCTTGATGATAATCGCTCGGTAATAGGCACCGTGTGCATGACTGTGATGCTTTGCACCAGCAATGCCAGCAACAACCGCGTTTGGTGCGGTGATATCGTGTGGTCGAAACGTGCGAAGCAGTGCGGTCAGGGGCGGAAATGTTCACTTGCAACAATGCGGCACAGAAGTAATGTCGGAAACAGTAAGGTCGGCAACAACCGAGTCGGAGCAGCAGAAGTGATGTCGGAAGCAGCAGGGTCGGCAACAGCCGAGTCGGAGCAGCAGAAGTGATGTCGGAAGCAGTAGGGTGGGCAATAGCCGAGTCGGAGCACTTGTCAGCATTGCGTTCAGTGACAGTGAGTATGATAGCAGCATTACCGGGAATGAGCGGTTTCTCACCAAGATGCCACAATGTGCCTTCCAGGCCAACTGAAATTACGTCACGAAAATCGTTCCGCTCAAAGCGGTCTTAACAAGCCAGAGTTTGGCTTCGAAGCACTCCACCAAGCAACATTAGTGGGCGCAAAGCTAATACATAGGCCGTGGGGGGTGATTTGTTAGGCGTGCCGTACCATAAAGGTCATTTGCGTCGCCCTTAAAGCGAGTACGTTACATGTCTGTCTATAATAACGCTACATTCGCCAACATCAACAGAACTCATGGACACAACACAACTCAACACAACACAAATCAAACCACACCCACGCAATCAAACCAACGATAGGCACATGGAACACATCAAATCAATCTCACCGACAAAAAGAGGTCATCCTCACTAGACTTAGAACTGGTTGCACAAAACTAACACAGCCTCAATTAGAGGGTGACCAATACACAACACCTCACTGCGACACCTGCAACACCACGTTAAGCATAGGCCACATCCTGCTAGACTACAGAAGCTTTGGCTCTCAAAGACAACCACTTAAGGCATTCTGCCAAAGAGATGGTATCACCCTATCGCTTCCATCGCTTATCGGTGACAAACACCCAGAACTCCTTCACTTGCTATTTGGATATATGTATGCCACAAAACAAGCAGGAACACTGTAGGCACCACACCACCAACACTCACATCAACTCGCAATGCATGACCGCGAAACACTCGTAAGAAACACGTAAATACCCATCCCCGCATGGCGTCGGACGTACATAAGCCGATTTGCTTCCCAATTATATATAAATGGCTACCTCGCGGTGCCGTCGGAAGTAGATGAGCCGACTTGCCTTAGGAAAACATAGAAACTAAAAATAAACATAAAACTAGCATAACGTAAAACCACTACCCAGGAGCCATCGCACGTAGATGAGCCGAATTGCAAAATACCGTACTAACCCAACCGACAACCCTGCATGGCATGCTTAAACCAACCCGCTACTAACAACTAACACGCGGCGGCCGGCGTGATAGGCGGTGTGGACAATTACCTCCTTGTTCGCACGGTAAAGATCCCTCGATGCCATTCGATAAGAGTAGGCTAAAGCCGGCACCCTGGGAAAATCAACTTCTCGCCACTCTCAAAACACCCCCACCCCCACCCAAACAACATATTATTTTGTGGAGGAGTAAAGTAAAATTAAAACCATTTAGACATCAGGGAGATGTCCCCAACCCAGCCCCCGCCTTCAGCACCTAAAATATCACACAAACTATAACGTAATGTTCCCTTAACGTAAATGTCCACTTGCCTGCACCTTGATCGCAAACACTCGCATTTATAGACAGACATGTAACGTACTCGCTTTAAAGGCGGCAGAAATGACCTTTATGGTTCGGCACGCCTAAAAAATCATTCCCCCCGTCTGTCTATAAAGGCGAGTGTTTGCAATCAAGGTGCAGGCAAGTGGACGTTTACGTCAATGGAATTATACGTTATAGTTTGTGTGATATTTTAGGTGCTGAAGGCGGGTGTTGGGTTGGGGACATCTCCCTGATGTATAAATGGCTTGTATTTTACTTTACTCCTCCACAAAATAATTTGTAGTTTGGGTGGGGGTGGGGGCGTTTTGAGTGTGGCGAGAAGTTGATTTTTCCAGGGGTACATAGGCCATTGCAATCACCATCTTACCACGCAGAAACCTGAGCCATTCTTCCCTTTCATATCAACAAAAACATTTAAAGCTGTCTATAGAACTTGGCTAACATCGCGGCTCCTGACTTCGGAAAATGGATATAATACTAAACAATGCGCATTGTTCCCATGTAAATGGCTCGCACCATTATACCACTTATGTCGCGGATAGTTGCTTCATGTACCAAATGACTATTTACTGCGCCACAACTGCACTTGCGCCATTTGGCATTATCATGACGACATCCATCGACGGGAGGCAAGCCGAATTAATCGATCACTAAAACATACGTAACAACTGCGCAGCGTTCGTTTCAGATAGTACGGCCGAATAAGGTCGGCCACAAGTGGTGGCCAATGCCACAGTGGCTCACGCGACTGTCGACACTGACGTGGCATAGACACACGCGGGCAAAACTCTGCAGGCACTACGGCGCACCGGTCGTGGTTGGACGTTTCGGCCCGTCATGGTTGAGCATCTTCAAGTCTAACAAGCTCACAAGCACCCACACAAACAGTGGGTGACTCCACAACGCCAGCTAGATGACAACGCACCAACAAACGGGCGGCACCGACACAATATCCTGTTCGCTGAGAATAGTACACGATCCATCCTTATCAACTCGAACTCGTCCGTCAATTAAGTTGTTTGTCAACCATCGGAGCGTGGATCGGCGATACTCGGATCAATACGACTCCAGCGCAAATCAAATTCCCGGCACGTCGATGCATCATCAAGCAATGCTAACCCAGGTAACTTTCTGTCACTGCACAGGCCAGCTGATATTCCCGCTACCGTCGGGGTATTCCCGCCATAACTACCCCGCTGCCTCCCCGTGGCGTCGCCTATGAAGGAGGTGAAGAGGGATGGACGTACAGAGGGAGAGGGAATGAATGGGAGGAACACGGAGAAGAGGGCGGGAGAGACGTAGGAGAGGGAATAGTAGAACAGACGTGACAATTCTTCTTTGCACTATTTACCTTGCACTAGCGGGATGAACGAAGAAAGGGAAGAGGAAAGGAGAAGATCGGTCTGCGACACATGAGCGAGATATGACCGCGTGCAATTTCAGCCAGCTGACAAATTGGGTGACTGAGACACCTGAGAGGGTGTAAATAGAGCGAGCGCAATTCAAGCGAGTATATTTATAATTGTGTATATTTACGAGTGCTGAACTACCTAGGACAAATAATACGCTGCAGGAATGAAATAGGGGTATCCAAGTCATATTGAATGGAATAAATCAATCTATTTTGACATGGCTAACCCATTCCGGTAGAGAAGGGGGATTCCACCCCTGGTTGTTTTTCACATGCAGCCAACTAACGCTTTTCGGTACGAGTGATACTAGGTGGATTTTCTTAACTATATCAAAGGTGGCTACAGGAGCGAATATTGGAAGGCAATTCCGATATATATATTATTTTTGCATATGCATCCGAATACTTTCATTGTTTCACTGTTCAGGTGACTATAATTTGGAACTCGACTGTTCATACTACGTTGCTCACTAACGAAACTGCTTATCTTGAGCCTAGTCATGTCGAGGGCAGATCCAGTGAGAGACACAAATGAGCAACGTGTGACCGGTTTTCTGAACGCAGAATCATAATTTTTAGATTGACATTGACAATGTACACTCATAACATTGCCAACGGAAAGCTGGGAGGGTGGAGTGAATTTAGGACAACAGTAATAATGCATCACAAGCAATGGCGGAGCTAGAAGACTTTCCCAATGACGGATCTAGGTGATGATTCAGGGCATACCCTATTCAAACCACTACGAGCAATGATGCGACGAGGGTGACACTTTGCCAATGACGGATCAAGGAGGGAGAGTGAATTTAGCACAAATTATTATAATAAATCGCACGCAATGGCAGAGCCAAGATAATTTCTCCATGGCTAATGGTTGTAGTAGCATACCCACTCAGGCCTCTCGGGCTCCTTCCTAGCCTAATTACCTCGTGACGCCTCTGGGGACAAATCTCACGGTAAGTATTGATATTATATAAGAATTACAAAATAATAGGTATACATGACATTGACTGCGAAGGACCAGCCACAAAAAGATACCAACCCCTCCTTAGGTTCCTGGCTACGCCGTTGGCTATTCAACATGTGCATGTATGGACATGAAATAGTTCTTTTGGTCATTAAAAATGATGTATACATATCTATGAACAGTTCTCCTGATGTAAAATATGAGCACTGTCCCAAATGGTTTTGTTGAATTTCCCACTATTCGTTCCTCCTGATCTTGCCATTGAGGACATTTGGCATTTTGACATTCTAAAAGTGTGGATTAGACGACTATAATTAGCTTGAACTTTCCAGTCCCGAAATCGGTTCCGGGATCTTAGTGGTGAGCGGAATCCGTCTCTCTGCAGATTCAGTCCTGAACGAATTTCACCCCAATACGGTTAAATACATTGAAAAAAACGACGTCGTCAGTTGGCTGGGCCCGAACACAGCCACACGACAAATTGTGGACAGCACGACGCGTCTCTGACGGCTATATTCGAGCGCCCAGCTGACAGTGCTGCTGTCACAGAGTTTTGACCGAGAGACCAACACAAGGCAAGATGGCGGCCCCCACTAACACCACCGCTGTATGGCCGGTCAACACCTGCTGACAGCATTGGCTGGGGCGATCAGCCGGGACCGGCGACAGACTGCGCCTCCTGACTGGGTCGGCGACACTGCGTCAGCTGGCCTCCTGACTGGGTCGGCGACACTGCAACAGCTGTTGACACCTCTGTACTCACCGTCACCACACCAAGTGAGCTGCATCACGAGCACGGCGCTGTGTGGCGTCAGAGAATGCGACGCGGAAAAGCGTGCTCTGCACTGCTGCTGTGCCACCTGACACCAACAGCAGCCACAGCTTCAGACTCGACGGTAACTCAGCAGCCGGCACGGGTGCCAGCAACCTGCACCGCACACCCCAGCCCCACCCGCCCGCCAGTCGCTACATCGGTGCTTGAGCGCAGTCCGACACGGATATAGTGTCGGCCGACACAGTCCGACCAGCCAACCAATACAGTCCGGCGCTGATAGTGTCGGCCGACACAGTCCGACACGGATATAGTGTCGGCCGACACAGTCCGACCAGCCAACCAATACAGTCCGGCGCTGATAGTGTCGGCCGACACAGTACGACACGGATAGAATGTCCGCCCTGCAAGCCCCAATCCGAAGTTACCGGCCACAAAGTACGGCTAAGCTCCACAGACCCTGCAAGCCATGCATGACTGTTGGCGCGCCGCACGCTCCACCACGAAGCGGGCGCAGGACCGGGCACAGGACCGCCTGGCCGCCGGTGCGGCGACACAAGTCTCACATGGCGTGACGACAATGGCAGCGGTCGGTACAACGCAGACAGAGGTGTGTCGAGCACAGGCGGCCGCTGCCGGCGTGCAGGCGCCTGCAACAGTCGACGGCTCACAGAGCGCACGCTCGCCGGTATTCCGGGCCGGTTGTGCTCACCAGGCCCGGCGGCAGCAGTCCGATGTCCACTGGACTGACGCTGTATGCCACTGCGACTAGCTCGTAAACAACTTCGGCAACGTTTGTCACACATCTCATATCTACACATACTTGGGACAAGATCTCGGTACATTTCTGGGTGCTCTTGTTGAGGCATCACATGCGATCTTCGATGACAAAATTGGATACAATTCCCGGTGTCAGCTAACCTGCACCGAAACAAACAGCAAGCCTACAGGAACACGACATTGTTTTCCAAGCGATTCGAAAATGTGCCAGAAGGACCTCGTGACGGATGGAACGAGTGCCGCGTCTAGTGGTGCTGGCCACGTGTCACACACTGATCCAGTCAGAGTGGGTCACGTGATAGCAGCAGCCACAACTTGTCACGTGACCTTGCCAGCCAGTCAGCTATTGAGGAAATAGGGCGTCTCGACCGTTACGGCCATGATGCACCTATGACCTGCCAGCCAATTTCCAGTTCAGTCAACAGACAGCGTCGCCGCGGTGGCACGCTGACGACACGCAACGCTCGCCGGCCACTCCTGCAGCCGAGCGCAGGAGATTCGGCAGCACGCCCGCGGCTCGGATACTGCTGGTGACGACTGCACACGGCCGACGACCGAGGCCACCAGCCGAGCTGTCAGGTAATCGATCCACGCCCGCAGCTGGACCGGCCTTAATGTGATACTCTCGTGACGGGCGACCGGTGGAAGGGACGTACTGGATGAACCTAATTGCGATACTCTGGCGGCGGACGACGGGTTGGTCTTCCTTTGACAATCATACATTCTAGGACACTTGTATGTCAGATTATAATTCAGCGATAATTTTATCTTTCGGAACTCCGAAACAGCTAACTAAAAGCGTCGACAAGCCGCGGCGTATCATGGTTGGCGTGATCTTGGCCGGCCTGACATACCATGGTCTGCTAACCATCCATGTTACGAGGTCACATGACTTGTCGATATATTAGTACGAATATAATCAACACTCTGGTGTCTGGCTCGCGGTGCTACATCAAAACATATTCAGCGGACGTGTGACGTTTCGTACATTCGACTTTTCGGCAAATGTTTACCTTCTTCTAACATTCTGTAACCTGAAGGGCCATTGGTTGATCAATAGTACACAAATCGGCTACCACAGACTTCTTCTCGTGGTATGCATCGAGCTGTTCCCTTTGGATTTTCGCCTTTTTGCCAGCGGCTTCATCACAAGTATACACGAAGAGGTGACAAACCTCGGATTGAAGGTTGACAAAATGTTCTCGGCAGGCAATGGTTAAGACCGCAGATGTGGTAATTCCATCGCACATTGTAACTTCCGACAAGCGTCCGGGACGCTCGGTGATACTGAGAGTTTAAACACGCACGATCACATCACCCTCTACACGCCACGAAAAGAGCAATTAGTAGAATGACACCACTTCACGGCCGAACTATGCAACCCGCTGGAAAGCCGAATGGTGCCGTTTGATGATAATTACAAACTTATTGTCCTGGGGTAAAGGGACCAAAAATGATTTGAACGAGCAAAACGAAGATTCTGATGTCACAAGCAAAACAAAGTTATACGCTCTGAATAGGGTACCCCAAGATAGTTCTCCCAAATATAGGATTCCATACTATAAATACAGTTCGGGCAGGCATTGGGTACTGCACCACACGCAGCGTCGGCCACACACCTGTGCTGTTGTCAAACCCGGCGAATGTCTCGGCTCGCTTGGGCAGCACAGGCGACACGTAGTCATTGCTGTGGTGTTCGCCCACCGAGCTGGCGGAGCGAGCCAGTGCTCCCTGGGTCGGGAACAGAACACCCGCCAGTCTGTAGAACACACCCGCCCAACACGTTAGTCTGGGCGTCAGCCAGGGCCAGTGCTCCCTGGGACGGGAACAGAACACCTGCAAGTCTGCAGAGCACACCCACACAACACGTTAGTCTGGGCGTCAGCCCGGGACAAAGGACGGCGCCAGGTGACATAACCATGGTGCGGGCTGGTCTGGGGACGGGGCCCAGTGTAAGTTTGAGAAAGGAACACCATGTCAGTCTGGGAGTGGAGCACCGTCTCCATCATGGGATGGAACACCGTGTCAGTCTGGGAACGGAATACTGTCAATCTGGGGATGGATCACCGGATCAGTCTGGGGATGGAACAACATGTCAATATTTGGATGGAACACAGTGTCAGTCTTGGCAAGACATATCGTGTCAGTCTAGGAGCGGAGAAGTGTCATTAGGGGGCCAAAATAGAAGTTCTAAAGTCAGAACAGGCACAAGGCTGATGGCATCGCCCTGTCATAAGTGAACAAACGGCTATTTAAAACTTACGGACAAGAAGACATGGAAACGACGAATTACACGGGTATCCTCACTTGATAGTACCTAAGCAGCATTTCAAAAGATAAACGACATACCCGCATTTGCGTTCCATGTCTACACCAAAAGCGGCTGAATGCCAAGGGACAGAACAGGAGCAACAGAAAATCCGTACCGAGGAAACGCTCCTGCTCACACCAGACCGCCTCCCCCGCACACACCCGCTGGCGCTGGACGGTGCTCAGAACGGCCGGCCCCGTGACGGCCGTCTGCCACCCTCTAGCCACTCAGTCCCAACTGCGGGGCCGACGGCCAGTCGACCCGGGGTGCGCCTCGTCCTGCAGAGAGCGGGGTACGCCGGCCAGTGGCCAGCTCACCTGGTCGCCTCCTGGACGGCCGTCTGCAGCACCTGACGGCCGCCCTACACAGCGCGGGGTACGCCGGCCAGTGGCCAGCTCACCTGGTCGCCTCCTGGACGGCCGTCTGCACCACCTGACGGCCCGTCATACACAGTATGTCGGCCAGTGGCCAGCTCACCTGGTCGCCTCCTGGACAGCCGTCTGCAGCATCTGGCGCGCCTCGGCCGGCTCCAGGCCGTCGTCCACCAGGTGGGTGCAGGAGAAGGTCATGCTGCCCAGCGCCGCCTGCAGCCGCGACTCGTCCGGCTGCACCAGCTCCACGATGTCCGCCTGGATGCGCAGCTTCTCCTCGCACAGCAGCGCCATCTGCAGGTCCTTGTCCTTGAGCAACTTGCCCAGCTGACGGACCTGAGATGGAACGCAATGTTGACGTGGGTGATGCACGCTGCACGGGAATATATGAGTAATTATATGTACGTATCCATACGGGATGCGCATGAGTACCTCCTGATAAAAATGTTGCAACGTTTCCGGGGCAAAGACCACTCTAGGTTGTGTCTTCTGCTAAGACTACTGCAAGTTCCATGGGCTCCTGAAATAGGAAACTACACACATGGGCCCATTTACAAGTGCACCATCTTCCAGTTAGGTGGCTAGTCTTCCACATAACCAAAACTAAAATGAACGAAATAACTACAGGATGCTCCAAACCAAGAACGAATTTGAATTGGATACCTACAAACCGTCTGAACTCCGTACATTGATATGAACATATGCCACTCATGAATATCTTAAAGACCTGATCTTGCCTGCGTCAACCTTCTCCTCTGCGCCAGTCGGCCTCATCTGCATCAGCCTCCAATCAATGCCAGTTGGACTAGTCTGCGTCAGCCTCCTCGTGCACGTCAGTCGGTCTTACCTGCGTCATCCTCACCTTCGTCAGTCGGCCTCATCTACGTCAGCTTCCCCATCTATGTCAGTCGGACTCGTCAGCGTCACCCTCCCCATCTATGTCAGTCGGACTCATATGCGTCAGCTTCCCCATCTATGTCAGTCGGACTCATCTGCGTCAGCTTCCCCATCTATGTCAGTCGGACTCGTCTGCGTCACCCTTCCCATCTATGTCAGTTGGACTCGTCTGCGTCAGCTTCCCCATCTTTGTCAGTTGGATTCGTCTGCGTCACCCTCCCCATCTATGTCAGTCGGACTCATCTGAGTCAGCTTCGCCATCTATGTCAGTCGGACTCATATGCGTCACCATCCCCATCGATGTCAGTCGGACTCATCTGCGTCAGCTTCCCCATCTATGTCAGTCGGATTCGTCTGCGTTACCCTCCCCATCTATGTCAGTCGGACTCATCTGCGTCAGCTTCCCCATCTGTCAGTTGGACTCGTCTGCGTCAGCTTCCCCATCTATGTCAGTTTGATTCGTCTGCGTCACCCTCCCCATATATGTCAGTCGGACTCTTCTGCGTCAGCTTCCCCATCTATCTCAGTCGGACTCGTCTGCGTCACTCTCCCCATATATGTCAGTTGGACTCGTCTGCGTTAGCAACCCATATATGTCAGTCGGTCTCATCTACGTCAGCTTCCCCATCTATGTCAGTAGTACTCGTCTGCGTCAGCCTCCCCATCTACGTCAGTCGGTCTTACCTACGTCATCCTCACCTTCGTCCGTCAGTCTCACCAGCGTCAGCCTCCATCTACGTCCGTTGGTCTCACCTGAGTCGACCTCCATCTACGTCCATCGGTCTCACCTGCGTCAGCTGAGCTTCAGTCTGGGCGCGGACCTCTTCGCCGGAGTTGGAGTCTACAGAGTCGTACGGACATTGTTTCACCGCGTCGCTGCCGAGGAGCACACACTGGTGAGCTCAAACCACCTGGACGGCACACCGCCTATCTACTGTCTACGGCCTACTGTTCACTGTGTTCAATACACACGAGCCCGGCTAGTGCCAAAACGAATTATATTATGTCTCTTTTACTCTGACTTAGCCCCTGTTCTACTTCATTCTCGTTTTCAGTGCATGGTTAGTTATTTGGGCTTTATGGCGCATTGACTGCATTTGTCATGTAGCTTTCTTGTACGATCACCCAGTGTTTCCGTCGCACCCGTTTTATAGTTATCGGCAACAATAGTTTTTACTCGTGTTTTTTAGTAGCGCCACTTAGAGTCTTACTACTTTTAAATACACATTTAGCATCTTATCCACTCGGAACGTACGTATGATTACGCAATGATTTCCACCCCAGCCCCATCCCTACGCACGAAGCAAATGTTTGTACGTGCCATAGTATATAACCAAACAATAGTACAGGAGTATATTTAGTAGTATATTTTTAGTTTATATTTTATTTATATTTTAGTGCAATATAATATTTCACCCCAAAAAAGTACAGGAGACTGAGCCTGAGCTCGCGAATTGGAGATCACGACTTGGGTGGCAATCTGGATATTCGGACACACATGCACCACAAATTGTTCAATTGTATATACAAGTTACAGAACAATTATATATCACAGGCCAGACCACCTAGTTCGACATGTAAGGCCATTACATGCTCTCGCCGTCAGCGTACACTGCAAATGGCTCACAAGATAACCGCGGGCCACAACGCAACTCCACTACACCCACACACATTGCTGCATGTATCCAGTTAACCTACACTTATGTTTGTAGTTTAACATTTTCCAAGGGAATGTCCATTGCCATTGTTTTCAGGACCACGAGGAAAATGTACTTTTTCTCGGCCTGCTGCGTTTGACCACTTGCTGTCTTTTATGCGGGATGTAACACGTTCGAGCAATGCCGGATTTTATATCCGCGTCTTTCCCGTATAACAATACCACAGCAAATCACAAGACGCAATGCGAATATTATGTTTCCAAATACACGCGACCGGTGGATAGCGCAAAGGATAAGATAATTAAAGAATAACCAAATGATCCAACCCGGCCCCGAACACATCCTTGCACTACCTTGTACATCTTGCACTCAGATGCACTTATAAAATAGCATAACCATTCAGGAGCATGAACACCTCAGCAAACACGATTGTATTCTAGAAGATAAAGGAAGGCCTGAAATATCCCTCCTCCTATTTAAGGTTCCTGAGACCGCCTCAGACTTTTGAAGACACCAACTAACTAACAAAGATGTATAGATTTCGTTACAGTTTGGCCCCGGTATCTTACGAGGAAACCGGACAGAAATAATCCAGAGACCTTAGTGGAAGCTCTCTGAGCATTAAATCAGGCTAAAATAGCTGCACGGAAACAGAAATGTCATCCCACACTTTGTAGCAGTAACCATCAACTCCATGCAAGGGATTACCGCAAATGCTTCACTTGAAATGACAATCTAGCATGTACTTTTTCAATTATTTTCCACAAAGTCGTTTGGGGACATTTTGGACGTACTTGGGGCATATGCGGTATATGCCATCAGCAAACTTCATCTAACCAATGCTCCTGT
Organism: Ashinkailepas kermadecensis; assembly: GCA_034440615.1. Classification (NCBI taxonomy): domain Eukaryota; kingdom Metazoa; phylum Arthropoda; class Thecostraca; family Neolepadidae; genus Ashinkailepas; species Ashinkailepas kermadecensis. Next base: position 175,009 of record JAOTOM010003815.1, read on the forward strand.
ATTGGAGAAGCGCATAATATTTCGACATTTACCGTCAGTTTTGATCCGCATATCCATTCTTTCAATGTCTTGCCATTTTAACTGCGTACCTCCCGAGCGTCTCTGGAATAATTTGTTTGTTTGTTCGCGACATTCAGTGGCCATTACAGCATACCATGTCAGTTTCTCGGTGCCCAATTTGGAATAACGTAATTGCAGCGAACGCCAGGGACATGTTCAAAACACGATTAGGCTGTGCGCAAAAAGCACCAATGGTGCAGATACCAACTGAAAATGCATTGGAAGTGACCAATGCTCCCCAAAGCTTCGCAAACACGACTTGGACGAATCATTCCGTCGGCAACACTTCGTGTGACGCAACAGAAAATCACGGCCACGTGCTCATAGTTCCACCAGTTTAAAGTTCCCAGCTTTAGCTGTGTTAAACTATGGGAATATCCGATTTCTATCAGCACCAAATACAATGTCCACCGGCAGCAATGATCGAATGTCCTGGCCGGCGCGCCGGACCATTTATCAGGCGGATGGAGCGTAGTGGAGAGACGAGCCTGCCTACAACCGGTCGGGAGCAGCGTTCGGCTCTCTCTGTCTCTCTGTCTCTCTGTCTCTCTGTCTCTCTGTCTCTCTGTCTCTCTGTCTCTCTGTCTCTCTGTCTCTCTGTCTCTCTGTCTCTCTGTCTCTCTGTCTCTCTGTCTCTCTGTCTCTCTGTCTCTCTGTCTCTCTGTCTCTCTGTCTCTCTCTCTCTCTCTCTCTCTCTCTCTCTCTCTCTCTCTCTCTCTCTCTCTCTCTCTCTCTCTCTCTCTCTCTCTCTCTCGCTCTCTCTATCTCACTCGCTGCTGGGAGGCTCCGGACCAACTCGACCAGGCGACACGAAGCCCAGCCGTACTGCCGCCGTACTCCTTTTAATCTCGACGCTAAATGTACATCGAACAGTTTTTACGATCGAGGATGGAAATATATCGTCACATTGAACATTGCAACTTAATATAGTTGAGCAATTCTTTTTTACTGTCGGTAGTGTCGTATACAATACCACTTAAATATACGTGTATTCTAATGCAAGCAATAATTAGTTGTTTAAATGTAATTGTTCATTTAATTAATTGCATCCTTATGCATATGAATTTGAACATCAATCTTAAGGACGCAACTGATGAAGGCCAGTGAAAGATGCAGATTAACAGAAAACATGGTGTCATAAGAAGTATATGTGCTTCCGATTTTCTGTCCCTTTTTCACTCAAATGTCTCAACTTCGACACTCTGCCCAGCCGCGGCTACTCTCAGGGTCCGCCCAACACCTCTGTCCTGAAGATCACCCGGCAGGACTGCCCTGAGTGCCACCCGGCAGGACTGCCCTGAGTGCCACCCGGCAGGACTGCCCTGAGTGCCACCCGGCAGGACTGCCCTGAGTGCCACCCGGCGACTGCCCTGAGTGCCACCCGGCAGGACTGCCCTGAGTGCCACCCGGCAGGACTGCCCTGAGTGCCACCCGGCAGGACTGCCCTGAGTGCCACCCGGCAGGACTGCCCTGAGTGCCACCCGGCAGGACTGCCCTGAGTGCCACCCGGCAGGACTGCCCTGAGTGCCACCCGACAGGACTGTCCTGAGTGCCACCCGGCAGGACTGCCCTGAGTGCCACCCGGCAGGACTGCCCTGAGTGCCACCCGGCAGGACTGCCCTGAGTGCCACCCGGCAGGACTGCCCTGAGTGCCACCCGGCAGGACTGCCCTGAGTGTCACCCGGCAGGACTGCCCTGAGTGCCACCCGGCACCACTGCCCTGGGAGCCACCCGGCACCACTGCCCTGAATGCCACTCGGCATCACTGTCGTGAGAGTCACACGGCATCAATGCTCTGAGGGTCACCAGGTACCACTGCCCTGCAAATCATCCGGCATCACTACCGGCTCATCCGTGGCTTGGGGTCATCCGGTACCACCGTGCTGTCTCCCGGGATCACTACACTGATTATGAGCCAGCACCATTGCGTCGAGCGTCTCCCTGGGATCACCTTCAAATGACCAGTTCCAGCAGCAGCTGCTAGTCTAACGAGTGGTCACGACTCTCGCGACCCTCCCGTCGCTGTGTCAGTCACCATCAACGGCAGCGGGCTCACACGTTCCCGCCATACCCGCCACGCCCGCAACTGTGCAGTCGGCCCGAGCGTCGCTATCGAGAGAGCAAACCTGTGGCTGGCGGACGTGCGCGCACGCAAGCGTACGGTCACATCACTGCCGCGCGTGTACATTCACCGGTGGAGCGCAGACGTCCGGTGCCGAGACTGGCGCAGCCGAAGCCGGCCGGGAACTCGCCGCGCCTACCTGGCTACACGGATAATACTAGCGATTTGGCCGGCCATCCCCTGGAATCGCCCACCGCCATTAGCTCAGTTTAGTTTAGTTTCAACAGCAATACGGATAACTTTGTTTTCAGGATGCTATGTGCACTATTGTGCATTACTGCTATAGCATGTCAGCATAAGACATCTTGCCCATCACATATAGATGGAATACAACTTAAGTAACTGGATATATTTAAGCACATTCGGCTTTTAAACAACCACAGCGGTCCGTTCTGTTGGTGTGCCTTTCTATTGAAAAAGGTTGAATGTTAATGTACTTCCAGTCAATTTTAATTTTCACCACATGCACACATCATGGCAAGAGTGTATTATGCCCACTGGTTAGGAAAACAAAGCTCAATGGGCGACATGTCTGTACCCGACGTACTTGGTGTTCTTTATTTCATACAATGTCTACCACCATGGGCGAATTGTTTCTTTATCACCTGCTGAATGCTGAGCTGAAGCTCTTTGACCAAATGAAATTCTCTCTCTTGACGTGATAATAATAATACCGCAGGCAATAGGTGATATCATAGTTTCCCCCACCATATTTCACATCGACCTAAAGCCAGCATCTCACCCCAGAGTTATCGGTCCACCTCACCATACGTGCTGACCCTCGCATGTTAAAGATAAGCAAAACACACGCCTGGCAGCTTGGTTCCTCAGATTGGGACTTGCACTTTAACCCAGCACATGTAAAGTGTTTACGATGGCCCTCAGACACACGCCTGCTCAAATAACGTACACCAAATGCAATACAAATCTATAAATGGCAAATTAAATCCGTGAATTCCACTCCATGCCACAAAATTGACCTATTTTGTCACGTCCCAGACATAGTAAGACGAGCAATACGGTGCTTAGTTTACTCATCACCACCTCCCCAGACAGAAAGGTCCAGACTCAGCAGCAGAGTTGTTGCGTGCATATTTTGTCCAAGATCAATACCAAAGTGCGCAAGTGCTATTTATGCAAACAAACACAGTCCAGAACCTTCGGGCGGTTGCCATCCAGCGAGAACAAACTGAAACAGGATGTAAATTGAGGACGACGAAAAACATGCATGCACTTTCGACACCTTACAACAAACTTCGAATTTTGTTCATAGATGGAATAAAAACCCAATATTTTGCAAGGGACAATACATTTACAAGGAATGAATCTGTGTGCTATTCCATAATCGTTCCATGCCGTTTTACGCAGCAAAATGATACTAATATTTAAGCACAATTATGCCGAAATCCATGATAGCGGAGATCAATAAACGCAGAAAACGACTTGCATTGGATTCACGATACTTTAAGCACAACATATATTATTTGTTTATTGGGTGGCCTCGACGCGCTTTTTGCACGATCACGGCTAATGGTGCCGCTAAGCACATATATTAAAGACAATTTAGCAACTTAGCTAAACAAAATTATAAATCCATGCGGTTTAATTTACATTAAATGGGAAAAGTTATACAGCCCCATGAAGCTGATGTCCGATGAACAAACACTCTATACATCGGACATGAATGTAACAAAAATAACCTCATGGCTGGTAGCTCGTGGAGCAAACCTAACTGCATCAAGGTGGTATATCAATATCAGTTTATATACAGGGTGAAAATTGGGCCCAACAGATATATTGAATTCGTTTGCATTGATCTATCACAATTTTGCATAATTCGGCAACTTTCATTCGGAGTTAATCAACCTTTCCCATGACAGGATTTTCGTCAAGAAACTATAGACCATGTTCAAGACATCACTATAATTTAGTAGCCAGAACCGAGATATAACCCAACCCCACATAGCCATTAAACATCCTGAATAGTTTCACTGGTTGCACGACGCGCTGGGGAAACATATCGTCGATGGGTTGGTGTTGGCATCGATTTAGTTGCCAACTTCACGGTTAACTTGGGCTACCTGCCATCCCGTGTTCGTACACCCGTGCCTGTGTGAGAGATATTAGTTGGATAGATAAGACATCCTGATTCATTGATGACCTTGAATCAATGGTAGTTCATTTAGGCAGGTAGGTTCAAGGGCGAATCCAGCTGGTCGGTTGGAAGGGGGGGGCAACTTCCGACAGTCGCATGATTACATGTGATCATGTGCTGTAACATGAATATATTACCCGTAATCAAACTCCACATCATTGTAATAAGTAATTTTAAAAGTGCATACTGTGCATAATAATGCCTTACATCTTACAAGCACTGAACGATCCATGCGTTAACTGAACTACCAATATGAACCGATCATTCCTTATTTGGATTATTAGAAAAGGGAACAAAACATTGAAGATGTTCAAACTAAATATATATTCGAAGAACAAAAAACATGGAGATATTTTCACCAGCTGGCGCTTCGTTGACCAATTGCCCTATGTTGTAGCAGTGATAAATGGCGCAGAGGAACCGAGAAGCCGTTTGCTGGAAAAGATTCCTGCATACGCTCCTTGAACAAGATTAACTGGTTAGCAATGCCTAAAAAACCTGGATTATCCTTGGTATCCAAATTGATTGTCATTCGCTTCATTGCAGTGGTGTTTGTTTCCCGCAAGCCAATTCTTCTTCCTTTCTTTTTAGCTTCGCGATCCAATATTCACCTCTCCTCTTCGTTTCAACGCTTTTGTTAACTTTTATCACTTCTGTAGAGCTGACGATCATTTCTTTCACAATTTCATCTTCTTTGCTATTATCTTCGTTGTTTGCCTACATACGTTATAGAGCAGAGCGGGGCTGCTGAATTGTTAATAACACAATCTGGTGCTACAAAGAGAAACAGATAAAACTTCATTACCTGAAAGACAACAAGGCAATTTTCAAGAGGCTCCACTTTCAACGGTCTAGCGTATCCTCCAGTTATCGACTTTCCCCCGTCTACCGTCTACCTGCCCTGTATTTCAAGCTGCCATCGTGGTGTGATTCGAGTATTGCCAGTCACAGACTCGGCATGCCTTCTCTCTCCCATCTCCATATTCTCCGCTGCAACAGTCCACCCCAAAAGATGCCCTGCATGGAACATCTCCAGGACCGCCGCCAATACGATGCACTGGAACAAATGCACTTCAATTCTGGCTCTGCTTTATGCCGGACCTCTACCCAAACTTGTCCATTCCGCTGATCACCATTGTGTAGTCAATGCGTACAATACACTGCCAGAATTAATTGCATATACAACCACCACGACCAGCTGGTGTCGCGTCACTCGAATCACATGCACGCGTGCACGCACGCGCACTCATACACACGTGCACATACACACACACGCACGCACCAACACCCACTATTCGTAGAGGAAAACGTGCTCTGCGGTGACCGAGTCTCGAACTCACAACCTCTGGGGCGGACGGCGCTGTCGCCCCAGCGCGCGAGTGGCCTACCTGATGGACTCCATCCAGATGCGTTTGTCGCGCGGCATGGTGCAGTCCATCTCGTACATGCCCGGCTCGTTGAGGTTGGAGATGAGGTAGATGCCGCGACTGTCGCCGCCGGCCTTGTCGCGCACCAGCAGTCGCTGCAGGGACACCACCCCCGCCTGCAGACACCGATCGCCGGTCACCACGTGATGCGCTGGTCCGGCCGGTTGGCTGGTTCTTCAGGTCACAGGACTGGACGTTGGTTAGTTCTTCAGGCCATAGGACCGGACGGTTGGTTGGTTCTCCGGGCGACAGGACTAGACGTTGATTGGCTCTTCAGGCCATAGGACTGGACGTTCGTTAATTCTTCAGGCCATAGGACTGGACAGTTTGTTGGTTCATGCCATATAACTGGACGGTTGGTTGGTTCTCCAGGCGACAGGACTAGACGTTGGTTGGCTCTTCAGGCCATAGGACTGGACGTTCGTTAATTCTTTAGGCCATAGGACTGGACAGTTTGTTAGTTCTTCAGGCCATAGGACCGGACGGTTGGCTGGTTCTCCAGGCGACAGGACTAGACGTTGGCTGGCTGGCTCTTCAGGCCATAGGACTTGACGTTGGTAAATTATTCAGGCCATAGGACTGGACGGTTTGTTGGTTCATGCCACATAACTGGACGGTTGGATGGTTTCTTCAGGCCATAGGACTGTACGGTTCGTTGGTTCTTCGGACAATAGGACCGGACGGCTGAGTGGTTGATTGATCTTTTAGGCTATAGACTGTGTTGGTTGGCTGGTTCTTTAGGCTATACAGCTTGTTGGTTTGTTTGTTAGCCCTCATGGCTGATTGGTTTGCTATGTAGGCCATAAAGCTGGTTTGTTGGCTCTTTAGGCCATACGACTGGTTGGTTGGTTGGTTCCTTAGGCTGTACAACTGGTTGGTTGGCTACTTAGGTTCATCATGGGAATCATTGATTGCTCGGTTATTTCGGTTGAAGGGAGCATCGCCGCACCACTCACATTGGCGATACAGCTTTACTTGGTTATACATATTTACATGGCAGCAATGGCAAACGAGCCTACAGGGCAATGACAGAGACGGTTTGTGACAATATAGACGAGGGCGTTTCTACGAGAGGATGTGAGATGGGGCGGACAAAGAAGACTAAACAGATAGCTGCTAAATCAATGACTACATCACGACACCGAAGTTCACGGTCTTTTGAGGGACAAGGTCGACAAGAATACGTACTGTTTTGGGTACCCTATTACGGTAGGGGCCGATTAGGCCTGAATCTGTAGTGTGCGGAGGCGGGGGGGGGCGGACTTCGAGATGTCAGGCGGAAGGGGAGGGGGGGGGGGGCGGATTTCGAGATGCCTGGCGGAAGGGGAGGGGATGGGAGAAGCGCCTGATGTCGGGATGTATTGATCAGATTTGAAAACTGTTTAGCTCAAACGAGTTCTACTGGTCTAATCTACATACTTAGAATGCCTAAATTCCAGCATGTTCACAATGACGAAGTCAGGAGACAAAAATGGGGGGGGGGGTTGATCAAAACCATTTGGGACGGTTATCGTATCTCACACCAGTAAAATTGTTGGTGGATCGACAATAAATCATTCTTAATGTTCCAAAGCACCATTTAATATCCATACATGCATATATAAAGCCAATGGGGTAACTAGGAGCCTGATGAGGAGTGGGTATGATTTGTTCTTTGCGGCAGATACTTTTTCGCAGTCAGTGCCACACATGCCTATCGTTGTGTCATTCCGACATGACATCAATACTTGTGATATTTTTTGTCACAGGCGTCGCCAGGAAATTATACCAGGAAGGATCCCGAGAGGTCTGAGTGGGAAGGCTACAACAATCATTGTTCATCGGGAAAACCTCCTGGCCCCGTCAGAGCACTATATTTATTATAATCGTTTGTCCTGAACTAACTCCTTTCTCTCTGTGACTCACCATTGGCAAAGCTTGATCCTCATCACAGCATATAGCGGTTCCATAGGCTATGCTCTGGATATCCTTCGTCGCCTTCTGGGTTCGCCGTTGGGAAAGTCTTCTGGTTCCGTCACTGCTTGTGATGTGATATTAACGTTTGTTCCGAATTTGGCTTTAGGAAGCCGGAAAACCTCCCAACGTTCCGATGGAAACGTAAATGATACCGTTTCGAGAAAACCGGTCACATATTTCCCATTTTGATTCCCCGGGATCCTGGTATTATTAGGCTCCAAATAAACATTTCCGGAGGTTGTTCCAAGTTAGTATGAACACTCGAATTCCACAATACAATGACATAAACATTGCAACAATTAAAATATTCAGATGCATGTGCGTTTCCGAAGTTTTCAAAAAATAAACGGATCATACACGATCCAAATATTCTCTACTGGAGTCGTCTCTGATATCGCTATGAACCCAAAATTATGGCACGAAGCAGAAAAAAGGTAATGAAAAGTCACCCAGTTTCACGCTCCTATCACAAAGCGTTTGGGAACGGCAGGCGAAAAATCACAGCAGGGGAGAAATCCCCCTACCCGAATAGGGTTACTAAAGGCGCTTCAACCAGGGAACTAGAAGTGAAACAAACAAACCACAAACACTGCCATCAATGGAGACAGTCTTCAGGTGAGAGGTAGAATAACCAAGATAATGGAAAACTTGCGGCAGCGAACTATCACGGCAACAGCCCCAATGCACGGAGGCATGATTGACCCGTAGAGTTGTAATACATGCATACATGCATACATACCAACAACACTGAGCCTTTTCTATTCTCTTCGTCCTTATTTGGGTTTTGTGGCGCATGAGCTGTCATGGCTATTTGGTGCCCAAAGAGTACACATCAAAGACCAACGGACAGCAGGGGAGAGCTACACACACCCACACGCTCATGCGCTCGTGCGATCCATTATCAGTTGTCTGTGAGATGTCACAAAAGGTATGTAATCGTCTCAGTGTGTTGTGTAATTTGTGTCACGTAGAGTGGAGTGTTTGAACTCAGGATGTCACCAGCTATGACGTCGAATAGCGTGAGCAACATCACATAAAAAGTGACAGCATGAAAAATAGTTCTTAACAAAATAGTTATATCACACAATATCAACATCGGGTATTGTAAAAAATAGGATGAACTAATGTGGTTCAATACAGCCATATTTTGCATACGTCAATTCAGGAATCAAAAACTCCGTTCCAGGAGGTCAAAACAAACTTCTGCTGGGCGTTCACTTCCACGTAAATTTGGCCATTCCAGGACACTGCATCGGCGTAAAAGCTTCTGGCTACACATCCAGTTTGGAAAGTTGTCAGTCGAGCCGACACCGCCTGCACAACAACGCTGCCACGCTGTCCGGCCGCACCAGCGAAGCGAAGCACCAAGTTGTCCGACCACATTTGGACGGCTGACAAGATCGGCCATCACTCCAGCGTTCCAAAGTTACACAAACAATGTCGAAATACAGCTCACACAGATTGGATGCAAAAGCGTCCAAAATACCAGCAGCATCACGTCATCCAATCAACTTACGCAGCCGAGCAGCTATATAATCAATCCATAATTCGCACGACCAACCAATCAACCAATCAAACAACATACGAATCCACATCCGAATACATACATCCATCGTCAATCCATCATCAATCATTCGCAGGTATTGCACCAGCGAAGCTCGCATCGAGCCATTCGATCCCATCCCACACCTGCCCCTCCCTCAGCTCATGCAACAGCTCGATGCGTGCACCGCCGCTCACCTTTCCCTCCTGAGAGACGAAGTGGTACTTCTGGTTGCTCTCCTGCAGGAAGAAGACCACGTCGGACATGACGATCACCTGCACGAGCAGGGGGCGGCCGCGCGCCTGCATCAGCGCCGCACTGCCCTCGAACCTGCGGACGCGGACACACGGGGGCGCGGCGTCATGACCCTGTCGCGCGCCACACAATCGCCATTGTGTCGCCGCAGCCGCGACACGACGGCCCGGCCCGCCGGCGTCACACATGCTCGCCGACGGCCGAGACCTCAGATAGCGGTCAGACACGAGGTGTTCTATAGACCACGCACAGCCGAGCCCTCGGACAGTGGTCACACATGAGGTGTCCTGTAGACCACGCACAGCAGAGACCTCGGACACAAGGTGTTCTATAGACCACGGACAGCCGAGCCCTCAGACAGCTGTCAGACATGAGGTGTCCTGTAGACCAACGTCAGCCGAGACCTCAGATAGCGGTCAGACATGAGGTGTCCTGTAGACCACGGACAGCCGAGCCCTCAGACAGCTGTCAGACATGAGGTGTCCTGTAGACCAACGTCAGCCGAGCCCTCAGATAGCGGTCAGACACGAGGTGTTCTGTAAACCATGGACAGCCGAGACCTCAAATACAAGGTGTTCTATAGACCACGGTCAGCCGAGACCTCAGACTGCGGTCAGACACGAGGTGTCCTGTAGACCACGGACAGCCGAGACCTCAGATAGCGGTCAGACACGAGGTGTCCTGTAGACCACGCACAGCCGAACCCTCAGACACAAGGTGTCCTGTAGACCACGGTCAGCCGAGACCTCAGATAGCGGTCAGACACGAGGTGTCCTGTAGACCATGGACAGCCGAGACCTCAGATAGCCGTCAGAAACGAGGTGTCCTGCAGAGCACGGTCAGCCGAGACCTCAGATAGCCGTCAGACACGAGGTGTCCTGTAGACCATGGACAGCCGAGACCTCGGACTGTGGTCAGACACGAGGTGTCCTGAAGACCATGGACAACCGAGACCTCAGATAGCGGTCAGACACGAGGTGTCTTGTAGACCATGGACAGCCGAGACCTCGGACACAAGGTGTTCTATAGACCACGGACAGCCGAGCCCTCAGACAGCTGTCCGACAAGAGGGGTTCTGTAGACCACGGACAGCCGAGACCTCAGACTGCGGTCAGACACGAGGTGTCCTGTAGACCACGGTCAGCCGAGACCTCAGATAGCGGTCAGACATGAGGTGTCCTGTAGACCACGCACAGCCGAACCCTCGGGCAGTGGTCAGACACGATAATTCCAATATACCTCGCACGTCCGATACAGGCGGTCAGTCCACCTCATCGCGGCGGTTCTGAATCCATTATTGTGGTGAGGCTCCTTCTGGAAAGCAATGCCATTCGTGTATGTAGACAGAAAGCTATTGGCAGAGATCGGGAGCACCCCACGCGGATCCACATCCACACGCGCTGCCAAGTGCACGTGCAAGGAGAAACCTGAACGGATATAGGTGCGCAAGTATTGTGGCCGATTAGTTTATCGGTCAACTGACGTGCGCAAGGCTTCCGGCTGCCTGTTACGTTCCAATCGAGCATCCTATTCATGTAAAATGTCTGTCAGAAATGGCAGAGATTAATGCGGCAGAGTATTAATGCGTGACACGGTGCACTGGACATGGATTCCATTCAATAAGAAATAATATGTCATAGGCTTCCAACCAGGCTCGAAGGTACGTCTAATGCAAACAATTCACATTTTAAGCGAGTTCTATTCAGACACATATGACCTGATAACACGACCAGATCCAATTGGCCTGGCACGCTCGATGGTTGTCAATTACTTCGCAGCCATTGATCTGCGGAACTTCGAGCGCCGGATAGATGGCTGACTACAGCCGCAATCGCGGTGACGTGCAATTTGGCGTTTACTTGCCACAAGTTTTGTACCAAGCATTGTCCGCCTGCACGGCTGTTCGAACGACCACTTACCGACAGATAATGTGACGTGTAATGATGCGAAGCGTTTGTTCCTTGTGACACACAAGATGGACCCCAGTAACCCTATTGCCGAAACACCCACCGCTATGCCCAAATTTGCTACAAATTAAACCGTTTTACAGCTGTAAAAGGGTTGGATTCCAGCGGTATGCTGCCGCATGAACTCGACGCGGGTGAGACCGCCCGACCGCAAGTGACCGCCAAACCGAGACAAAACTACATGTTGGCGAAGGCAAAAACAAACACAACAAGCAGTGAAGGGCATACAATTAGCAGCCTCCCAGTAGTTCGCGGTTGCCCGAGGACACGAGTCGGCAGATGCACCCAGCTGTAGAGTATACCAGGTGACCGTTCCCCGGCACACTTGCCAGCGCGCCGAAATGGCCCGGCAAACCAACCGCAGCACGAGCCGGAGCTGAACAATACCGCGCGCCGTCGACAACCAAACAATCAGAAAATATCCACTTGAGAGCCCTTCCGAATCTGACGGCTGGCCAGATTTAAATCTTCATCCGCAGGTACTCAACGATAAATCAGCTCGAAGCAGTCGATCCTGCTTGACGCAACTTAAATCCTCTGGGCGAACTGAATTCAGCGATGGGGGCAGTCCATCTTACACACACCTAGCGCGGGTGTGTCTCACCTTGGAGGCACACGTCACACGCGCACACACGTGCAAAAGGAGGCTTCTGGCACAGGGCCACCGTAGGCCATGATGCAGACGACGCCCTCCGATAGATACAGCGCACATGCCACTAAGACGTTCTCCGATCGATACAGCGCACACTCCACTAAGACCTTTCCGGTCGATACAGCGCACACTCCACTAAGACGCTTTCCGATCGATACAGCGCACACTCCACTAAGACGCTTTCCGATCGAGACGGCGCACACTCCACTAAGACGCTCTCCGATCGATACAGCGCACACTCCACTAAGATGCGACATTTCACGTCACGACCAGACGACGCGAATTTAATTCCGTCGGCGCAAAAGAATGCTAAGTGTGTTGGCTTTATTATTTTATTATTGGGTATACGCATTACGCGTGGCTGTACCGTGATTTGAGCCTAGGTTCATGCGAGGCGACGGTAAATCCATATCGTGTGGTGCGGTTTTTGTGTGTGTGTGTGGGGGGGGGGGTGGTGTATATCCATATATCGAATAGTGCATACTGGGTTGCTAAATATTTTTCTTCTGACTCTTCGTGGGTCTTAAACCAGCACTTCTGATTAGAAGTGCTCAGTTTCCGATTAGCATAGGTGCGACTTCAGTAATATTTTGTGGGTGGCATTCAGGGAACACAGCTTTCTCAGATTTCACATGCTGCCGAATGACATTCTACAACATTCAGACCATTGTCGTAGGAAAGGTTAGATACCTCTGAACGCACACTTCTTTGAAGCCTTCACCAATAACACTATATGTTGCGGAGGGAGAATATATTTAGTTATTTGACATGGAAGTCATTGCCTTCTATGTCTTCCTTTGGAAGCCGTCCAGGACCGTGGCAAACTACGAAGAGCAAGTAGTTAGCAAAAGTAAACAAATCAATAACAAAACTACGTCGATGCGGATCACCAACCGCACAAATCCGGCGTAATGCCACTAACAAGGTGTCCGACATCCTAGCATTTCCCATACTAAGACGGCTACTAATCCGATTATCTCGCATACATCTCCGTGTGCAAGAAATACAGGCCGACTGTCGAGAGGCTCACAACCAGACGGCAGATGATGAGGACATTGGACGGAAGCACGGCACGGACGGAGCACGCGGAAAACACGTTACAGTGGCGAGGGCTACGACAGGACAGAACAGAACGCGAGATAATAGGGGAAAAACAGGACATGGCAGGTGGATGCGGTAGATGATGAACACATCAGTTAGCGACACGGTGTACATGTGATATGATAGGAACAGGTCACGAGCGTCAGGACAGGAAAGGCAGGACGCAGTGGTAGCGCCACCGGCGAGCTGTCGGTGACACCGGCTCGGAGCCTACACCGAACACGGGTCTTCCCGCTAGACCGATTGACTTTGGTCGGGGGCGAACATTGCAGCAGACATCTGAGGCAGTGGTGGAGCAGCCGGCGGTTGATCCTCCACCGCCTGATCGCGTTGACTGATCAGCCAACTCGAAACCTACTTTGCTCTCCGAATTAAAAGTAGCCTCCATGTCGTAATATCGAGTCACAAGATACGGATAAAGAACAGGTCAGCAGGCCTGGAGCGGACATGCAAACCAATGAAATGCCACCACAGCACGTATATTTCTGTGGCTCGTGTAATTTTTCACCATAATCTTTTAGTTAGTTATTTGAGTTTAAGGGCGCTTCGACCAAAGTGTGATCATTTAGCGCCCACGCATAATCTTTAACGTAGACCCAGTGGGAGGAGCTGTCATCACTCGGCGATAAAGCTTCCTCAGTCCGGTGCTGAACA
>JAOTOM010003816.1:5000-102500 GCA_034440615.1 Ashinkailepas kermadecensis
GCTAATACACCACCAATAATGCGGAAAATTTAGCTTCAGGGAATGCATCGCATGGAAGCAATGGGCTCAATGCTAGGCTTTGCGGCACTAATAAGTGTGATGGCAACACTAATAATTTTGCGAGACTCCCATCTATGTAGATTATCATGAAGCTTGAAGGCTGAAGAATGTTACAGTTTGAATATCTCAATCTAACAGTGGCATAGCATGATTAATTAAATACATGGTGCAACAGGGAGCAAAGGGGACTTGATGACTATTTGAACTGGATGACTATTGGTGAACTGCCTATTTGACCTTAATTAAACAGGGAAGCAATGGCAGCACTTTACCACTAAATTATAAAAACATGTATTCAAAACTGATCTTTTGACCGGGCTTCAGTATATTTTGATCGGATTCAAACCGGGCTGGTCGCGCCATCAGACCGGCCGATCCCGGGCTTCGGTCACACAACTCTTCGTCTTTGCCACCTCTACTGCATACGTCCGTGGAGACTCTTGAGCCAACCGAATTGCCTGTTCCGCACCGCTAGTTTGGTACAAATGCTCGACAGATTCCTCAATTAGTTTATGTGGAAGCTTTTCCTAGAGAAAAACTCGCCTATTTACGACGAAGTATATACCTGCTTCGTCCGCACTGCTAGAGAGAGCGCATAATTTCGTAAAACATGCGATAACTACGCAGTCTCCAAACACTATGCTTCATAAAAACGATACTTAAAATTATCAGCACGCCGTCCGAGCCTCCATTAGTCACGCCCGAGCCTCCATTAGGCACGCCCGATCCTCCATTAGGCACGCCCGAGCATCCATTAGGCACACCCGTCGGCATTTGCCGCTAATGCCAGTTTGATCCGTTCGACAATGAAACAGAGACCAGATGGCGTCCTCTGTGGCAGCAGCCGCGCTCTGCTCGGCACGCCTGCTCAGTGCCAAATTCCTGCAGAACAGCGATATTTTTCATCTAGCTCTTTCACTTTGACTTTCACCATACGCGGAACCAGGGAGGGGCGCCGGGCTCCACGATCTTTATTTCTTCGGGAACGTATAATGGTTTATTTCCGTGGGGACTTCTTTTCAGCTTTTCGAATGCATTTCTTCAAACTTCGTTCTGTTTTGCCCACGAAACCTTTCTGGTAACTTTGACACCTTTGTGTCCACCATCCAGGGGCGCAGCCAAGGGGGTGGGGTGGGGTGGGTGGGGGAGGGGCACCCCCATTAACAACCAAAAATACACTAGATGAAGGAATACAATTTTGGATTTTTACCACGCGAAACCGATCATTTTTGGGGGGTCGGCCACCCCTTACGAAAATCCTGGCTGCGCAACTGCAACCATCTCAAAGTGTACCTGGCAGAAGAACTCTTTTGATGGAGGTATGCGTAAGCTGGCGATGCTGAATCCTCGAGCCTCCTTAGGACCATTCGAGATTCACAGCTGATTCACCGGCTGCAGCTCCCACCTCTCCATTTTCCCTGTGACGTGGTTCATGATCTGATTGACATTGTTCTCTAAACCGAGACTTGTGATGCCATTTGTCACTACGTGTACCGCCTCCCGACTGCCCGCTTCGGTGAATTATGCCCCTGTAGCCGGGGGCGGATCCAGGAATTGTCATGGGGGTACTTGTCTGGAGGGGCGCCATTTCTTCGGAGGAGCGCTTGGGCTGAAAATCCGTTGAGCGGGGGAAGAAGTGCACTCGAGCACACTTGGGGAGGACTTTTCTCTGCGGGAGGGTTCCTTTTTCTCCCTAAGAGGCCCTTATTTGTCTCCGATGGGCGCCTCTGGCTGAAAAATCCGTTGATCGGGGAGCGGGGTGCGCTCGAGCCTTCCCAGAAGGGCGTCTTTTCCCGGCCGGTGGGGCACCACAATCTATGTCTATGGGGGAGGGGGCACATGTCCCTAGTGCCCGATGTCCCTAGTGCCCGCCCCTGAATTCGCTCCAGTCTCCATTGTGAGCGCCAGTTTGTTGAGCGGACGAAGGACGCTGACCTCCATGCTGAGCAGCAACAGCACCTTTACCTGACGTAGCTGTAGCAGTAGACGTTTCGCGATGACACTGTCCGACGCCATCTCCTCCGGGGCTGAGAGCAATCTTGGGTGCTTACTAAATTCAGTTACATTCGTCTTAACACCCAGGACAGCGCGGTTCGTCTGAACAGCGCGGTGACAACAGTTTCCCTGACCTTTTACAGTGATACTAGATCCCCTGACCTGCCACAGTAGTACCAGATCCCCTGACCTGTCGCAGGAGTACCAGATCCCCTGACCTGTCACAGTAGTACCAGATCCCCTGACCGGTCGTAGGAGTACCAGATCCCCTGACCTGTCACAGTAGTACCAGATCCCCTGACCTGCCACAGTAGTACCAGATCCCCTGACCTGTCGTAGGAGTACCAGATCCTCCTGACCTGTCACAGTAGTACCAGATCCCCTGACCTGTCACAGTAGTGGTCCCAGTGGCGTGTCACAAACGTGCCACAGTTCTCGTGACCCGTTCGACTCGGGTCACAGTTCGTCTGACCAGCACGTGCGTGACCTCAGGACACGTCGCCCGAGATGGTGGTGGCGAGCTGCCGCTTCCTGTGCTACTTCTGCCGCACGTCACGCCAGAACCAGAAGGCCATGTTCGACCACCTGCAGTTTCTGCTGGAGAACTCCAACATCCTGCTGTCTCGGCCGTCTCTCCGTGGCAGTACTCCGCTCGACGTCAGCTACAGCTCACTGATGGACAACACCGAGCTGGCTCTGGCTCTCAGGTCAGCTCCACCTTACTGATGGAGAACACCGAGCTGGCTCTGGCCCTCAGGTCAGCTCCACCTCACTGATGGACAACACCGAGCTGGCTCTGGCCCTCAGGTCAGCTCCACCTTACTGATGGACAACACCGAGCTGGCTCTGGCCCTCAGGTCAGGTCACTGACGGACAACACCGAGCTGGCTCTGGCCCTCAGGTCAGGTCACTGACGGACAACACCGAGCTGGCTCTGGCCCTCAGGTCAGGTCACTGACGGACAACACCGAGCTCGCTCTGGCTCTCAGGTCAGCTCCATCTCACTGACGGACAACACCGAGCTGGCTCTGGCTCTCAGGTCAGCTCCACCTCACTGATGGACAACACCGAGCTGGCGCTGGCTCTCAGGTCAGCTCCACCTCACTGACGGACAACACCGAGCTGGCGCTGGCTCTCAGGTCAGCTCCACCTCACTGATGGACAACACCGAGCTGGCGCTGGCTCTCAGGTCAGCTCCACCTCACTGATGGACAATACCGGTCAGCTCCACCTCACTGATGGACAACACCGAGCTGGCGCTGGCTCTCAGGTCAGCTCCACCTCACTGATGGACAACACCGCTCAGCTCCACCTCACTGATGGACAACACCGGTCAGCTACACCTCACTGATGGACAACACCGGTCAGCTACACCTCACTGATGGACAACACCGGTCAGCTACACCTCATTGATGGACAACACCGGTCAGCTACACCTCATTGATGGACAACACCGGTCAGCTACACCTCATTGATGGACAACACCGGTCAGCTACACCTCATTGATGGACAACACCGGTCAGCTACACCTCATTGATGGACAACACCGGTCAGCTCCACCTCATTGATGGACAACACCGGTCAGCTACACCTCATTGATGGACAACACCGGTCAGCTACACCTCATTGATGGATACCATGGGTCAGTCGCAGCCCACTAGCGGACAGCGCGTGTGACTGAGCTGCTGTCCGGCAGGGAGCACTATCTGGAGAAGATAGCCGTCTATCTGTCGCGCTGCGGCCTGCAGTCCAACACTGAGCTGGTGGCCAAAGGCTACCCAGATCTCGGCTGGGATCCGGTCGAGGGCGAGCGCTACCTCGACTTCCTCCGGTTCTGCGTCTGGGTGGGCGGTAAGGAGCAGGCCGGATGTTCGCCTCACAGTGCGATACCGCGACGCCGCCATTCGCCCCACATTCCTGCGCCGGTGTATCACGAATGATGTGATAAGTAAGCCGCAACCGCGCAATGCTCTGGTAGGTAAGTCGAAACCATGGAAACGTTTGGAACGTAAGAAATACAAGCCTGAAATGGATGGGATTGTTTATACACATTTGAGACTTAATTGGATTTTGATCTGCTTGGATATCATTATGGCACATTTCAGATTCGGAATTGATTACGAATTGATCTAAAAGCTATAAAATTTGCTTCAGGAGCCAAATGTTACTTGCGCTCACTGACATCTCAAAAAGGGTAGCAGAACGAGGGAAACATTATGTACATGTGACGTTTGTCCTGTGGCATTGGCAACAGACGCAACTGCTATCGAATTGCATGAAGAATTGCTCAGGGAGAGATGGATTTGAACCGCTAACTCTGGATTGCATGTCTGGTGCTTCACCAGTGAGCTAGCGCCTTTCGATATGTTCGGTGTTTACCAACATCGTCATACAGACCTGCATACAAACAAACGTCGTCTTGCGCACACAAGCGTCATTCAAACGTCGTCGGAACACTTTCTTTGCAATTCAAGAATACAGTGGCATATATTGAAATACGAAGGATTCTGCAATCGGGCCAATTAAAGCGATGTTCGGTCCGAACATGTGGATGGAGTTGGTTTGTTTTGTTTTCCTTTTTTCCGTGATAAATTCACTGATTGCCAATAGTCGAGATGTTCCTTACAAATGTGTCGGATGACGTTTGTTACGTGTGGATAGCTAGCGGTAAACCCCAAAGGCTTACATCGAGTCGAACATGTTGAGAGGGAAGGTAATCCATAGCATTTCAAGTGACTGCTTTTGCTACAATCGGCTATGAATAAATCATGTCACATGAAGGACATCGGTATCACGAAATTCTTGGGCCCAGTTTTATGCTGTTGTGGCGTACCGCGCCAAGAAAAAAATACCGGCCCTACGAGCAACTACGAAAAAGCTACCGTTTAAGAACTACCGGCCAACTGCACGTTTTCACTTGCATATGCCACGTGATTGGCGGCACAACCACGTGCTACAGAAGGGCATACCGGATTATCGTCGCTTTTCCAGATGCATCCCAGAAAAGTACCTAAGGGACCTTACCTAAGGGTAAGGTCAAATGTTGGCGTTGCTCTATTTCGCTGGGTGCATGTGCCGAGCACATTGCACACAGGCAGCACCGATGGCCCGTGGTATATCCGATCACCGATCACCGCCGTGGGTATCTACCCACAGCGGTGACCAATGCAGCTGGGGGGTTTTTTTTGGGTATCTGACCTTGTTTGACACGGGCGGCTGAGCGTGTTGTGTTCGGCAGGAGAGAAGCTGTTTGTGTTCGGGGGGTTTTTTGTGGGGGGGTTAGCTGAGCGTGTTGTGTTCGGCAGGAGAGAGCGGCAGCTGAGCGTGTTGTGTTCGGCAGGGGAGAGCGGTAGCTGAGCGTGTTGTGTTCGGCAGGGGAGAGCGGTAGCTGAGCGTGTTGTGTTCAGCAGTGTAGCTGAGCGTGTTGTGTTCGGCAGGGGAGAGTGTGGAGGAGAACGCCAACTTGGTGATCCGACTTCTCATCAGGCGTCCTGAGTGTCTGGGTCCGGCGCTGAGGGGCGAGGGCGAGGGGCTGCTCAACGCCATCAATCAGGCAAACAAGGTCAGTCGGCCTGAGCACGGCCACCTACCTGCCAGTCTGTCGACACTTGGCCGTCGACGGAACAGCAGCTGCAGTCTGGCTGGTAGCTGTTCATCTGAGAAACAGTGACCACTCCAAGCTGAGGAACAGTTGCAGAACAATTTCAATCTGACCTCTCTGTCTCTCTGTCTCTCTGTTTCTCCGTCTCTCTGTCTCTCTTCCTCTCCACCTCTGCACCTCTCCTCCTTTCACCGGCTCTTTTTCTATATATATATATATTATATATATATATATATATATATATTTATATATATATATATATATCAATATATACATACATGCATGATACAGGCTGCACTCAGTTTGATCGGTCATAGTCATGCGGGCGATCGGTCATGCGGTCTAAGAGCAGCTCAGCTCACCTCGTCTTATTTTCCTGGGTTTATATTATCCCGGTTGCTGTGCTACCAGTAGAGGGCGGCTGTTGTTCTCGGTTGTTTTCCTACACGGACATCACGAGAAGGGTGCCGTCAGTTGGCAGAATTGCCATGACAACATCTACTTCTGACCAGCCCACCCCAGCCCTAACATCACCCAGAGCAGGACGTGCGGTGAAGCTTATCTTCAGCGAATGCCATTCTTTGTCCGCCAGATGGCCGAGCGAATCGATGCGCAGAACAACGACGCGGTGGAGGCGGACGGCGGCGCGTGCAGCAGCCACCCGCGGCCGCTCAGTGCCGACGACGAGGACTACATCAACACGGGCGCGGCCATCCTCAGCTTCTACTGCACCCTGGTGGACGTGATGGGCCGCTCCTCTCCCGAGGAGAATCTCATCGAGCAGGTGCACAGTCACACAATCGAAGCGCAATTGCATTGCACCATTACATTGGTTGGAGACGAGGCTACTGGGGCGGTATAGTGGTAATTAATGTTGAAATATATACCATTATATGAACACCACGTTGACTGCCTCATCTGATTGTAGCCGGATATGATGTTGGAAAATATACCATTACATCGGCAACACACTGACTGCTTCATCTGTTTATAGTGGCAGCTGATGTTGGAAGTGAATACCAAGCGGTTGATTTGTCGTATAATATCCCTATTTGTTAAAGAATGACTGATGTGTGAATGTACTTCAAAGGCAACTGAACATATCTAAGAGTTATACACATAACATTTGACAACTTTCATTAGCATGAACATCCCTCAAAATCTGGCTCCCAAAAGCAATTCTAAATTCGTCGTTAAGATTCTCAGGCAAAGGTCCAATAGTTCTGAGGTTCGAAATCTTGCTAAGTCGTTTCTTTACGAGGAACGTCAATGATATTACTGGTGTTGAAGTGCCATAAATTTCCAGTGACCATGGCCCCGGAAGCTTAATGGGAATTTATCCCCATGCTTAAACCCCAGTTGTCTTCCAGTCGTCACAGCCGTCTCGGCCAAGGGCGGACCCAGGAATTTTATGAAGAGGGGCATACAGTTCCAATAGATTCGTTGAGAGAGTGGGTGCACTCGAACATACTGAATTCAGCCTTTGGTTGAAAAATATTGGTGGAGGAAAGAGGTGCACTCGAGTTTTCAGAAAAAGCGCCTTTCCCTGTCAAAGAGGTGCTACTTTCCACGGGTGGAGTCACGTGACTTCAGTGCCCCCTGCCTGCATCCGCCCCTGGTCTCGACAGAGCCTAACATGTTTGTCCGATCCGTGTGCACGCAGGGAAAGAACGAATCTCTGCGAGCTCGTGCTATTCTGCGCTCCCTGGTGCCGCTCTCCGATCTGGAGGGAGTTCTGAGTCTTCCATTCACTCTACGAGACGGAGAGAGCGAGGACGCCTCCACCAGTGACATGCCGGCAGGTCAGTACACTGTCAGGGAATCGGAGAACACCCACGACAGTGACATGCCAACCGTCCCACTCTTAGGGAACCGGAGAACATCCACGACAGCACATGCCAACCGGACACAAACACTGGATGTGACCTTTTAGATAGATCGAAAAAACAAGAAGCATCGACACCACGAAGCCTTAATTTTCCTTAGTTTTATTGTAATCAAGGACGTCAAAGCATTCACTAGGATGAAAAGGCAGAGGAAGGCAATTTCCGTGCCGTCGTTTCCAGGCAGGATGTGATCAGTTACCGTGGTGAGTGCGGTCCCCGTTGGATGCCGAGGCCGAAAGCAATGCCGAGTGCGTGACAACGTGACAACATATGGTTTGATGATAGGTGCGAATACAACTGTTTGTGAACTGCACGTTCTACGATTCTTGCGATCACGGGAACAATCGCAATTGGACAACAATTTGAAGGTTTCGCAGGGTCGTCCGACTTGAACGTGGGTTGGACTAATGTGTGATTCAGGGCTTCTGGTACATGGACATTCAATAGAGACAAGTTGCTTAGCTGCGTGATTACGCCCCTGACGATAGCGTCCAAGCAAAGTCGTAGTGCTCGTATGCAAACTCCGTCCTCGCCACAAGCTGAGGAGCTGGGCGTGCCAAACGCCAACACACGCAACTCCGCCCTCGCCACAAGCTGAGGAGCTGGGCGTGCCAAACGCCAACACACGCAACTCCGCCCTCGCCACAAGCTGAGGAGCTGGGCGTGCCAAACGCCAACACACGCAACTCCGCCCTCGCCACAAGCTGAGGAGCTGGGCGTGCCAAACGCCAACACACGCAACTCCGCCCTCGCCACAAGCTGAGGAGCTGGGCGTGCCAAACGCCAACACACGCAACTTCGACGGCGCCAGGGAGAACAGCAAACAAAAGGCACAAGCGCTGACGGACGGCAGCCGGTAGAGCACCGGTCTGCCCCTGGTCTGTAACCTCAGCAGCAACGCGTGGCCGCACGTCGACAAAGCAAATATTCCGAGCAGCAGGCGACGGAGGAGGCGGTGTCTGCGCCTGATCTCCTGCCACGGCAATCCGAGAGCTCTTCCAGACTGATTTGTGACTCCCTCTTATATGCACCGCTGAATGCCGTCACAATTGTCGCTCCGTACCCACTGCGGATCGTGCCACTCTGTGGAGTTCCCGGTACTCGGGAGATCCGCGCCGTGCCCACTGCGGATCGTGTCACTCTGTGGAGTTCCCGGTACTCGGCAGATCCGTGGCCGCGAGTGGCCGGGCCTCGAAGCGGTGGGCCATCGAACTTTTAGTTAGCCCCGTCACCGCGGGCGCGCTGGGTTCCGAACCTGCTTGGCCCGAAGTGGCGCATGAGGGCCCGGTATGGGTGAAAACACAGCGAGAAAGCGGTTCCATTTTCGAGACGCGGTATCAGAATGACGCACTTGGCGCCAGTCGGCACAGGCCAGGTCGCGGTACATCAAGGGCAAGTCAATTCGGTGCAGACATCGAACATCCCCAAGGAGTGTAAAACGTCGAAGGAGACTCGCATCCCCGATATGCTTGTTACATTTATTCCGTGTGCACCTTTTGGTTTCTTCAACGTAAAACGGATTGGGACACATTTTGCATGTCATTGTGTAAGCGACGTTTTTTGTGCATCGTCCACTTGGCCAATTTATGCAGGTGTGGCATGTTTTCTTTTTTGCGAGACATGGGCGGTCTGCAATGCTCATCTGACCAGCGCCGATTTGAGTGATTCTCGAAGTTCTGAATCAATCAGTACTGTATTTGTTTTCGTTCCGAGCGTTGCTGTTTCAATGCTGCCGTGCATGTGGCAGAGTAAGTTACCACGTGTAATCTTCAGGCGCTGATTCATGACGCACCTGTCTAACCAGCAAAAATCTACGCTGACATGTGCCACTAGCTACGCACCATTTGGAAACACATGCTTGATCTACTATAACCAGCTCTTTGACTTGGTCTGCCTCTGCGTGTGGTCGGTGTTGCTGAGCACATCGACGACCCAGGCTAAGCAGCAGGAGTGCAGCTGGCCAGATGACCCCATGTGTCATCAGCGGGCTTCAGGGACTCGATGGCGAACGATAAACTTTGATTATCAGTGTGGGACGATTTGCTGTTTGGACTCCGTGGTTTACACACTGTCGACCGGTGTTGTTTTCTGGAGACGGATGTGAAACAGGTGATGTGTTGTCTGCCACTTGTCAGGTCTGAACAGGAGACTGTTTTGTTCGTCAGGTCTGATGCCCACCCACAAGCAGTCAGTGGTGTTGTTCTTGGAGCGGGTGTACGGCATCGAGAACCGAGAGCTCTTCTTCCGGCTGCTGGAGTTTGCCTTCTTGCCGGACCTGCGCGCCGCCACCGTACTGGATAAGGTAAGAGGTCCTCACGGCACCCGGGGTACATCTGGACCTGCGAGCCTCCACCGTACTGGATAGGGTGAGAGGTCCTCACGACACCCGGGGTACACCTGGGCCTGCGAGCCGCCACTGTACTGGATAGGGTGAGAGGTCCTCACGACACCCGGGGTACACCTGGGCCTGCGAGCCGCCACTGTACTGGATAGGGTGAGAGGTCCTCACGACACCCGGGGTTCACCTGGGCTTGCGAGCCGCCACTGTACTGGATAGGGTGAGAGGTCCTCACGACACCCGGGGTACACCTGGGCCTGCGAGCCGCCACCGTACTGGATAGGGTGAGAGGTCCTCACGACATCCGGGGTACACCTGGGCCTGCGAGCCGCCACTGTACTGGATAGGGTGAGAGGTCCTCACGACATCCGGGGTACACCTGGGCCTGCGAGCCGCCACTGTACTGGATAGGGTGAGAGGTCCTCACGACACCCGGGGTACACATGGGCCTGCGAGCCTCCACCGTACTGGATAGGATGAGAGGTCCTCACGACACCCGGGGTTCACCTGGACCTGCGAGCCGCCACCGTACTGGATAGGGTGAGAGGTCCTCACGACACCCGGGGTTCACATGGGCCTGCGAGCCGCCACTGTACTGGATATGGTGAGAGGTCCTCACGACACCCGGGGTTCACCTGGGCCTGCGAGCCGCCACTGTACTGGATATGGTGAGAGGTCCTCACGACACCCGGGGTTCACATGGGCCTGCGAGCCGCCACTGTACTGGATAGGGTGAGAGGTCCTCACGACACCCGGGGTTCACATGGGCCTGCGAGCCGCCACTGTACTGGATATAGTGAGAGGTCCTCACGACACCCGGGGTACACATGGGCCTGCGAGCCGCCACTGTACTGGATATAGTGAGAGGTCCTCACGACACCCGGGGTTCACATGGGCCTGCGAGCCGCCACTGTACTGGATATGGTGAGAGGTCCTCACGACACCCGGGGTTACATGGGCCTGCGAGCCGCCACTGTACTGGATAGGGTGAGAGGTCCTCACGACACCCGGGGTACACCTGGACCTGCGAGCCGCCACCGTACTGGATAGGGTGAGAGGTCCTCACGACACCCGGGGTTCACCTGGACCTGCGAGCCGCCACCGTACTGGATAGGGTGAGAGGTCCTCACGACACCCGGGGTTCACCTGGGTATGTGCGCTGCCGCCGTGATTCAGCAGATGAGGCCGATTTCGGCAAGATTGCAGCACATTTCCGCTATTGGCATATATGCTCTTCGAATGCACATTGCCGAAATTGCAGTTCTTTGTTCCACAATTGGGCTCCACTGCTTAACATGGAGCACGGATGCTGAATTTGAATGCACTATGCCAGACTGCCGAAATTGGTTTTAGTTCTAAGATGCGTGGAATTCTACGAATCAGAACTGAAAGATGCATTTCTTCACCGGCTGCTCGGAGAGCGTAGTAGCGATCGGTGAGCACGCTTCCTCTCGCGATATGGTCTCAGGTCCTGAGCCTGGAACATTGGAAAGGCACAGCTCGTCTCTTGCCTTGCTCGTCCGGCTCCCATAATGACGCCTTATGCTGCAGCATGAGGCACCACTTCACAAATTCTTGCTCGTCCGGCTCCCATAATGACGCCTTATGCTGCAGCATGAGGCACCACTTCACAAATCCTTGCTCGTCCGGCTCCCATAATGACGCATTATGCTGCAGCATGAGGCACCACTTCACAAATCCTTGCTCGTCCGGCTCCCATAATGACGCCTTATGCTGCAGCATGAGGGCACCACTTCACAAATCAGGGCGTCTAATCACGGGCTCGCCGGGCTTACCCGCGACAGGGGCGAATTCAGGAATTTTCCTTGGGGTGAGGAGGGGGAAGCACAAGTTCGGAGAGGCGCCACTCCCCGTTGCCTTCCAGAGGGCGTCTCTGACTGGACAAAAAGCAGGGGCGAGGGGGTGCACTCGAGTCTTCCCGGAGGGGCGTCTTTCCTTCCTCAAATTCCGCCACTGACTTAAGAATTTGAGGGGGCGAGTGCACTTAGCCTTCCAGAAGGGCCCTTTTCCTTTCAGAGGGGCGCATCTGGCTGAGCGGGGGTGGATTCGAGCCCTCCTAGAGGGGCGCATTTTCACGGCTGGAGGAGCGCCATCTTCCATGGAGGAGGGGGGGGGGTCACCTGCCCCAGTGCCCTCCCCCTTGTATTCACCCGGACCCGTGACACCAAGAAAAGGGGTCTAAAAATCAAGCACTTATGATTCTTCTGCATGCAGCGGTTCGATTGGCTCGATTTTCAGTATCATGATGGTACGGATATAAAGCAACACGATCTGACGACCTGCATACCTGATTCAGAACTACTATAGGATCGAGATGATTGCAATGTGACCTTGATAGCATAATTATATCGCACCCGCACTGTTCCTGAAGCTCAGAGGGGCACGCAGACACACCGACACAACGCCAACTTACCAAACTGTGTTCGGTATCTTGGAGGGCAATCACGTAAATTTGTCCAGTGTGATTTATTTGTTATGCGGCCAAATAGTGTATGGGACGCTGTCACCGTAAGCGTTTGTCGTCCGTGTCGCTGCGATCTTCTGACCCGGTGGTCATCTGTAGGTTTGCGAGTGTGATGCTGACCTGCTGGTGTGACCTGGAGTCCTCGCAGGCCAGCCGATCTGACCTTGACCTGCTGGTGTGACCTGGAGTCCCCTTAGGCCAGCCGATCTGACCTTGACCTGCGCGGTGACCTGGCACAGAGTGACGGCGGCGAGTCAGACATGGGACTGGCCCTGAACCGCTACATCGGCAACTCGATCCTGCCGCTGCTCATTAAACACTCGCGCTTCTACGCGGACGCCGACAACTACAGCAGTCTGCTGGACGCCACTCTGCACACCATCTATCGACTGAGCAAGAACAAGATCCTCACCAAGGGCCAGCGCGAAGCCGTCTCTGACTTCCTGGTCACTCTCACCCGGTGAGAGTGCGCGGGCACCCTGATGATGTAGACAGGTTCGGGCACCCTTGTGAGGTCAATAGGGACGTGCGCCCGACGGCGCTGGAAGAGGCAGACACCCTGACGGGTCCTTGTAGATTCCCTACAAAGATCGGTGAGTTCTATCCAGGTCGAGGGACGGGGCCGTGACCAGTAGTGTACGTCATGTTGATGCTTCGCAAATCAATAAGAATAAAGCATGGACTTGAGAGTACAGAGAAGAAAGCAGCCTTGGTGAAAACAAAACTGAAATCGTCAAGAACCAATGTTTTAACAATGATAGCTCGCATAAGGTAAGTGCGAGTACTTGTCACTGACATGGTCTATGACCCGACGAGCTACTGACGGGGTATGGCTTGATGCACAGGGAGCTGCACCCGGGCATGATGTTGAAGCTGCTGCGGAAGCTTACGGTGGACGTGTCCAACATCACCGAGTACACTACAGTGGCACTCAGGGTAGGTGTGTCATGTGCATATGTGCAGGTATCACGTGATTTCAAACTCCCTCATGGCGATAGTGGATAATGTGGCACATATTGTAGCTCCAACATCAGCGACTGTGACCCCAACACCGAGTTTTTGCGGTACATTATTTATGTATTCTTGGCAACTTTGACCCCAGCCTGCATAGCAGGAAGTGATTTGCGACACGAACTTTGTTGGCAATCGTCCGCTCATGAACATCAGACACTGTTCGGTGAAGACCTCGCAGCTCCTCGGTGGGTCATTGCCCAGCACCTCTGCTGTGTGTGTACTGCACTACACTGTACTGTACTGCACTGGTGAGACACCTCGCTCCTGCTCCTCACCCTGATGTGACAGCTCGCCCCTGCTCCCGGCCGAGACGCGACCGGTCGGCCCTGGTCCTGACCGTGTCGGGCACCTCGCTCCTGCTCCTCACTCTGATGTGACAGCTCACCCCTGCTCCCGGCCGAGACGCGACCAGTCGGCCCTGGTCCTGACCGTGTCGGGCACCTCGCTCCTGCTCCTCACCCTGATGTGACAGCTCGCCCCTGCTCCCGGCCGAGACGCGACCAGTCGGCCCTGGTCCTGACCGTGTCGGGCACCTCGCTCCTGCTCCTCACCCTGATGTGACAGCTCGCCCGTGCTCCCGGCCGAGACGCGACTGGTCGGCCCTGGTCCTGACCGTGTCGGGCACCTCGCTCCTGCTCCTCACCCTGATGTGACAGCTCGCCCCTGCTCCCGGCCGAGACGCGACCGGTCGTCCCTGGTCCTGACCGTGTCGGGCACCTCGCTCCTGCTCCTCACCCTGATGTGACAGCTCGCCCCTGCTCCCGGCCGAGACGCGACCGGTCGTCCCTGGTCCTGACCGTGTCGGGCACCTCGCTCCTGCTCCTCACCCTGATGTGACAGCTCGCCCCTGCTCCCGGCCGAGACGCGACTGGTCGGCCCTGGTCCTGACCGTGTCGGGCACCTCGCTCCTGCTCCTCACCCTGATGTGACAGCTCGCCCCTGCTCCCGGCCGAGACGCGACCGGTCGGCCCTGGTCCTGACCGTGCGGGACACCTTGCTGCTGTGTCGACAGTTGTTGACGCTCCACTACGACCGCTGCGGCCGCTACTACGGCTCGCCCAACGGCCAGGGCTCGTACGGCTGCGCCAGCGAGGAGGAGAAGCGACTCACCATGATACTTTTCTCCAACATCTTCGATTCGCTCGCCAAAATGGTACTCCAGCGTGGCGGGGACATGGCGCGTTTTTGCCGTCCGTATGTCCGATGTGACGGGGAAACTGGTACGCTTTTGCCCATCCATCTGTCCGACGTCGATAGAGAGCTAAGCATGTGCAACAGTTACGTACACTTGGTGTGTTATGCCCGAGTGGCTGCGCTGTGTTTGTAAGTAGCGTGCCACCGAGTGTAAGTTGATGTCCTCCGAACCACCGCCCTGTCCTCTCGCTTCTCACGTCACCGTGTCCACTGCCTCAGTCTACTTCACCGTTTTCGCTATCCTCCTTCCATTCCACTTAAACACTGTTTGACTGCCACCATGTGTATTTCAATCCAAATTCTTATTCAATGATTCATTGTTCAATGAAAGATAACAATGGCTGGTGCACCAACATAAAGCAATCCAACTCAACACAACTCAACTCATAATGCAAGGCCTGCAAAGCCTACAAAACCTACAAGCCCCACAAAGACGACGAAGCGCACACAGCCCATAAAGTCGCGTCCTGAAACAAGTGGCGAAACTATAACTTTTATCGAACAGAATCAGAGGCAGTTCTGCTCACCGACACTCCATAGAACAAACACTCCACACTTTACAGCCATTTTGCAACCTATTCCGACATGCCTAATGCTAACAAGTTTAAGCAAATTAATAATGCGAATGAAATGTATATCACAAAACTCAAAGTATCGAGTCACCATATCGATCAACGTACCGTTTTACCAGACGCGCTCCACAAGTCAGTTTAGCGTCCTACCCGTTTCAGCTTCTAAGTAATTTACGTCATTTCCTCTGTATAAATATTTTCGACAACTCTACTTTAAACCACGTAATATCCAAGTACCACTTAATTACAGACACTTCCATTATACAAAAGACTCGAAATCACACTACGCCAATATCGGTTCTGTATCTAAGACCAAGGGCGTCGCCACCGGGGGCAGGGGGCAGTCGCCCCCTGCCGTGAAACTGGGGAGCGCCGCCCCCTGAAATTTGAGGAGGCCCCCCATCCGCAAATGCACAGCAAAAAAGGTGAGCAAGGAGGCCGACGGGACAGAAGATCATACTGTCAATAAGGCCTCAAGACTGACGAGGCCCCCAGGAAATATAATCAGGTCTCTATAAGAGACGTAGAACAGAGATTGGAAGGAGGCTCCCAGGACGAAAAGGAGGCCCCATGACGAAAAGGAGGGCCCAAGATGTAGAACAGAGATTAGGAGGAGGTCCCCAGGACGAAAAGGAGGCCCCCAGGACGAAAAGGAGGCCCCAGGACGAAAAGGAGGCCCCAATACGTAGAACAGAGGTTGGGAGGAGGCCCCCAGGACGAAAAGGAGGCCCCCAGTACGAAAGGAATGCACCCAAGGACAAAAAGGAGGCCCCCAAGACGTAGAACAGAGATTGGGATGAGGTCCCCAGGACGAAAAGGAGGCCCCCAGGACGAAAAGGAGGCCCCTAAGACGTAGAACAGAGATTAGAAGGAGGCCCCCAGGACGAAAAGGAGGCCCCATGACGAAAAGGAGGCCCCCAGGACGAAAGGAATGCACCCAAGGACAAAAAGAAGGCCCCAAGAAGTAGAACAGATATTGGGATGAGGTCCCCCAGGACGAAAAGGGAGGCTCCCAGGACGAAAAGGAGGCCCCCAAGACGTAGAACAGAGATTGGGAGGTGGGCCCCAGGACGAAAAGGAGGCCCCCAGGACGAAAAGGATGCCCCCAGGACGCAAAGGAGGCACCCAAGACGTAGAACAGAGATTGGGAGGAGGCCCCCCATGACTAAAAAGGAGGCCCCCAGGACGAAAAGGAGGCCCCCAGAATGAAAGGGATGCACCCAAGGACGAAAAGGAGGCCCCCAAGACGTAGAACAGAGATTTGGAGGAGGCCCTCATGACGAAAAGGAGGCCCCCAAGACGAAAAAGGAGGTCCCCAGGACGAAAAGGAGGCCCCAGGACTACAGGGAGGCCACCAGGACGAAAAGGATTCCCCATGACGCAAAGGAGGCCCCCAAGACGTAGAACAGAGATTGGGAGGAGGCCCCCAGGAATAAAAAGGAGGCCCCCAGGACGAAAAAGGGAGGCCCCCAGAACGAAAAGGATGCACCCAAGGACGAGAAGGAGGCCCCCAAGACGTAGAACAGAGATTTGGAGGAGGCCCCCAGGACGAAAATGAGGCCCCAAGACGTAGAACAGAGATTGGGAGGTGGGCCCAGGATGAAAAGGAGGCCCCCAGGACGAAAAGGATGCCCCAAGACGCAGAACAGAGATTTGGAGGAGGCCCCCAGGACGAAAAGGGGGCACTCAGGACGAAAAAGGATGCCCCAGGACGAAAAGGTGGCCCCCAGGACGAAAAGGATGCACCCAAGGACGAAAAGGATGCTCTCAAGACTAGAACAGGGATTGGGATGAGGTCCCCAGGACGAAAAGGAGGCCCCCAGGACGAAAAGAAGGCCCCAAGACGTAGAACAAAGATTGTGAAGTGGCCCCCAGGACGAAAAGGAGGCCCCCAGGACGAAAAGGATGCCCCCAGGACGCAAAGGAAGCACCCAAGACGTAGAACGGAGATTGGGAGGAGGCCCCCTGGACGAAAAGGAGGCCCCTAAGACGTAGAACAGAGATTGGGAGGTGGCCCCCATGACGAAAAAGGAGGCCCCCAGGACGAAAAGGAGGCACCCAGGACGAAAAAGAGGCCCCTAAGACGTAGAACAGAGATTGTCAGGTGGCCCCCAGGACGAA
Organism: Ashinkailepas kermadecensis; assembly: GCA_034440615.1. Classification (NCBI taxonomy): domain Eukaryota; kingdom Metazoa; phylum Arthropoda; class Thecostraca; family Neolepadidae; genus Ashinkailepas; species Ashinkailepas kermadecensis. Next base: position 22,267 of record JAOTOM010003816.1, read on the forward strand.
AAGGAGGCCCCCAGGACGAAAAGGATGCCCCCAGGACGCAAAGGAATCACCCAAGACGTAGAACAGAGATTGGGAGGAGGCCCGCAGGACTAAAAAGGAGGCCCCAGGACGAAAAAGAGGCCCCCATAACGAAAAGGATGCAACTAAGGACGAAAAGGAGTCCCCAAAGACGTAGAACAGAGATTGGGAGGTAGCCCCCAGGATGAAAAGGAGGCCCCAGGACGAAAAGGAGGCCCCCAGTACGAAAAAGGGGCCCTCAGGACGGAAAGGATGCCACCGATACGGGCAAGAAGCCACCCAGGTTAGACGAAAAGGCTTCCGATGGGTGGCAGGATAGTCTTAATTTGGAAAACGAGGCCCCCAAGACGGAAGAGGATGCCCCTGCAATATAAAATTAAGACAAGATAGGGGAGATTTCTCCGGACGCAATAGGGGCCCCAAGACGGGTAAGAAGGTCTCCGCAGGAATGAGAGAAGGCCACCGAGACCAGCCAGATGAGGCCCATATTTTGGAAGAGGAGGACCCTAGAAGAGAAAATCCAGGACTCGGACGCAAAAGCACCCTGCTAAGAGGATAATGAGGCTCCAGACTCAGATAAGGAGACCCCCATGACGTGAGAGGAGGCCCCTAATTTAAAAAAGGAGTCACCTAGGAGAGGGTAGGAGTCCCCAAAAATCAAGAGAGTGTCAAAAATGGCACGGAGGAAACCAGGATTGCAAAGGAGGCCCCAACACCGGAAAGGAGGCCACAGAATATGAGAGGAGGCCCTAAGACGGAAAAGGAAGCCAGTGCATATGAGATGCGGTTTCGGAGACGCAAATGCAGGCCCCAAACAGGTGAGGTTCCACCGAGATAGAAAAGGACGATCCAGAGACGTGGCAAGATACACCTAATTGGGAAGAGAACGATACAAGATTGGAAATGAGACCTCATGATGAACGAGGAGGCCCCTAAAATAGGAGAGAAAGGCCATTGGATAAGAGAAATGGCTCCCAGGCGGAAAAGAAGGCTCGAAGACGGCTAAGAAGGTCCCCGGGAAATAACAAGGCCAATAAGATAGGAAAGGTTGCCAGTAATTTGGCAGAGGAGGCGCCTGGAAGAGAAGAGGAGTCCACCAGGAGATAAGAGACCACCCCTAAGATGGGTAAATATCGAATCCACACGCAGAGCAGGAGGCCCCAAGACGTGAGAGGAGGCCCCTAATTTGACAAAGAAGGCCTCTAAAAGAGAAATGAGGCGTCTGCCGGACTCGAGAGGAGTCCCTCAAGAAGGAGTAGGTCTCCAGGACCAAATGAGACCCCGAAAACCGGAAAGAGTTCCCAGGAAATGAGAGGAGGCCCTTAAGATGGGAGTGGTAGCAGGTATGGAAGAGGTGAGGTTTCCAAATTTGAAGATCCTTCAAAACGGGTAAGGCTTTGCCATGATAAAGGAAGAGGCCCACGAGGCGTGGCAGGAGGCCCCTAATTTGGCAGAGTTAGTTAGTTAGTTATTAGGGCTTTAGGGCGCATCGACTACATCGGTCATGTAGCGCCCACCTAATTTGGCAGAGAATGCCCCTTGAAGATGAGAGGAAGCCCCATGCCTTGTTAAAGGGTCCCCAGAATGCAAGAGGAAGCCCTCCAAGACGGGAGAGGAGGACCATTGAATATGGAGGAGGGTAGGACACACAAGGAGACGTCGAAAACCAGTAAAAAGGCTCTAGGAAATGAGACGAGACCCTTAAGACGCGACAGGAGGCCTATAATTTGCAAGAAGAAACCATTAAGAAATAGTAGGAGTCGTGTCTGGGTACTTTAAAATCACGATATGGGCCCCAAAAGATCCGGCGGGGCCCCCGCAAATTATGCTGAGCCTGGGGTACCAAAAATTCACGCCCGGACCACCACAATCATGCCAGGGGCACGACAGGTCGTACCGTGCCCCAACAGTCTGATTGGGACGAAAACAAATGAAGCCGGAGCAACGAAAAACAATCCGGACATGGATAATAACTTTGGGGGCCCAACAATGACGCCAAAAGCACCCAAAGCGCATTGGACCCACAAAAAGTGTCGAGGCCGCTATAGCTCGCGCTAGGGATCCAAGAGAATGACGTCGGGGCCCAAAAGATCACATTGGACTAAAAAAAAGTCGCGTCGCAGCCCTTGAAAATCACACTGGAGGCCCAGAAGGTCGCACCGGGGCCCCAAAAGTTGCAGCTGCCCCAAAAATCAATCCTTAATCGGAATGTCACTCTGGGACAACAAAAAAACTCCTTCAGTGGCCGCAGTGTTATATCAAAGGGGCAAATGCCCCCTCCATCCTGAGAGGGATAAGCTCCCAAGAATCGTGCCGGGGCCTCAAAAATCGCGCTGGGACCACCAAAATTCGCGTCGGTCCACCAGAATTCGCGTATGGGTCTCCAAATAAATACGGCGAGCCCCGGAAAACTCGCTCCGAGGCCCGAAAAATTGCAACAGGAACCGCCAAAATCGCGTTGGGGCCACAGCTAAATACAACGCGTCCCACAAACTCGAACCAGGCACCTCAAATATCGCGCTCGGGACCCACAATTCCCATCGGTAGTCCCGTCGAGGCTCTCAAAAATTGGCGTCTTGGGCCACACGTAAGCACAGTGTAACCACAAACACCGGATCGGTATCCGAAAAAATCAAGCTGGAGCCCTCCAAAATAAGGAGCGATTCCAACAACTAAATGCCCAGGTTAAAAAAATGGCTCTGGAGCACCGAACATATTATCAGATGCCTTCACAAATTGCATACGGCACCGAAAAACAAACCGGATCTCGAACAATCGAGGTGGGATACAAAAACATGGCGCCAAGGGCTCGAGAAATCAGGCCGGGATTCGGACTTTTAAAAAATCAGAAAGGCTTCACAAAAATCGTATTGAGCCCAGAAAACTGGGGTTGGGTCTCCGGAACCACGCGCCTTGGCGCGATAAGCCTCTCTGGGACCTAGAAACATCGTACCGGAGCCCCAAAATTGTACTGGGGCCCCACAACTGTGCGTCAGAAGCCCAAAATAGACACATCGGGACCCTAAGAGCACAACGGGGGCCGAAAATACAACTGGCCCTCCAAAGCGCACAGAGTCTCACAAAAAGCGACAGGGCCTTAACACATGCGTTGCAGCCATAAATATACATACCGGGAGGTCTAAAAAATATACCGGAAGCTCTCAAGGCACAAAGGGGTCATGATAACGCACAAGGACCTGAAAAAGTGGTTGAGGCCACAAAAGGCAACATGGTTCCAAAACAAACAAAAAGACCGGGCGCTAAATAAACACATCGGGGTCTTCGAAAACGCCCTGACACGTAAAAAAAACTCGGTGCGCAAAAATGCAACAAACCATAAACGAGCAGGGGGGTTCGAAAATGTTTTAGGCCCCGAACAAAAATTGATTGGAGCCATAATACACAATCATAGAGCAAGAAAGACGCAATGGGTCCAAAAGAATGCTGAGGCAGGGCCTCGGTTAGGTAGCCAATCTGGGAGGATAGCAGCAAAGATATGAAGTGCATCAAACCTCAGCGGAAACCGCATTTCATAACTACCAGAAAATGTGGAAAGTATGAAACTAATGATCGAATTTAATCAATCGACTTTTCGCAGCGAACGACCATACGAAGCATTCCATCACGTCAAATATGGCGCAATTGTATCATGTGGCAGCAATTAGCAAGACGCAGAAGGCCTCGCAGAGGCCGTATCATCGCACGAAGTGTGGCGAATGCACCGAATACGAAAGATGGGTGTGCACGTACACTGACGTTGCCGTCGTGGCGACCGGGTGCTATGAACTGAAATGCCTGAAATTGTGAAATTTTGTATTTTAAAGTGGTGGGTAATACATTTTAAATTGAAGTTGTGGGCCTAATACATCTTCGAAACACTGCTCGTTTTAGGGCTTTGTTGCTATTTTGTGCACCGAGTATGTTTTACGTGGCAGGGCGTTTTCGAAGATCCTGATGTGTTTATTTAGCTCCCGGTCGTTTTGTACGTTTCGGAACCATGTTGTCTTTTGTGGCCCAGCCTCTTTTTCAGGCCCTTGTGCGTTCTTATGGCCCCTGTGCGCCTTGCGAGCTTGCAGTGTATTTTTTTTCGAGCTCCCGGCATGTTTATTTAGGGCTGCAACGCATGTTTTAAGGCCCTATCGTTTTTCGGGAAACTCGGTGCGCTTTGGAAGGTTAGTTGTATTTTCGGGCACCGTTGTACTCTTAGGGTCCGGCTGTGTATATTTGGGGCTTCTGATGCACATTTGTGGGGCCCCAGTACGATTTTGGGGCTTCGGTGTGATTTTTCTGGGTCCCAGTGCGACTTATCGCGCCCAGGCGCGTGGTTCCGGGGACCCAACGCCAGCTTTCTGTGCTCAACGCGATTTTTTTGTGGATCTTTTCTGGGTTTTTATGTCCGAATCCCGGCCTGATTTTTCGACCCTCTGGCGCCATGTTTTTGCATCCCACCTCGATTTTTCGAGATCCGGCATGCTTTTCGGTGCCATACGCAATCTTTGAAGGCATCTGGAGAAAAATGTTCGGTGCTCCAGAGCCATTTTCCTGATCCGGACATTTATTTGTTGGAATCTCTCGTTTTTTGGAGGGCTCCAGCTTGAATTTTTGGGATACCGATCCGGTTTTGTGGTATAGGTGTAATTTCAGCAGTGTGAGGTAACTTATCAAGGTACCAAAAGAAAACCTTAGAACTGGGTGGTGGAGTTAGGGTTGAAATCCGACCAATCAGAAACCATAGCGGTAGATTAGGCCCCTCCACAGGACAATTTAGTTGTGGACTAATTATATTATTTCGAAATGTCCCCGTTGACAACATAGCGGTCGAAATCCAAGGACTTTTTAATGGGCGTAGGTGCCTCCCCTTCCCCTGCAAATCCGTTTGCCCCCTCCTGCTTGACGCAAATATAGGTACTCCACTGGTCCCTCAATAATTTTCCGAAACATACGCCCATGGGGCAAAACCAACATTGAGGGGACAAATTACCCCTCACAAGCATACAATAAAACATTCATGCCCCATATAAAATGGGATGAATGATGTTTTTAAATGCATTTTCTTCCAACAAACTTCTTTTCTGTTATTACAGCCTGCATGATTAGAGCTTCCCAGCTTCCATACCTTCTCAGTCATTTACAAAACGGTACAGCACAGCGAAAACGATGGGCGTAACGGCGTGGAATTTGAAGGTTTGGATTATGTATGCACTGACATTGTTGCATTGTTGCATTGTAATTTATGCATTGCTGTTCAATGCTTGTTCTTGCCGTGAATTTATTCGCTGAGGATATATTTTAGCTCGTGTGACAGTTGCCTTGCAGCCAGCACCAAATGTTATAAAAATAAACAAATTCCTAAGATGGCGCTCAGAAAACCAATGGAATCCACTTCTCGTTGTCACCTTTGCGAAATTGTCGTCCTATGGCTGAAAAATGATCGTTCAAGCTTTGCTTATGACATCAAGCTGGTGGGAATAAATAACAGTAGTGATGAATCTAGCTATATTCAGTTAGACTTGGAGGACTTAAAAGTGGGTTGATCAATGGCAGATATCTGTAAGATATGCTTAGCACCAGCCCCGCCAGCTCGCTGCAATCTAGAGGCCAGCGGGAAGATTCGAGAAAGCATTGAGACGTTGGTTTGTTTTGGCACTTATGTATTTATCCAAATATTACTTATTTATACCCTGGTATGACCCAGTTTTCAACGAAAATTATTAGTGCTATTGCGTTTTGAGTAAATGATGCACCATGCCAAGAACAAACAAAACACCAATATCAAATCATATTCCCCATTCTCGAACCTAGTAAGAGCCTGAAAACAATATGAGACCCTAACACAATGGAGGCCCCCTTTCGGGGAACAGGAGGCCCCCTTCCGACCTTGCCCCCCTGGAAGAATTTCGTGGCGACGCCACTGTCTAAGACATACAATTCGTTCCGCTCGTTCATTTTGCTGATACCGCCCAAAGTAAACACTAATCACATTCTCCCCCAAGTATCTTCTTACGTCCCATCGTTAATCGAAGCTTCTGGAACAACTCTCACTACCTTGACTTTCGGCCAACCTACGCTCTGCGTTTCCGTCGTTTGGAACAATCCGTGGCCTCCTACTTCCGAACATGTCACGCCATCTGTTGGTAGACCAGCACACTACCCACTCAACATAGGCGGCGCCACTGCTCCACCTACATGTTAACAGGAGTGTGATCCGGTATCCAGACCAGCGCGCTGCTACATCTAACATGTTGGCAGGAATATGATCCGGACCTGTTCGGTAACGCGCTGCCGTGTCTGACCGCCATTGGGTGCGCGCTGCCGCCCGACTATTCGCTCACCACCGGCTACGAGGATCAACTGTTTCGCCAGAGTACGCGCACCGACGCCAAGTACATTCCCCAGCCCATCGACACGGGCAGGTAAGGAGTTGGTTCTGGATCAGCAGAAGCAATGGCTGGGAGTGATGTCCGTGGCAATGGAGACAGGTTAGGAGTGGTGTGTGGAGCAGTAGGGACAATGGTTCGGAGTGGTGTTCAGAGCAGCAGGGACAATGGTTAGGAGTGGTGTTTGGAGCAGCAGGGACAATGGTTAGGAGTGGTGTTCAGAGCAGCAGGGACAATGGTTAGAAGTGGTGTCTGGAGAGTAGGGATATGTTAGGAGTAGTGTCTATGGCAGCAGGGACAGGTTACGGGTGGTGTCTGGAGCAGCACGAACAATGGTTAGAAGCGGTGCTGGAGTAGTAGAGACGTGTTATGAGTGGTTTCTGGTGTTCCAAATGTTCTAGATTTGGGTAGATGACATAGAAGAAAGCAAGTTTCCACTTGCACTCTCTTTTCACCAACCAGCGCCGATGCAGGGAGTCGGGGGCGGACGATCTGCTCCCTTGGTGTTCTCAAATATTGGAGAACCGAATGGTCGTTATGGCACGATGGGTTCTATAGCCTTACTCTGGGTATGTTTAACGATGTTAGGTCGAGGGTGGCTCAAGCTGTTTTGTTGGCTTATACAATTTAAGCCTAATCTTGTCAGGGATGGATCCAGGTGAGAAAAGTGGCCAACATGCCACCGGTTTTTGGGGGTCATTGGATCAAGCATAAGGCTAGTTCAAAACAAGTTACATATTTGAAATTAGTTGAAATCAGTTACATATTATACATGGTAGAATTATGCTTGGATGTCACATTAAAATCAGACCTGATATAGAGGTTGATATACTAATAAGCTTGCATATCCTTCCATGGATGAATTAGCTCCATATGCTAATGTAGGGGGTCCGGGCCACGTCGGGCTGGGCGGTGTCGGAGCGGGCTCTGGGGGGCACTGGCGGCACTGCCGGATGGGTGGGTCGCTGTGCGACGTCGGCCGACCGCCGCCGGCGGGCCGGCTGGATGGTTGGTGCCGTGCGTCCCCTCGCCCACCGCTTCTTCAACCGCTCCGACATCCTACCAACCTTGCTGCGGCCCGTCGCCACCACTACACGAATTTCTATCGCGAGGCCAGGCTCCTATCCACACCACATACGCCCGTGAGTGCGCCCGGCTGGTCATGCAGCGAGGAGGGGTTGTGGGCTTCGGGTGTGACGTGACACTGATGGATGGCCATGATAGAGGTACACGACCTGGGTACTGCCACCGCCGCCGGCACTCGTCCATTTACAGGACCCACCCGTGTACCCCCAGACAACAACACATCCACCATCCACTCACCCCCCGCACACACACAGCATCGACGTTCTCGGGGCAGCCAGATGCAAGCAGGGCCCGGGTAACATCCGGTACAGTTTTGGCAGTGAGGTTTCTGACAGCTGAATACTTGCGTTGAAATCGAACCAATTCCACTGGTCCTTAAAACTACCCCTTTAAACATGTATGCAACAGTCACTCGCTCCTTTCATTCCGCACGATCATTCGGTCCCTAATAATACGAAAACGAGTTCGCCCACAATTTTCCCCTCCAGTGTTACGCAAGCATTTAGCGAGTCGTACTCCCTTTCACTGGGGACTTGGTTAGTCCCGAATGCATATTAATTACCCGCTCCGAGGCCTACTTGTAAACGGCTGACGCGACTCTCCTGATTGCATAATGTGTATCTATTGACGTTACTGCCTTAAGGCTTTGCAACACTGGGCGGTGAAACTTTCCCTGGGCCTCTGTGCTATCTTATAACTGAACTCAGGTATCAATGGCCAACTTACCTAACCTTACCCAATCGACGCCATGCCTGGTCTTACACGTTGAAGACGTGCGACCAGCTTCACGTATCCCACGGGAGGGCACGGATCCCTACCACGATGGGTACGTCCCCTGGTCGTCGTTATACCCTAGCCGGCCCTACCCTTTCAGCCCCGGGACTTACGGCATGCCAAACCCATCCGGTGCATCCTCCATCCTCTGTACCATCCGTGCCCACGTACAGCGAACGGAGGCGGACACATTACCCGGCAGTGTTTTGCCTATATATCCTATTGTCCGGCGCCGAACTTCCGGCGAACGCAATGTGGGGCCCCTCTAGCGGGCCCTCCCACATGCATACCATGCTCGCCCCCTCATCTGCGCCCTTGGGTCACAAAGGCCAGCGGGATTTTGCGGTCAAGAGATACCTGAGCCCAGTTAGCAGTTACCACTTGAATAGCTCCCACGAGTAACAATCAGGAGAGTTTCGTCATTGCGCCCTTTCGTCTTGCCCCCCCTTGAGGAAGGGAGGGTCAAAGACCCCTCACGGTCGACGCCCGAGGACATATCGCCCATAAGAGGGCAGCTAGCAGACTGTCTCTCTCGCTCGCTCTGCGGGGGTCGTCAATCTCTTCTCTCGTGCATCCCCTATCTCCGTAAATTCGCCCGAGTGAAAAGAGGGACCGTGCCAAAAACAGACAGATATTTATACTGAAATCAAGAGACAAAGACTGAGATTGAAATCAAGGACAGATTTTTACAGGAAACATTGCATCCATTTCCTTCTCATCAAGGTATGTATTTGGAGTCCAGGGGACTCCAAGTCTATTCACATGAAACAACATCCACATTTCCATTTATTCCTACGCTAAAATAGAAAAGAAAGGAAAGACATTGAAATACACCTGGGACACCAACTATTTCTATTTACGCACACGCACTTTTGGCACCAACACACACACATCCCCCCCCACACACACGGAAGACGCCAGCGCCGGTGGGGTTGGTGACGATGGGACGGTGGTGGTGGAAGGTGAGGCTGCATGCCGCCGAGCATCACTCACATGGCGATGGTGGGTGGCAGGTGGCCTCGGCTGAGAGCTCCTTCTCCTCCATCCGAAAACTCAGCCATCTTGCCACCGCCGCCGTCTGAGAATTCCCTCCGTCTCCCTGTCCGGTCTGCCCTGTTCTCCCCTCCACCGTGGCGCGCCCATGAGTTTTACTCTTCCCTCATCGCCTCCGGCTTTGGGTACTTTCTCTGTCTCTCTTCCATTTTCTTTTTCCGCGAATGTTCTCGAAGCTTCGGCTGCTGCTCCCGCTTCCGCCGCGGGCCGGTTCACTCCACCCTTCCCATGTGTTACGCAGGTGCTCGAGACGTGCCCGGCCGCCTCTCGGTTGGCCTTCAAAGCCGCCTGCAGGCCTGCCTCTGGGTCGGTTTTGTTTGCGCCGGGGACGCTGTGCTGGGGGAGGGCGCCCGGCCATGCGGCGGCGCGAAAGCCGGTGTCTGTGCGTCCAACCTTTTGGGAAAAAATGTAAAACGCCTTACACTAACACAAATAATTCGGTGCCTTCGTATGTTTTTAACACTTGTATGTGTAAGTGCATGAATCTTAAATTCCGGAATGCAACAAGTTTCATTCCAAAAGTTGCGGAATGCAATCAAACTAAGAGCCCAATATTGTCTGCTAGATTCCAGCCTCCATGCAATGAATGCAAACTCCGCCTACCCAGGCAAGAGTACCAAATGGAATGGCGCGATAACGCCCATAACATCGACGAAATGGAATCGGGTAAAGCTTCGCGAAGAGCTCACAGTCAGCTGGTCAACAGCTGATCACTGTTGAAGCGACGTGGCCATATGCTGCCGTACAAAAACCTCTCCGTTCACAAATATTTTGCAACACCAAACACGTGACGTCGGTTGGCTCTGTGCATTGAATCTGGCACAGCTCTAGTTAGGGTCAAACTAGTGATGTGCCAGAAGGCAATCTGATTCGGTGACAAAGGTGCATCAGGCTGAAAGACGAGAACATTTGTTCCAGGTATTTATGCATTTGGCGTATATTTGAAGTCAATTTAATTACGAATATGTCTGTTAAGCGTGACACTGCTTCTATCCATGGGTAAGCAATGCCTACCTTGCCGACCCTTTGAAAACAGCCGCCAGGGACCGCGCAAAGGACCTCCAAACTTCCGCCCTCGCGCATGGAATGGAAACAATACTACCCTCTGGAGGTCATTCTTGTTTGACCTTCACGTTAGCCCTCACGTGAGCAGGGCGTCACCGGAAAACATGAGGGACCTATCTAGGCTGTCTAGGCTTTCTGAAATAAAATTATGCTCACGGTGTGTCAGGAAAAAAAAACACATTCGTTCCCCGTCTGCCAGCAATTCGTGATGATACTCCGGTACAGGGGTCGACTGACATCAGCCGACTGACATCAGCTGAGTGACATCAGCTGACTCACATCAGCTGACTCACATCAGCTGAGTGGCATCAGCTGACTCACATCAACTGGCTCACATTAGCTAACTTCCACCAGCTGACTTCCATCATCCGACGTCCATCAGCTGACTCCCATCAGCTGACTTCCACCAGCTGACTTACATCATCTGACTTCCATCAGCAGACTCCCATCAGCTGACTTCCATCAGCTGACTCCCATCAGCTGACTCCCATAAGCTGATTCCCATCAGCTGACTTCCATAAGCTGACTCCCATCAGCTGATCTTCACCAGCTGACTGGGGTCAGGGTGATGGGCCGGGAGGTCAGGCCGGCTGGCCGCCGACACGAATCACACGGGTAGCTAAACGATGGTGTCTGGAGCAGCAAGGCCAGGTTATAAGTAGTGTCCGAGACAGGAGACTTCACTGCAGAGGCCGGTCAGGAACGGTGTCTGTGGCAGCAGGGGAAGGTCAGGGGTGATGACTGGAGCAGAAGGGATAGGCTAGGAGTGTTGTTTGGAGGATGAATCAGTCCGGTAGAACGCATCAGATCCTGATGCGTGGCTTTGTGCTGCAGTGACTGGTTTGGGCTCATTTTGAAGCGGTGGCCAACATAAAATGGGCGTTTTCAGCATGACGTAACGTCAGCTTTTCGGTGTGAAGTGCAGGCGTCTGAACCGTGACGCAATGTCGGCGTTTTCAATGTGACGCAACGTCAGCGTTTTCGGTGTGACGCAATGCAGGCGTGTGAACTGTGACGTAATGTCGGCGTTTTCCGCGTGACATAAGGTCGGCGTTTTCAATGTGGGGCACCGTTTTGGCGTTTTCAGCGTGTGGTAGCGTCAGCGTTTTCAGCGTAGCGTCGTAGCGTCGTAGTGTCTCAGCGTTGGCGTTTTCGGCGTGACGCCATGTCGGCGCCCGAACCGTAACGCGACGTCGGCGTTTTCAGTGTGACGCTGACCAAGGAGATGATGGACGTCATCCAAAAGTTCAGCGACCACTACCACGACGCGTGGGCGTCGCGGAAGCTGGAGAACGGCTGGCAGTACGGCGAGGACTACCACCGCGACGAGAAGACCCACCCGCGCCTCAAGCCGCCGCACATGCTCTCCGAATATGTGAGCCGATCTGGCATTCCTCCCACTGCGCCTGTGTGACTTCGGCGGCTGCATGGAACCGCCAGCTCCAGTAGACGGATCAATTGATGTGTCGCGGTGTTCCGGAAGTGTCAATTGTCGGTGCTATGCTTTGGGTCGGGTTGAGTTTGCCAACTGTGTCAGGTGTCATGTCGATTGGCTTTCGCGGCTTCGGTAAGGCACCGACAGCGAACAGTCATCAGCCACGTGGTGCCGATTGACGAGCTATTATGTTGAGGTACCTCAGCGAGGTTATTGGTCGGCCTGAGCGCGGCGCCGCGAACAGACGCGTCTCGGTCGCTCGCCCAACCTCTCTGTCACCCTCTCTGTAACCTCTGTATATAGGGTGTGTCAAAAATTGAAGGAGAAGTGAACCAGAAAAAGAAGAAGTGAAGGAAGAAGTGAAAAAGCGAACCAAAACCGGAGGGCCTATATATATATATATATATATATATATATATATATATATATATATATATATATATATATATATATATATATATATATATATATATATATATATATACCCCACCGGTGTGCGAGGTGACTGAGACGCGGCTGCTCGCGGCGCTATCTCGGTCACTTGGTACTGAGAATGAATGAGGTCAACCAGGTCAATTAACTCAATGAGTCAACCTCATTGACTGGTTAGGAGGAATAACCAGTCAATACTTTGATTGGTTATTTTTGTCGGATAATGCACAGCACAAGGATTGGACGTCTGAAAAACTGAGTGAGTGAAAAAGTGACAGGACCTTTATAAATAGTGTCGCCCTAAAACCCGAATAACTAACCAAGCATCAGTTACTGCTCGTGGTTTATCTTCTGTTCGACATCGCAACGGCTATACGTTTGAAGGCGATATTCTCTGAGCTGACTGGCGCCTCGGTGCCGCTCGTAGCTTCTCACTGTGACTTTATCCTGATACCGTGTTGGCCACAACCATATCTACAGGGTACATGATGTCGACGACGATAATAAGTTTTATGCATCATTTGGTCATACTAGCAGTAGCATTATTTTGCCCAGTTCAGCTCATTCGGCGTCCGTTCTTGTTTATGCAATCATCAATGTTATTCCATGTATGTCAAGGAAATTCAACGTTCTCTTTCAGATTGTTATTAATGTGTCCTGATGTGCTCTCCATAGCATTATCATTCTTTCTCATCATCTTCTCCATGTAATCTCTTTTTGCATTTAGATGACATCTTCAACTTTTCCGATGGGATTTGTCTTTAATTACCGTCTTTAATTTAATTGTCTTTATTTACACCCTGTTCCCACCTCTCTTCCTCTTTTGGGTTGTGCGCCTGCACTCCTCAGGTTTCAGAGGGCAGTCGTCAGGAAGGTTGCATATAACGGTTGAGAACCTTCCATCTCCACGGCAGATCACTACGTCGCCAATGGGCGGGATCACCAGCCGTTCACCTTCCATCTCCACGGCAGATCACTACGTCGCCAATGGGCGGGATCACCAGCCGTTCACCTTCCATCTCCACGGCAGATCACTACGTCGCCAATGGGCGGGATCACCAGCCGTTCACCTTCCATCTCCACGGCAGATCACTACGTCGCCAATGGGCGGGATCACCAGCCGTTCACCTTCCATCTCCACGGCAGATCACTACGTCGCCAATGGGCGGGATCACCAGCCGTTCACCTTCCATCTCCACGGCAGATCACTACGTCGCCAATGGGCGGGATCACCAGCCGTTCACCTTCCATCTCCGTTTCCACCACGGCAGAACACCACCGCCAAGGGGGAGCGTCACCTTCCACGGAGTCAACGGCCAATGGGCGTCACCTCCATCTCCACGGCAGATCAACGTCCAATGGGCGGAATCCCAGCCGTTCACCTTCCATCTCCACGGCAGATCACTACGTCGCCAATGGGCGGGATCACCAGCCGTTCACCTTCCATCTCCACGGCAGATCACTACGTCGCCAATGGGCGGGATCACCAGCCGTTCACCTTCCATCTCCACGGCAGATCACTACGTCGCCAATGGGCGGGATCACCAGCCGTTCACCTTCCATCTCCACGGCAGATCACTACGTCGCCAATGGGCGGGATCACCCGCCGTTCCCAGCGTGTGCTTTTTCCAGATGGCATGAGGGCGTTGAACTTCCGTTAGATTGAAGGGAGGGAGCACATAGCTTTTTAGCTAGTCTTTTCTTCTTCAATATCATCAGTCAAAGTCATTCTTCCTGTGTGCTATGGACGCGTCATTGCAGCTGGGTATGTTGCAGGAGCGCGAGAGGTACCGGGACCCGGTGAGGAAGGCTCTGACCGCCATGTGTGTTGCTGGGTATGTTGCAGGAGCGCAAAAAGTACCGGGACCCGGTGAGGCAGGCTCTGACGGCCATGTGTGTTGCTGGGTATGTTGCAGGAGCGCGAGAGGTACCGGGACCCGGTGAGACAGGCTCTGACCGCCATGTGTGTTGCTGGGTATGTTGCAGGAGCGCGAGAGGTACCGAGACCCGGTGAGGCAGGCTCATGACCGCCATGTGTGTTGCTGGGTATGTTGCAGGAGCGCGAGAGGTACCGGGACCCGGTGAGGCAGGCCCATGACCGCCATGTGTGTTGTTGGGTATGTTTCAGGAGCGCGAGAGGTACCGGGACCCGGTGAGGCAGGCCCATGACCGCCATGTGTGTTGCTGGATATGTTGCAGGAGCGCGAGAGGTATCGAGACCCGGTGAGGCAGGCTCTGACCGCCATGTGTGTTGCTGGGTATGTTGCAGGAGCGCGAGAGGTACCGGGACCCGGTGAGGCAGGCCCATGACCGCCATGTGTGTTGCTGGATATGTTGCAGGAGCGCGAGAGGTACCGGGACCCGGTGAGGCAGGCTCTGACCGCCATGTGTGTTGCTGGGTATGTTGCAGGAGCGCGAGAGGGATCGGGACCCGGTGAGGCAGGCCCTGACCGCCATGTGTGTTGCTGGGTATGTTGCAGGAGCGCGGGAGGTACCGAGATCCGGTGAGGCAGGCTCTGACCGCCATGTGTTTTGCTGGGTATGTTGCAGGAGCGCGAGAGGTACCGAGACCCGGTGAGGCAGGCTCTGACCGCCATGTGTGTTGCTGGGTATGTTGCAGGAGCGCGAGAGGTACCGAGACCCGGTGAGGCAGGCTCTGACGGCCATGCTGGCGCTCGGATGGACCGTAGAGTACGGCGAATCTGACACGCTGAGTCCCAAGGGGTCGATCCGCCGCAGCTCCTCTCGACCGGACATGGTACGTGGCACATCCACTACACCTTCCCCTCCCACCACACCTACTGCATCCACTACACCTTCCCCGCCCACCACACCTACTGCACCCACTACACCTTCCCCGCCCACCACACCTACTGCACCCACTACACCTTCCCCGCCCACCACACCTACTGCACCCACTACACCTTCCCCACCCACCACACGTACTGCACCCATCACTCCTACCCCATGACACCCTTACAACCACACATACTCGACCTACCTCACCCACCACAGTTTCCCCACCCATCACACCTACGGCATGCACTACACCTACTCCCCCCACCACAGATCTCCATCAATCATACCTACATCACCCACCACTCCTACCACACCCACCACTCCTGTCCCACCCACCACTCCTAGCTGCCAACAACAGCTCTCCTACTTACCCCACCCACTATATCTACCCCACGAACCAAGCTCACTATACCTACCCCAACCTCACGTCATATTCACACATGTCCCGCCCACCACAGCTACCTACCGACCAAAGCTCCACAGCTCTCCACCCACTCACCGCAACTCCCTTTAGCTAAGCTACCAACCGACCCTGCACTCACCTGCGATTGACCTGGAAATGATATTGAGTTATGGTATAGACATGGGAAGGGAGGAACACGGTAGGTGCACCTTTTAGGAAGGAAATATACAATGTAAATTTCTTCCTAAATTCCATATTCCATAGCTTAATGTGAAATATCCGTAGGTTTGAACCAAATCGCCGTGATGTATTTTGTACCTGAAGTTGATCCAAATAGGGGCTCCTTACCAAAGAAGCATTGGTGTGTTTTTAGATCTTCATTTATCAACGTTTTCGATATGATTGTTCTCCCGAGTGCTGTGTATGGTCCAGCTGGTGGTGTATGCGTGGCTGGTGTTTCCGTTTGGTACGTGTGTGTGGACGCCACACACCAGCGTAGCCCCACGCTGGTGTGATGTGTGCACAACTGTGCACGCGGGTGTGATGTGCACACCAGAGTCCACTGTACACGCTGTTGTGATGTGCACACCAGAGTCCACTGTACACGCTGTTGTGATGTGCACACCAGAGTCCACTGTACACGCTGTTGTGATGTGTCCACCAGAGTCCACTGTACACGCTGTTGTGATGTGCACACCAGAGTCCACTGTGCACGCGGGTGTGATGTGTCCACCAGAGTCCACTGTACACGCTGTTGTGATGTGCACACCAGAGTCCACTGTACACGCTGTTGTGATGTGCACACCAGAGTCCACTGTACACGCTGTTGTGATGTGCACACCAGAGTCCACTGTGCACGCGGGTGTGATGTGTCCACCAGAGTCCACTGTACACGCTGTTGTGATGTGTCCACCAGAGTCCACTGTACACGCTGTTGTGATGTGCACACCAGAGTACACTGTGCACGCGGGTGTGATGTGTCCACCAGAGTCCACTGTACACGCTGTTGTGATGTGTCCACCAGAGTCCACTGTACACGCTGTTGTGATGTGCACACCAGAGTCCACTGTGCACGCGGGTGTGATGTGTCCACCAGAGTCCACTGTACACGCGGGTGTGATGTGTCCACCAGAGTCCACTGTACACGCTGTTGTGATGTGCACACCAGAGTCCACTGTGCACGCGGGTGTGATGTGCACACCAGAGTCCACTGTACACGCTGTAGTGATGTGCACACCAGAGTCCACTGTACACGCTGTTGTGATGTGCACACCAGAGTCCACTGTACACGCTGTTGTGATGTGCACACCAAAGTCCACTGTACACGCTGTTGTGATGTGCACACCAGAGTCCACTGTACACGCTGTTGTGATGTGCACACCAGAGTCCACTGTACACGCTGTTGTGATGTGCACACCAGAGTCCACTGTGCACGCGGGTGTGATGTGTCCACCAGAGTCCGCTGTACACGCTGTTGTGATGTGTCCACCAGAGTCCACTGTACACGCGGGTGTGATGTGTCCACCAGAGTCCACTGTACACGCTGTTGTGATGTGCGCACCAGAGTCAACTGTGCACGCGGGTGTGATGTGTCCACCAGAGTCCACTGTACACGCTGTTGTGATGTGTCCACCAGAGTCCACTGTACACGCTGTTGTGATGTGTCCACCAGAGTCCACTGTACACGCGGGTGTGATGTGTCCACCAGAGTCCACTGTACACGCTGTTGTGATGTGCACACCAGAGTCCACTGTGCACGCGGGTGTGATGTGTCCACCAGAGTCCACTGTACACGCGGGTGTGATGTGTCCACCAGAGTCCACTGTACACGCTGTTGTGATGTGCACACCAGAGTCCACTGTGCACGCGGGTGTGATGTGCACACCAGAGTCCACTGTACACGCTGTAGTGATGTGCACACCAGAGTCCACTGTACACGCTGTTGTGATGTGTACACCAGAGTCCACTGTACACGCTGTTGTGATGTGCACACCAGAGTCCACTGTACACGCTGTTGTGATGTGCACACCAAAGTCCACTGTACACGCTGTTGTGATGTGCACACCAGAGTCCACTGTACACGCTGTTGTGATGTGCACACCAGAGTCCACTGTACACGCTGTTGTGATGTGCACACCAGAGTCCACTGTGCACGCGGGTGTGATGTGTCCACCAGAGTCCACTGTACACGCTGTTGTGATGTGTCCACCAGAGTCCACTGTACACGCGGGTGTGATGTGTCCACCAGAGTCCACTGTACACGCGGGTGTGATGTGTCCACCAGAGTCCACTGTACACGCTGTTGTGATGTGCACACCAGAGTCCACTGTACACGCTGTTGTGATGTGCACACCAGAGTCCACTGTACACGCTGTTGTGATGTGCACACCAGAGTCCACTGTGCACGCGGGTGTGATGTGTCCACCAGAGTCCACTGTACACGCTGTTGTGATGTGTCCACCAGAGTCCACTGTACACGCTGTTGTGATGTGCACACCAAAGTCCACTGTACACGCTGTTGTGATGTGCACACCAGAGTCCACTGTACACGCTGTTGTGATGTGCACACCAGAGTCCACTGTACACGCTGTTGTGATGTGCACACCAGAGTCCACTGTGCACGCGGGTGTGATGTGTCCACCAGAGTCCACTGTACACGCTGTTGTGATGTGTCCACCAGAGTCCACTGTACACGCTGTTGTGATGTGTCCACCAGAGTCCACTGTACACGCTGTTGTGATGTGCACACCAGAGTCCACTGTGCACGCGGGTGTGATGTGTCCACCAGAGTCCACTGTACACGCTGTTGTGATGTGTCCACCAGAGTCCACTGTACACGCTGTTGTGATGTGCACACCAGAGTCCACTGTACACGCTGTTGTGATGTGCACACCAGAGTCCACTGTACACGCTGTTGTGATGTGCACACCAGAGTCCACTGTGCACGCGGGTGTGATGTGTCCACCAGAGTCCACTGTACACGCGGGTGTGATGTGTCCACCAGAGTCCACTGTACACGCGGGTGTGATGTGTCCACCAGAGTCCACTGTACACGCTGTTGTGATGTGCACACCAGAGTCCACTGTGCACGCGGGTGTGATGTGTCCACCAGAGTCCACTGTACACGCGGGTGTGATGTGTCCACCAGAGTCCACTGTACACGCGGGTGTGATGTGTCCACCAGAGTCCACTGTACACGCTGTTGCGATGTGCACACCAGAGTCCACTGTACACGCTGTTGTGATGTGTCCACCAGAGTCCACTGTACACGCTGTTGTGATGTGTCCACCAGAGTCCACTGTACACGCGGGTGTGATGTGTCCACCAGAGTCCACTGTACACGCTGTTGTGATGTGCACACCAGAGTCCACTGTGCACGCGGGTGTGATGTGTCCACCAGAGTCCACTGTACACGGTGTTGTGATGTGTCCACCAGAGTCCACTGTACACGCTGTTGTGATGTGTCCACCAGAGTCCACTGTACACGCGGGTGTGATGTGTCCACCAGAGTCCACTGTACACGCTGTTGTGATGTGCACACCAGAGTCCACTGTACACGCTGTTGTGATGTGCACACCAGAGTCCACTGTACACGCTGTTGTGATGTGCACACCAGAGTCCACTGTGCACGCGGGTGTGATGTGTCCACCAGAGTCCACTGTACACGCTGTTGTGATGTGCACACCAGAGTCCGCTGTGCACGCGGGTGTGATGTGTCCACCAGAGTCCACTGTACACGCTGTTGTGATGTGTCCACCAGAGTCCACTGTACACGCTGTTGTGATGTGTCCACCAGAGTCCACTGTACACGCTGTTGTGATGTGTCCACCAGAGTCCACTGTACACGCTGTTGTGATGTGTCCACCAGAGTCCACTGTACACGCTGTTGTGATGTGCACACCAGAGTCCACTGTGCACGCGGGTGTGATGTGTCCACCAGAGTCCACTGTACACGCTGTTGTGATGTGTCCACCAGAGTCCACTGTACACGCTGTTGTGATGTGCACACCAGAGTCCACTGTGCACGCGGGTGTGATGTGTCCACCAGAGTCCACTGTACACGCTGTTGTGATGTGCACACCAGAGTCCACTGTGCACGCGGGTGTGATGTGTCCACCAGAGTCCACTGTACACGCTGTTGTGATGTGCACACCGTGGCCGGCAGCCGTCGTCGCAGGACCCGAGCGGTGCCAGCAGCCTGCACGACTACAACCCGCAGCTGTTGTGATGTGTCCACCGTGGCCGGCAGCCGTCGTCGCAGGACCCGAGCGGTGCCAGCAGCCTGCACGACTACAACCCGCAGCCGGTGGACATGGCCAACCTGACGCTCAGCAGGGAGATGCAGAACATGGCCGAGCGGCTGGCAGAGAACGCGCACGACATCTGGGCCAGCAAGACGCGCCGCGAACTGGAGGCATGCGGTACGCGCCGCGTCACAGCGTCTGTCGGCGGTCTGATGCCGTCTGACGTCACAGGCGTGACGTCACCACCTGCCTGCTGGCGGCAGCGATGTGTTGCCGGGGACTGTCCATGTCGCGTACGCCAGTGATATAATGGCCATTCTGCTGATGATACCGTCACCAATACCGCCCCACCATGTCGGGGACCGTCCACGTTGCGTACGCCAGTGGCATAAGGGACATCCTTTGCTGACATGGTCACTAACACCGGACTAACATGCACCTCTTCAGGCAGTTAATGCGGTGTGCCTGGAAGCCCCAATGTTGATCAGGTGGTTCTTTGTTTGACCGGACCGATGAGGTGGTGTTGACCAGGTGATTGATTGTTTGACCGGACCGGTGAGTTGACAGCTGGCTACAGAGGAAGATGGCGACTGTGTCCAGCAGTGGTCGGCCGGTACACCGTGTCCATGCCTCTGTTCTGCCCCACTACCATCCGCGTTTGCCCCCAGGTGCCGCCGTGCATCCGCAGATGGTGCCCTATGACCTCCTGACCGACAAGGAGAAACGGAAGGACCGTGAGCGTTGTCAAGAACTGCTCAAATACCTGCAATTCCAAGGATACAAGCTTCAAAGGTCACTCCATGTTTGTTATTCATTTCATTGCCAGGCCACTAATGTTCTAATGCCGTTTTCCGACGTAATTTGAATATCCTGGGAACGGACGCAAGAAGTCACGTGAATTACTAAAGTCAAAAGATTAATTCTTGCAAACAGCTGATGTGTGCCAAGTAAAAATACGGGTCAAGAACGCTCACCACCCAGCAGGGCCGGAATATTTTGATGCGAGCCTGTACTGATCACATGACATTTTGTCTGGTCATGACAATTTTCTGAGTAATTCGTCGCGTGCTATGCAATAGCACGCGAATAGCATTGTTGTCTTTTTGTCACAATACTCCGTCGGAATTACGGGCAACATGGCGACGAGGTGGCAACCAGCCTGTCCTCGGACGGAGAGGACGGCCAGACACGCGCTCTGGTGACGAGTGAAGCCGCAGATAACGCGGCGGTGCGGCTTCACTTGGCTTCGATTGGCCAGACACGCGCCGAGGGCCCGACCCCCGGGCCCGACATAGGCTCCCGTCGGGAATGGACGTCAACTCCTCCATAGCATGTCATGCAAAAGCTCAGCTTGGACCGGGCCTGGGACTTACGCCGGGCTCGCACCGGATCTGGGACTTCAGAAGTCGGGTTCGGGTCGGACTTGGGCCCCAGCATTTCTACAGATTGCTCCATCTAGTAGTGGGTCAAGGCAGCTGGCAACTGACTGGCAACGCATCGTCGGGTCGCCCATTCCCGGCCGACCGACTGGACGCGGTGTCCTGTCGGCGGGGGAATATTTTGCGACCATGCGAAATTTTGGTCAAATCAAGATAAAAAGTACTTTCCCGTGATCGCAAGAACATTATGAACAACAATCAAACCAGTTCCAGAAGCGAATTCGCAATAAGTGTGCATGCGGCCCTGACTAGCCGACACTGATCTTGTGACACCACCTGCCGGCACAGGGCGCGCACGAGCCGCTCAGACAGCGAGAGCCAGGAGAAAGCGGCGGCGGCCGCCACCGAGCGCCGCTTCGCCTACAGCCTGCTGGAGAAGCTGCAGCAGTACCTGGGCAGCGCGGCGCTCAACATGAAGATGCTCGTGCCCAGCCAAAACCTGGGCCACCGCATCAGCTTCAAGCGGTCGTCGCGAGATGTCAAGTTCTTCTTCAAGGTCAGTGGCGTCTGTGGGAAGGCTGCACGTTTCGTCCGCAGTTGCCCGTCGGCTTGATTTGTCTCGGGGTGGATGGTGGGGATGACCGGTTCAGGCCGGCTCTGGGGCGCCACTTGGAAGCTGTGAGGCTAGCTCTGGGGGAGGGAGTCGCCACGTGGTGGCTGTGGAGCTGGCTAAAGGTCCCCACGTGGAGGCTGTGAGGCCGGCTCTGGGACGCCACATAGCCGGCAGCTCCGACGCCGGTAGCTCCGAGGCCGGTTTTGAGGTGTCATGTGGTGGCTACAGGGCTGGCTTTGGGGCACCACGTGATCGCGCTCCGAAGCCTGCTGTGGAGCGCCACGTGGTGGCTGTGAAGCCGGTTGTGGGACGCCACGTGGTGGCTGTGAGGTCGTCTCTGGGACGCCACACGATGACTCTGATTGTGCACCTTTGCGGCAGGTGGTGCTGCCTCTGATGGAGAAGTACTTCAGCACCAACCGCAGCTACTTCATTGCAGTGCCGACCGTCACCAACATGGTGGGCGCCGCTTCCCTCAAAGAGAAGGAGATGGTGGCAAAGTGAGTTCACGTGGGCGTGGCGTTGTGTTCGTCTGTGAGGGGGGGGGGGGGGGGGGCAGGGGGGACGACAATCCTTCCAGAATAGTTTACAAGATACCATGTGGTGCGTGCGAAGCCTTCTACTATGGGGCCGGGACCCATAGTAGAATGGCCGAGGCTCACGAACGAGAATGAGAGAGCATAAGGCAGACATACGGAATCACAAGATGCCCAATGCCCCAGTGATTCACCAGGACAGGAAAGGGCACCTACCTGACTGGGCAAGAGTAGTCACCATTCATAGCAACCTGCATAAAGCTGTGTGGTGAGCATTGGAGGCGGCCTACACTACCACTGATGCCATTACAAACACATCGGCAGGATTCTTTAAAACTTCTTGTGCTATTCGAGTCATTTGGTTTTCATCAAGAACGGTCATTGGCTGTTGTTGTACGTTCCCATAATTAGAGAAGAGCAGGCATGTTATATGGCAAGTCACCTATCATAATATCTGAACACCAGTTGATAGCAGTTACAAACAGCCTTGATATATATGTTGCCCAAGGGAGGAAGAGATGATGATACTCATTACAAATGCGCATTTCTCTTGAAGTGGTTGGGAAAAACGAGATGAACGGATTCATATAGGAAAGTATGGCTTTCTCAAAGTGACATTTTAGAAAGGTATAGTTGAAGCCTCAGGAGGCTTCAAATGCATGTTGCAGGACTGCAACATACATGTACATTCATTTTCCCCAATGCGTCGATTCGTTTTCCAGACAATCCCTATACCCATAGTGTGTTTAATGTTTGGTTGCGTTGAGTGGTTTGCTGGTCAGCTTCAATGCAGTGCATCACTTAAAAAAAACTATCCTTGCATCTGGAGTACACACGGGAAGCAAAACGTTATGCGCATACTGGCATATTACTTTCTTTGAATTACCCAACTGATGCACGTGGGACTGTTGTTCAAGGACATAACCATGCTTTCCTTCCAACACCAGTGGGAGGGGGTAATGTGGCGCGGTGATAGCTAAGGTTTGTGTTTGTGTCAGTCACGCGGCTACCTTCACGTCGCACTATACGTGAGCCGCCGTGTGTGTAGTGAAACGGTGGTAATCCAACGTTGTGCTTTCCAGCGTGTTCTGCAAGTTGGCCCACCTGCTGCGCATGAAGATGTCGTCCTTCAGCAGCGACACCCGACTGGCGGTGCGGTGTCTGACGGTGCTGGTCAGGGCGGTGGACGCCAGGTCAGTGGGTTGCCGCTCCACTGTACTGGCCGTGGGGTGTGTGACGGTGTTGGTCAGTCGGTTGCCGCTCCACTGTACTGGCCGTGGGGTGTGTGACGGTGTTGGCCAGTCGGTTGCCGCTCCACTGTACTGGCCGTGGGGTGTGTGACGGTGTTGGCCAGTCGGTTGCCGCTCCACTGTACTGGCCGTGGGGTGTGTGACGGTGTTGGTCAGTCGGTTGCCGCTCCACTGTACTGGCCGTGGGGTGTGTGACGGTGTTGGTCAGTCGGTTGCCGCTCCACTGTACTGGCCGTGGGGTGTGTGACGGTGTTGGCCAGTCGGTTGCCGCTCCACTGTGCTGGCCGTGGGGTGTGTGACGGTGTTGGTCAGTCGGTTGCCGCTCTACTGTACTGGCCGTAGGGTGTGTGACGGTGTTGGCCAGTCGGTTGCCGCTCCACTGTACTGGCCGTGGGGTGTGTGACGGTGTTGGTCAGTCGGTTGCCGCTCCACTGTACTGGCCGTAGGGTGTGTGACGGTGTTGGTCAGTCGGTTGCCGCTCCACTGTGCTGGCCGTGGGGTGTGTGACGGTGTTGGCCAGTCGGTTGCCGCTCCACTGTGCTGGCCGTGGGGTGTGTGACGGTGTTGGCCAGTCGGTTGCCGCTCCACTGTGCTGGCCGTGGGGTGTGTGACGGTGTTGGTCAGTCGGTTGCCGCTCCACTGTGCTGGCCGTGGGGTGTGTGACGGTGTTGGTCAGTCGGTTGCCGCTCCACTGTACTGGCCGTGGGGTGTGTGACGGTGTTGGTCAGTCGGTTGCCGCTCCACTGTACTGGCCGTGGGGTGTGTGACGGTGTTGGTCAGTCGGTTGCCGCTCCACTGTACTGGCCGTGGGGTGTGTGACGGTGTTGGCCAGTCGGTTGCCGCTCCACTGTACTGGCCGTGGGGTGTGTGACGGTGTTGGCCAGTCGGTTGCCGCTCCACTGTACTGGCCGTGGGGTGTGTGACGGTGTTGGTCAGTCGGTTGCCGCTCCACTGTTCTGGCCGTGGGGTGTGTGACGGTGTTGGTCAGTCGGTTGCCGCTCCACTGTACTGGCCGTGGGGTGTGTGACGGTGTTGGTCAGTCGGTTGCCGCTCCACTGTGCTGGCCGTGGGGTGTGTGACGGTGTTGGCCAGTCGGTTGCCGCTCCACTGTACTGGCCGTGGGGTGTGTGACGGTGTTGGTCAGTCGGTTGCCGCTCCACTGTACTGGCCGTAGGGTGTGTGACGGTGTTGGTCAGTCGGTTGCCGCTCCACTGTACTGGCCGTAGGGTGTGTGACGGTGTTGGCCAGTCGGTTGCCGCTCCACTGTGCTGGCCGTGGGGTGTGTGACGGTGTTGGCCAGTCGGTTGCCGCTCCTCTGTACTGGCCGTAGGGTGTGTGACGGTGTTGGCCAGTCGGTTGCCGCTCCACTGTGCTGGCCGTGGGGTGTGTGACGGTGTTGGCCAGTCGGTTGCCGCTCCTCTGTACTGGTCGTGGGGTGTGTGACGGTGTTGGTCAGTCGGTTGCCGCTCCACTGTACTGGCCGTGGGGTGTGTGACGGTGTTGGCCAGTCGGTTGCCGCTCCACTGTACTGGCCGTGGGGTGTGTGACGGTGTTGGCCAGTCGGTTGCCGCTCCACTGTACTGGCCGTGGGGTGTGTGACGGTGTTGGTCAGTCGGTTGCCGCTTCACTGTACTGGCCGTAGGGTGTGTGACGGTGTTGGCCAGTCGGTTGCCGCTCCACTGTACTGGCCGTGGGTGTGTGGTGTGACGGTGTTGGCCAGTCGGGGTTTGCCGCTCCACGGGGTGTGTGACGGTGTTGGTCAGTCGGTTGCCGCTCCACTGTACTGGCCGTGGGGTGTGTGACGGTGTTGGCCAGTCGGTTGCCGCTCCACTGTACTGGCCGTGGGGTGTGTGACGGTGTTGGTCAGTCGGTTGCCGCTCCACTGTACTGGTCGTGGGGTGTGCGACGGTGTTGGTCAGTCGGTTGCCGCTCCACTGTTCTGGTCGTGGGGTATGTGACGGTGTTGGTCAGTCGGTTCCGCTCCACTGTACTGGCCGTGGGGTGTGTGACGGTGTTGGTCAGTCGGTTGCCGTTCCACTGTACTCGACACGCCAAATCCAAATCCAATTCTAAATATGGGGAGACGATAGCGTTAAGCACGTGATCGGACGGAGCACTTTGACCGCCTTTGTCAACGTGCCGGTAGCGGTGCCGACAGCTGCAGCCGACCATCTGCAGCGGTGTTGCAGCCTGGTCACTGCAGCGGTGCTGCAGCAGCGTTGCAGTCGGGCAGTGCTGCAGTGCGGAACATGTGTTGTGGCCCACAGGTCGCTGGCCAAGCAGTGCCCCGAGTTTGTTCGCACCTCGATGCTGACCTTCTTCAACCATGCGGCCGAGGACGTTGGCACGGCGGTGCAGCATCTGCAGGAGGTGAGTGTCAGCCGCTCTCACAGCTGCATCGGTACAAACAACACGCTCGGTGTTTAGCCATTATGCTCTATGATTTACAGATAATCTCCTATAGGTTGAGTGGGTTTCCGAGAGGCTCCACTTCTCTTTGCTGTTGGCAGGCAATAATCGCTACCAAAGTTACCCTCGATGTTCATTGTCGAATACGATATGCATAGTATAGAATATGGTCATTGTTAACCAGTTTCCGTTCTCCTGCCAAGCACATGTTTCAGGCGTGTTTGTCTATCGCGTTTACACACTCGACACGACTCCGGGACGTTGTGACACACTCGTGCCATGCACTTGTCACTTACTCGTCTACACCATTCTAGGTGGCCGGGTTCTTGCCAATGCCAACGGTACCGTGCAGTAGCTCCGACGGAGCATGGGTGTCCGCAATTTACCGCCATGGAGTTGCGTCGCTTGAATGCAACACTGATGGTGTGCCAAAGCTTTTGCGGGCGGCATTTTTGCGAGGTTGCTGCACGCCTGTGCTACAGCTCAGCGATTTGAGTATTTTGCACAGCTTCATTGACGCCAAAACAAAGACAGGGGATTTGCCACGTCTTGTTTGTCAATTATATCATTTAGGAGCGCCTGAGATGTGATCTGAAGCGCAGATAATCGACAGTATATTCAGGTTCTTAGAAAATGAGATTGCCACGCTATTGGTACGGTCGCTACAGTTGCCGCTCATCATCGCTACAGCAGTGCTACCATCGCCGCACGGCACATTTAGCTCGTTATCGAGGCAGCAATACCATTGCTACACAATATATTGCAGTCGTCATCGCGACAGTGATATCATTGCTACACGGAACATTGTAGCTCGTTATCGAGGCAGCGATGCCATTGCTACACAATATATTGCAGTCGTCATTGCGACAGTGATATCATTGCTACAGTGATATCATTGCTACACGGCGCATTGCAGTCGGTTGTCGCGGCAGTGCTACTATCACTTCACTGTAAATTGTAGCTCATTATGTCCGCAGTGCTACCATCTCCACACGGTGCATTATCGCTCACTATCTGGATGCCCTGTCGTTGGCTGATGTACTAAAGGCGCCGCTCTGATTGGTCAGTGTCTGGTGAAGTGGGGGCTTCTCAACATAAACGTTAGAGAGCGAGGAGGAGTAATCCAGGTAGTGTGAAACACTGACTCTCCTCATGGACACTCAGTGGCTAGTGGTTTGAGCCCCAGCTTGATTTAGTTTGGTCCAGGACCAGAGTCTGTCGGGGTTTGCTGATCGGTTTCATTTGCCGAAGTTCTCTGGCTGTGCCAGCTAGTGGATAACCTGATTTAATTAAC
The DNA here is from genome assembly GCA_034440615.1 of Ashinkailepas kermadecensis. Classification (NCBI taxonomy): domain Eukaryota; kingdom Metazoa; phylum Arthropoda; class Thecostraca; family Neolepadidae; genus Ashinkailepas; species Ashinkailepas kermadecensis. Next base: position 49,434 of record JAOTOM010003816.1, read on the forward strand.
GCTTTGGTGCATGGAATGCGTTGCAAAAGTTGTGGGTTTCTTCTGAATGAACGTGCCTTGTCACGTTGCTTTCCCGACTCGATTTCCCTGCATGTGCATCATGCTTTAGTTTCGTTTCTCGCACACAATTCCGCATGTGGCGTGTATAATGTTGCGTGCCTACATTACAATGCAAACCAGTGCTCACCTGCCACCATCCAAGATATAAACTATTTGCTTGGAATATAGATTGTGACTGTTCAGTCAATCGCTTCACACACTCGTCTGGCTTTGAACTCCGACGTATTCCTATTGCTGTTTTCCCTTTAAGGCGTTTGTTGTAGTTGTCCGTCAGAGCATGGTACAATGTTCGTCATTTCTAGCACATGCACTTACTAACATCGCATACACACTATGTGCTCGTTCAAATGTTAACGGCTTGGCTGACTTCACTCCGGTCGCGCTACTTTATCTGTGACTGACGTGCAGGAGAAGTACAGCTACATTCGCGGCACGCACCTGAAGACGTCCTCGTGCCTCAACTACGTGCAGCTGGTGTTGTTCCCGGTGCTGACTGCCTTCTTCGACCATCTGGTGCTGTGCGAGTACGGCTCCGACCTGCTCCGTAAGTGCTGGCCGGTCTTCTGAGTGTCCGACCAACCCGCAAGTGACGGTCTCCTCGTCCCGGTTGGCGGTTGTGCTGACGTGCTGAGCCAGAACGTACGAGTTGTGCTGACTTGCTGAGCCAGAACGTACGCGTTGTGCTGACGTGCTGAGCCAGAGCGTACGAGTTGTGCTGACGTGCTGAGACAGAAACGGTTGTGTATGTGCAGAGTGTACGAGTTGTGCTGACGTGCTGAGACAGAACGTACGAGTTGTGCTGACGTGCTGAGCCAGAACGTACGAGTTGTGCTGACGTGCTGAGCCAGAACGTACGAGTTGTGCTGACGTGCTGAGCCAGAACGTACGAGTTGTGCTGACGTGCTGAGCCAGAACGTACGAGTTGTGCTGACGTGCTGAGCCAGAGGTACGAGTTGTGCTGACGTGCTGAGCCAGAGCGTACGAGTTGTGCTGACGTGCTGAGCCAGAGCGTACGAGTTGTGCTGACGTGCTGAGCCAGAACGTACGAGTTGTGCTGACGTGCTGAGCCAGAACGTACGAGTTGTGCTGACGTGCTGAGCCAGAGCGTACAAGTTGTGCTGACGTAGCGTACGACGGCCTATCTCCCTGCCCCCTCGAGTTCCGCCGCCTGCATCCACGGCCCGACTTTGTTTGTTCAAATACCAATGGAAGCATCGACACGAAATCAGAAAAGGAAACATAGATTTGTCATGCGCATGACAAACGAAATTATTACGAGCGGGAGCGAAGCACTAGTGACCATATACTGCACATGGAGCCAGTATAAGGAGCTTATCATGGTGCTGGGCGAGAGAGAGCAAGTGCTGAAAGCGCGGACAAAGTCGAATCTCCCTGCTCCCTGTATGTCAGCCATAGGCAGCGTCGAGAATACCTGGCCGTTCTGGATTCGAATTTCAAGGATGACCGTGAACCAAAAGTTCTTGCGCGTTGTGGCCTGGTGAACCAGATGACCTTGACCGGCCCACAGACGGCTCCCTGGTCGCGTGCATCAGTAGGCCGTTCGGGCGGCAGCGTGGCAGAAGGCATTATCAGGCTGCTTGTTTTCTCGGAAAACAAAATTGTTTGGGCCCTGGTCGTGGGTGCATTGTGTAAGTATGCTAAGCTCTGCATATATGCAGGCGTGTAGCTTCAGCCGAGCTGAAGTGATATCCGATGACATATTGACCAAACAGCATTGTTGTGAACAGAAATGAAACGCGTCATCTCTCCCTGGATCTGAATCAGTAGGCTATTCGGACGGTTACGTGAAAAAGGGGATTGTCGGGCTGCTTGTGTTCTTGGGACATCGTATATTCCCGGCCCCGGTAATAGGTGCATTGACTTGTGTCTCGTCTCTTGTCGCGTTGTCTCTTCCTGCCCTGTGTTTGTACAGCCATGCACTTGCAAGCAGAGGCGCAGCCAGGGGTGGTCCGGGACCCGCCCTCCCCCTAGCAACCAAAAATGCACCAGATCAAACGATACATTTTGAGATTTTTACCACGCAAAATCCAACATGTATATTTCCAAGAGAAAGCATTCTATCTTTCTTCACATTTCCTATCGTCCTCCCTCTTAGGAAGACCCTGGCTGTGCCACTGCCTGCAAACATGTGTGCAGAGCTCGCAAGATTTCAGATGACACATTCAACAACTTGCATAACTATAAACATAAATTAGAAGCGTCATCCCCCTGGATCTGAACCCGAGGCCCCGGGATGTAAACCAAAGACGTTACCCATTTGCTGCCTGTGGCGCATGACGAGCTCCGGCTGCGCTGTGAAAAGTATGGTTAACTGCTCACGCAGGAAATGTTGTCTCACACTCCTTTCTTTGAACAAAGGCGAATATTACTTCAGATAAATATTGTGACGAAGTTGTGAAATATTGTGTCCGGATTGGGGGGGGGTGCAAACTCGACCGACCGGCCGGTGGCCGACCGCCGGGCGGCCACCCAGCCGACGAGCGTTCAAGCCCACACAGTTTTGTCGGTGCACTAGAGCGGCGGAACGGTGCGGAGGCCGATCTCGACCTCATGCATTAACATATGGATACATTGACATAGGGCCATGGAATTGATACTGAAGCAGGTTCACTACAACCGTAAGCTATCCTCCATGTTTTGTGCTTCTAGCTTCAGTATTTTTCGAAATCTTAGGGGGAGAGGTTCATGTCCGAGTCTCTTACCTCCGGTGCGAGTTTAAGTAAGAGGCTCTCTGGCGTGCGCGTTGAATCGCGAGTCGCATTTGTTTCACGACCACGCCCCCAACAACTACCGGGTGAAGAGGGTAACTGAGAGCAGACCGACATTGAGCCGATTGTAAGAGAGTGGTTTGGTGAATTGTGAGACTAAGTTCGACTAAGATATGCTTACAAAAAAACCTCAAATCGTGTTAAAGTTCAGGGAGGAGTATCGTTATGTCGTTTGCCGAGTTCTGCTTTCTATATAAACGGAAGTAATGAACAGGTTAGAGCGGAAGTTAGTAGAGATGGACTAAATTGAGTCCGAATTACGATGAGGAAACATGTCACCACACTGTCAGGGCCGATTTGCATGTCACGTCATGTCACCACACTGTCAGGGCTGATTTACATGTCACGTCATGTCATGTCACGTCATGTCACCGCACTGTCAGGGCTGATTTGCATGTCACGTCATGTCATGTCACGTCATGTTACCGCACTGTCAGGGATGATTTGCACGTCACGTCATGTCACCGCACTGTCCGGGCTGATTTACATGTCACGTCATGTCACCGCACTGTCAGGGCTGATTTACATGTCACGTCATGTCACCGCACTGTCAGGGCTGATTTACATGTCACGTCATGTCACCACACTGTCAGGGCTGATTTGCACGTCACGTCATGTCACCACACTGTCAGGGCTGATGTGCACGTCACGTCATGCCACCGCACTGTCAGGCTGATTTGCATGTCACGTCATGTCACCGCACTGTCAGGGCTGATGACATGTCATGCCATGTCATGTCTCCGCACTGTCAGGGGTGTTTATTCATTTGTATTCTCTTTGCCTTCTCTTCCTGTGTATACGAGTATTATTCTCTAAATATTCCCTGTGTATTTATTATGTAAGCTGCCAATGAACTGGCCACTGCTTCTAATTAAGGCATTTTTGCAGCATAATTGTGGAGTCGTGCAGCGTGCACTAGATTTGACAAGGCGGGTACCGTTGTTTGTTTGCAGTGGACGAGATTCAGGTGGCTTGCTATAAGCTATTGCATGGGCTCTACCAACTGGGCACCGACCCAAACCTCTCCAACCAGAGGTAAGTGTCCACTGTCCAGCTGCACAACGCGAGGTTTGTATCAACTGTCCAATCGCCCAATGCGAGGCCAGCGTCCACTGTCCAGTTGACCAATACGAGCCTAATGAGAACTGTCTAGTTTCCTAATATGAGGGGAGCGTTAGCTGTCTCCTCTCGCAATATGAGGCTATTGTTCACTGTCCAGTCGCCCAATACGAGGCCGGTATCCACTGTTCGGTCATGAAATACCAGGTTAGTGTTCACTGTCCAGTCATCCAAAACGAGGGTATTGTCAACTGTCCAATCGCCCAATATGAGCTTAGTGTCCGGTGCTCAGCATTCCCATCCACCTGTTCGGTATCCAGGTATATCCGGCAAGACACCACTCTCCAGCCTCCACTCCCCGGTCCTCGCTCTACACCCCCAACTCTCCAGCCTCCACTCCACGGCCCTCACTGTACACCACACACTCTCCACTCTTCCTTCCCCACTCTCCAGTCCTTCTATCATTTGTCGCTGTTCAGTCCAGACATTGCCAACCATAGCCTAGTGGTGGCTGCCGGGATTTCCATACACAGTTGCGTCAGCCCTATCTCTACCCTCACCACAGTTTCTTCAGCACATGGTCAGTACGTGACATCCAATCTGACGTGTCCAGCCAGCCAACGGTGAGTGTGAGCTGCATGACAAATATTTGCTGCCAGATATTGGGTCGGCTCAGTAGCGGTCAGTTATTTGATCGTTGCACGGGGTAAATATCGACATGCAGGACCATCCGAGAAATGCCACGCAGCTTGCTGGGAGGTGTTTCATTGAGGACTTGAGAGCCTCGTTAGAAACTGTGTTAAGGACAGAACATTTGGCAGTTTCAGCTGTGACTATGGGAAAACCGAAGTGGAACCACTGCACTGTTTTTCATGACTATAGCCACTACAGAAGCAAATTAAAGTGTGCTCACAGGCATCCGGCAAGCAGTTGACTACCGTGTTGCTGTACAGTGTGGTGGTGTGCCTGTATAATCAGCTGACTCGCCGCCCTGGTGGACGTGAGGTGCCGACAGCTGACACATGTTCTCCGCGGCAGGAAGTTCATCAAGGCCGAACTGGACCGGCACCGGCCTTCGCTGGGGACCTGCCTCGGCGCCTTCGCTGCCTGCTTCCCCGTGGCCTTCCTAGAGCCTGACCTCAACCAGTACAACCAGTACTCAATCCACGGCAGACTTCAGGAGCGCTCCCTGGAGGCACAGGGTAACTTCAGTCGTGCGGGGGTGGAGGAACAGGGATGCTTAGGTTTATGCTACACAGGATGGGATGTGCTGGAGGACTTATATCCACAGGACTGAAGTCGGAAGTAGCCATTACGGTGCAGAAGTGGACGTTTAGGGTAAATTATACTGCGCTGCAGTGGAATCGTAGGGTAGATTACAATACCGCAGTGGAATCGTAGGGTAGATTACACTGTACCGCAGTGGAATCGTAGGGTAGATTACACTGTACCGCAGTGGAATCGTACGGTAAATTATGCTGTACTGGAGCCGCCTCGGTAGCTCAGTTGGTTAGAGCGCTGGCCTGTACTGGTCTCCCCTGTCCTGGCAACACAGGGTTCGAGCCGCTTCGCGCGCTCGCATTTAGCCCCCGGCTGGGAGGGTCAGTTGGCAGCTGGCCCGATAAGGCCGGGGACGAGCTACCGGGCGGCCGTGTCGGTGCATTGACGGCACGTTAAACTTTCGGTCAAAATTCTTCCGTTCAACTGGAATTCGTGGATCGGGTGTTGGGGCCAGGGTTCACGCAACAAGCTCTGCTTAGCAATAGAACCCTGGTTCACAAAACCACCCCAGCAATAACTCGGATTAAATTTATTAAAAAAAAGAAAGATCGTTAGGTAAATGATACCGCATAGAAGTGGAGATGACGGGCAACTCAGCATTAGACAACTGACCTGACCTATAATGTGTCCGTGTACGATGCGGGCCTGATATCAAGAGACGGGTATTCGTGTGTGGGAAGTGGCGTGACTTGTGTCCATAGATCCCTTGGCTTGGCCTTCGTTTCTGTGTGTGTGGTGTGTGACTTAAGCTAATCGCAGCTTGTGCACACGCTCTGGCGTGACCTGGCTGCTGCTCATGCACATGACCTGACCTGACCTGACCTGGTCGCCGCTCCACAGAGGTAATGGCTCGACTAGAGGCTGCGATACCCACGCTGGACGAAATTCTCAAAATGGTGGAGAAGTTCTCGGACAGCGGAGGCAAATACGACGAAGCGCGCCACATCGTCGACTCGTTGCTGCCGATGCTGTGCTCGTATCTGCCGTTCTGGTGGTCGCAGGGTCCGGACAACGAGCGTGCTGACGGCGGCGGGTCAGTATGGGTGTTGTGTCTGCACTGGCCACGGGCTGGTACCAGAGCGGGTTGCACCAGTCACGGGCTGGTACCAGAGCGGGTTGCACCAGTCACGGGCTGGTGTCAGAGCGGGTTGCACCAGTCATGGGCTATTGTCAGAGCGGAAATGCAGCCTTTTTATTGGTTGTTGTACTTCAATTGGCACTACAATTTTAGTAAAAACAAAGGTGGAAGTGATATTCTTCGGATTTCCTTTTAAATATATCCCTCACCGGTGACCGGTAATAGCTGCAGGTCCAATAACGGATCTAGAGGGCAGATCTGAGGGCATAGCAGAGGACAGATTAGAAGACAACTTAGACGGTATGCTAGGGGACAGATAAGAGAGCATCTCAGAGAACAGACAAGAGGAAGGAACTAGAGCGCGAATCAGAAGATACATCATCGCTTTGCCCCTCGTCGATGTAAATCGAGACCTGACGGGCAGGCGACCCTAGTTCTGCCGCGACCATATGGTTGAAAGAGTCTGTCTATGATAGGGAGCCAGTGTTCGGGGAGTAGAAAAGATGTCCATGCTATGAGAAATGATCCTGAAAAGGGCCTCCCTGTGAATTGATTCAGGTGCATGCAAATAAGAATTGCACTACTTTACAAGACAAACGTAATAATTAGGATGATACTGCATGCGTGATCGCTAAAATGTTCTCGTATTAGACGTACCATTAGCACTGGTCATTTCCCACGACGATCCTCCGTACTACTGCTCACGTCACCCTGCCAGGCAGGTCCCTCCTTACGAGATAGCACTTGATCCTCTGAGGTGTAAAACAATCTACCGGATTCAAGGCCAAGTTTCCAAAGTTCAGTCAAATTCGACAGTGTATTTATAGATACGGTGCATGCTGTGGTAGGCGCGGTCACAATTATGACCTGACCTTACCCATCCCGGCCGATAGAACCAACATAACTCGAGTCACCGACGGCCACATGAACCAGCTGCTCAAGAACATCCTCAACCTCATCAAGTCCAACATCGGTTCGTCCGAGGCACCCTGGATGACGAGAATCGCCGGCTTCGCGCAGCAGATCATTGTCAGCTGCAGCCAGGACCTGCTCTACGACCCCTACCTGCCGCTCGCCGAGAAGGTGCGCCCTGGTGGACTGCCATTAACGATACAGTGTCGTCGTGCTGTGTTGGGCCCTGGAACCTGTCGAGATGCTGCACCGTCGCGTCCTGGGTCATGTTGTGATCCACAGCTATACCTCGCGTGATTTTGCTACTGTGGTGCCGTATGGTTGATGCCTTTTTCTTGATTTATTACGTTGGGTAGCTTGGGTAGGCCTACAGTCAGCTGAAGAACACCTCACATGCTGTGGATATTGCACAGAGGTGCCACACCAGAAGCTACACTGGGCATTGAGCTGGCGCATCACACCTGTCGGTGTTGTAGGTCACTCGTCAAAGATGTACCCATGTGTCGGAGGTCCTCCACTTAAGTGCCTGTGTCGCAGACCGCCTCATAACCGTATGTCGCAGGTCCACTTCATAGCTGTATGTGTCGCAGGTCCACTTCATAGCTGTATGTGTCGCAGGTCCACTTGATAGCTGTATGTGTCGCAGGCCCACTTGGTAGCTGTCTGTGTCACAGGTCCACTTGATAGCTGTCTGTGTCGCAGGTCCACTTGAGAGCTGTCCGTGTCGCAGGTCCACTTCACAGCTGTCTGTGTCGCAGGTCCGACGTCGCACCGAAGCTGTGTACCACAGGGAGGAGAACCTGCGAGGCTTTCTGAAGAGCACTACCGAAGACACGTCCCAGGTCAGTTGGTCGGACCACGTCGGGTGAACTCTCAGGCTCTGCCACCACGGGACGCGCGTCCCAGGTCGGTTTGTTGGACCATCTCAGGTGAACGCTGCCACCTTGCCACCACAACTGAATGACGAGGGATTACGCTGATGCGCCATACCATTCCTGCCGTTCCTGCTGTTCCTGATTTGTATAGAAGTTCGTGTGTGTTGGTGCGGGAACCATAGACTGCGTCGCCGTGCCAGGTGGCCGGTAGTGTTGTACTTGCTGGTTCGACAACCATGTCTCGTTGCTTTGTCAGTTGGAGGCTCAGCTGCAGGAGATGTGGTACCTGCTGGTGCGAGACATCTACGCCTTCTACCCGCTGCTCATCAAATACGTGGACCTGCAGCGATCTCACTGGCTCAAGGACTGTGTGCCGGAGGCAGAAGATCTGTACAATCACGTCGCTGTCATCTTCGAGATTTGGTCCCGCTCTCAGGTGAGCCCACTCACAGACGAGCTGCTCACAGGTGACCACATTCACAGGTGACTCAACTCACAGGCTAGTTGCTCACAGGTGAGTCTTGCTCACAGATATCCACGGGTGAGCGATGGTTTAAAATTCATTGAACTTTGCATATCACTAATGGGAATAAGCATACTAGCAACACCATCGTTTGGTTACACTATCATATCCTGATATTGCGACGGCTATCGATGCCATACCAATATGACATCGATTTTGGCATCGCACCGTTCCAGTGTCTTATAGTATCGCTGTTGGCATGATATCATTTCAATACCTTATGGCATGGCCAATTGTGTGGGCTCGTTCCAGTATCTTGTTGCATCGTTGTTTGGACGTAGGAATTTCAGTACCTTACGGCATCGTTTTTTGCTCGGGTTCGTTACACTACCATACGGCATCGTTGCTTGTGTGGGGTGATTTCAGCAGGGTTTCATGAGGTGCGTGAGGCACGGCTACGTCAGTGGATCACTTCACGGCCGTGACCGACGGTGACCGGAGCGACGTGACCGACGGTGACCGGAGCGGCCGTGACCGACGGTGACCGGAGCGGCCGTGACCGACGGTGACCGGAGCGGCCGTGACCGACGGTGACCGGAGCGGCCGTGACCGACGGTGACCGGAGCGGCCGTGACCGGCACACATGTGCTGATACCACGGAGGCGAACGGGACCAGGTCAGGCGGGCGCCGGTCACTAGGCACCGACCACAACCCGCCTTCTCTGTTTCAGTACTTCACGCGCGAAGAGACCAACTTCATTTCCCAGAACGAGATCGACAACATGACGCTCATCATGCCGACCTCAACCACACGTCGCACGGCGGCTGTCACTGAGCCGTCGCAGGGGCGCGGCAAGGTACGCTACTTTCACCTCCACGGGCGTGTCACGACACCCTGCCTCCCTGTGGGGTCGTGACAAGGCACTCTGGTCCCCCTGTCAGGGACATGGCAAGATACCGCAGTCCCCGCTCAGGGACACGGTATCCTGACTCCCTCTCAGGGACACGCCAAGGTATCATGGCCCCCTTCTCAGACGCGCTGCACAACATGATGCTTCCCCTCCAGTGTGACCAGGAATGCCAGCCACATGCAGTCCTGCCCCCACGGCATCATCTCCTGATCCCACTTAACTATCGCCATCCAAAATGTGGAGGATGGCTGTCCCCCCCCCCCACGACCATCACACACACACACACACACATACACACGCACATACACCATGTCTCCACTTTCTCTACCTATCTATCTACATATCCATTTATCTTTATATATATATATATATATATATATATATATATATCCATATATCTGCTTACATATAGTCGGCCAACTTGTCTCTCACTCTCACTGTCTTCTCTTCTTTCTATTTCATTTTGCTCCCATAACAATCTTCTCCACCTCCTCCATCCCATTGTCTCGACATGACCGAATGCGGTCAAAGAGCCTTCCCACCAAATACGGACGTGTTTCGTGACTGCCACAGTCAGAGTTTTCTCCTCATTATTTCAACAGGGAGCGCTGGAGGAGGTGGGGTGGGTACTAGACTTGCGTGAATCGTATGTCTGGGCAATTGATATCAATGTGTGACCATGCGGCATGACATCACATCACACACAGATAACACACCATGCTATCGCTGAGTGGTCACTAGACACATGCATCGCGCTGACCACACATTGGTGATCATGAAGCTAATGTTCCGGCGATTTGCTTCTGTGTCGAGCGTGTGGCCGACACGGTGTGCGCATAGCCTGTCGCGCGACCCACAGAAGAAGAAGCGGCGCGGCGACAAGAAGAAGGGCAAGGAGAAGGACGTGGCGTCCAGCCTGATGGTGGCCTGTCTGAAGCGTCTGCTGCCCGTCGGCCTGAACCTGTTCGCTGGGCGTGAGCAGGAGCTGGTGCAGCACGCCAAGGACAAGTACCTCAAGGTGAGCCGCGCCCGGCCGTCGGCTGAGGCCACGGGGCGCCGCGCCTGGCTGTGGCGGTCAGTGCCAGGGGCGGGTGTCAGGTGTGGGGGTGTGGACCGGCCGTGGCCGCGCCTGGCTGTGGCGGTCAGCACCAGGGGCGGGTGTCAGGTGTGGGGGTGTGGACCGGCCGTGGCCGGGCATGGCTTGTGTCCCTCTCCAGGGCTGTCGTCACTTGACCCGGCGGGGCGCCGCGCCTGGCTGTGGCGGTCAGTGCCAGGGGCGGGTGTCAGGTGTGGGGGTGTGGACCGGCCGTGGCCGGGCATGGCTTGTGTCCTTCTCCAGGGCTGTCGTCACTTGACCCGGAGGGTCGGCGTCGGCTGCATGGTCTCGGTTGGTGCTTTGGTGACACGATAGATCCTCCGAAAATTGGGCCGTTGACCAGGGCAATGCCATCGCTCGGTCGCTTCTTGTCTACGACACCGGCTGACTTTAGAATGAACCGCGATCCTGTACGTGCTTGACATGTAACATACGGATCGATGCTTTTTGGTTTCGTATATGGTTGTCTGCGAATATCTGCTTTCCTGTATAAGTAAACAGCCTTGAAGTGATTCCAACGGGCTAGAAAGTCTTCGATTCGCATCCAAAGGGGACTAAAATCAGCCAGTTCTACTCATGCTGGGGTGGAATGTAACACCTTGCCTTGATTCTTCGGCAAGCTATCGGGAAGTCTCCGACAATCGTATATAAGCTTTCTCTTGGTGGTTGATTGTAGCGAAGTCTAGACTAGCCCGTCAGTCCACTCGACTCCTCGGCTTGGTGATAGTCTGGTAGAAAAAGCCGTCGGTCCGCGACACCAAGTGGCGGAGAAACTGGTCTCGTAGTCATCATATTGGCCGCGCGTAGGTCAGTATGCAGTGCAGCACAGACACGAGTTCGGTGACCGGGTGTCCGAGACGCCGGAGTAGGTACGCGGATCTACTCCTGACACTGACAGGTGTCACGACACTGGCAGGTGTCACGACACCGACATGTGTCACGACACCGACAGGTGTCACGACACCGACAGGTGTCACGACACCGACAGGTGTCACGACACTGACAGGTCTTTGAGCCTGGCGTTCACAGGCCCGGGAATCACCCGAGACGACCAAACGTCCACGGCCACAGGTGGCCACGACATCGTTCACACGGACACCGCTGTTGCCGTGCTGCTGGCGATCTCCTCATGACCTGACCGACACATGGGTCACGGGTCAGAGGCTGCAACTGTGGTGGCCATCACGTGCCAGCGGCGAGCCGGCGACCTTCTCATGACCTGACCTGATACACGGGTCACGGGTCAGACGCTGGACGGTCTGGGCGTTGCCGGCGACCTCGTCATGACCTGACCTGACACATGGGTCACGGGTAAGACACTGCAACTGTGGTGGCCATCACGTGCCAGCGGCGAGCCGGCGACCTTCTCATGACCTGACCCGACACATGGGTCACGGGTCAGACGCTGGACGGTCTGGACGCTGCCGGCGACCTCGTCATGACCTGACCCGACACATGGGTCACGGGTCAGACGCTGCGACTGTGGTGGCCGTCACGTGCCAGCGGCGATCCCGGGAACGTTGGTCAGCTCAGCGTCGATATGTCGCGGTATTGGCGACATGATGTAAGCAGGTCGTGATGCAGGCATCGCCGTATCTTGGATGTTCAGCTTTGCGGTGACTTTGTTGCATTTCTTAGCTTTCAATAAAAGCGTCTTAATTTGTTCGCTCGTTTTCATGAATTGTGGAACGACTTTGGGCGGCAAAATCGCTTCTACTGTTGGGTATGGAGGAGCCAGTATTCTTATTACTTAGAATGCTAGGTACGATTTTGCTAAGGATAATACCTTCCACTTCCGGAAACAGGCTGGTGCTACAGAATGCCTTTGGGGTATTATTTTGTTCACGATGTGTCAGCTTGATCCACGGACTGTTCGCAAAGCTCTGCACGTATGCACGCCGGTGAATGCCCAATGTTCTTCATATTAAAATAACTGTCCGTTTCCGTATTGGCGTATCTTTTGCTCTAATCGATTGGACAATCAACTGCTTTATCAAAGTCACGATCAGATTAAATTGTTGGTAGCCAGCCATATGTATCCTACAGACTATGTGTATACCAGACTATGTGCATGACTATGAATACAGACGGACTGTGTGTATGAGAAGAGCAGCGTTTTGTATTTTCTGCCCCTGGAACGTCCCGCTTACACAACTCATTTTGGTGACAGAACATCGCCGAGTATGAAATCATGCAGACAACCAAGAAGGAGCTGGCTGCACCCAACAAGCTGGACCCAACCGACTCCATGTCGTGGCAGCACCACCTGTACAGGTGTGTGGACTCGGCTAATGAAACGTCAGCATAATATGGCTGCGGAAGAACCGCTGAGGCGATCCGGCATACTTAAGCAACACGGGAACAACAGTTCAGCACGTACTTCAAAATTGTTACTGTGGCATTTGGGTTGCTATATCCCGGAGGGTGCCCATTTTATGTCCCAGGCATGAGAACATTTCATTTATTATATTTATGAATGCATATATATATATATATATATATATATATATATATATATATATATATATATCTATATATATATATATACATATATGTATATATATATATATATATATATATATATATATATATATATATATATATATATATATATATATATATATAATAAATGAAATGTTATCATGTTTGGGACATAAAATGGGCACCCTTCGGGATATAGCAACCCAAATGCTACAGTAACAATGCATGCAACAAGCCAAGTCACCTGTGAGCAGTTGCGGTGCAGCGACGATGATGCAACGTCACTATGTTGGGGACGTCACTCGTGACGCCAGTGAGGGGTGGTGACATCACCTGTGTGGCCGGCTGCAATGCAGCGATGATGATGTGCCGTGATAGCGACATCACCTGTGTGACCGGCTGCAATGCAGCGATGATGTGCCGTGATGGCGACGTCACCTGTGTGTTGCAGTAAGCTGGGCGGCGGTGCTCGTAAGGCGATCACCGAGTGTGACAAGGGCAAGACGGGCGAGAAGAAGCTGCCCACCGTCGACGACATCGTGCAGCGGATCGTCGACATGGCCAAGGTGCTCTTCGGACTGCATATGGTACGTGACGGACTGGCGTGGCATCTGCTTTCGCCGTGCGTGACGGTGACGGACAGGGGTGGCGTCCACCCCTGCCGTGCGTGGTGGACAGGGGTGGCGTCCACCCCTGCCGTGCGTGGTGGACAGGGGTGGCGTCCACCCCTGCCGTGCGTGGTGGACAGGGGTGGCATCTGCCCCTGCCATATGACGCCGTATGATTTATCCAATGCCTCCAGGCGCTATACGGTGTCAAAATGCAGCCAGGAGTATTGTGCTGATAATTCCCGCAGTAGCGGTAAAGTGTTCAATTGAGGGGAATACTTTTGGGTTGACTCACGTTGTTAGAAAACTGCCACGATGATCAGGTAAAAAATAAAAAAGTAACAAAGAAGGTAAAAAGACTGAAACAAAATAAAGCGATATTCGAAGACATCGCCATTGTTTCGGTTATGTCATCATGCACTTCGTAACTGCTAATTGTTTAACACCGTGGTCTTCCAATCATGGCCACTCCTTCGGCGAGGCGAATATTGCGCTCCTGCTGTATAGGTGTCATATCAACGATGAACTGTAGCTTTCGCTATGGATATTTGTGTGATATCTACGAATGGTGCAGGTGACATCGTGGCGCCACCACATCCACCACATTCACCACCACATTCACCACCACACCCACCACCATACCCACCACCACATTCACCACCACATTCACCACCACACCCACCACCATACCCACCACCACATTCACCACCACATTCACCACCACATTCGCCACCACATTCATCACCACATTCACCACCACATTCACCACCACATTCACCACCACATTCGCCACCACATTCACCACCACACCCACCACCACATTCACCGCCACATTCACCACCACATTCATCACCACACCCACCACCACACTCACCACCACATTCATCACCATACTCACCACCACACCCACCACCACATTCACCACCACATTCGCCACCACATTCACCACCACATTCACCACCACATTCACCACCACACCCACCACCACATTCACCACCACATTCGCCACCACATTCATCACCACATTCACCACCACATTCACCACCACCTTCACCACCACATTCGCCACCACACTCACCACCACATTCACCACCACACCCACCACCACACCCACCACCACATTCGCCACCACATTCGCCACCACATTCACCACCACATTCACCACCACATTCACCACCATACTCACCACCACACCCACCACCACATTCACCACCACATTCACCACCACATTCGCCACCACATTCGGCACCACATTCACCACCATACCCACCACCACACCCACCACCACATTCACCACCACATTTGCCACCACATTCATCACCATATTCACCACCACATTCGCCACCACATTCATCACCACATTCACCACCACATTCCCCCACTTCCCACCACATTCGCCACCACATTCACCACCACACCCTCCACCACATTCATCACCACATTCACCACCACATTCACCGCCACACCCACCACCACATTCATCACCACATTCACCACCACATTCGCCACCATACATTCGCCACCACATTCATCATCACATTCACCACCACACCCACCACCACATTCATCACCACATTCACCACCACATTCACCACCACATTCACCACCACACCCACCACCACATTCATCACCACATTCATCACCACATTCATCACCACATTCACCACCACATTCACCACCACATTCACCACCACATTCACCACAACATTCACTACCACATCCACCACCACATGCACCGCCATATTCACCACCACATTTACCATCACATCCACTACAACATTAACTAACACTACAACATTCACCACCACATTCACCACCACATCCACTGCAACATTCACCACCACATCCACCACCATATTCACCACCATACTCACCACCATATTCACCACCACATTCACCACCACATTCACCACCACATTCACCACCATATTCACCACCATACTCATCACCATATCCACCACCACATTCACCACCACATTCACGGCCGCATTCACTGAGCACATGAGATGACGAATCAACAACAAAACGTACCGACGGTACGGGAATATAACATAGGACCAAGGCATGCTTTCTCATGCACTGCACCATTTTCCGATGATGAATTGCAAGATTAACCAAGCTGTGAGAATGACCACATGTGGATCTATCGGTACCAGAAAGACGATTTAAGATGTTATTTTGTCCGTGAAATAATGGTCGAAATTGGTCCTGTACCATTGCAATATGTCATGGCAGGTTGATCTTAAAACATTTAAAGACATACTTGTAGTTGGTTGACCGGAACCGCCGGGGTTGGGCAGCTCTTTGACCCCCTGGAATACCTCTAGCAAACGGCGCAGGGCCTTAAGCTTGGGGTATCTTTTCCGTTATGCATTTGGCATCAAGCAAGCGATTTTGACCTGAGATCATGCCGGGTCATGACCTGGATCGGGTCAAACGAGACTATTCCTAGTATGCTTGTCCACTCATACCTTTTCTTGGAGTCGGACGGAATTGTGTGAAACGTGCAGTATATACAGTTTACAGTACAACATTTTCTATGTCTCGAATGTTTTAGAAAGATCAGGGTCATTGACATGAGGTCAGGCCAGCTTTGGAACGACCTCAGCGCTACCGTCGCGTTTCGTGCAGGAGAAAGGTATATATTTGATAAGTATTTTTCCAATAGACAGCATAGTCATACCTAATAATCCATGACCCTGGTTCAGGTGACGGCTAAGCCCAGGCCCAGTCAGGCCCCCCGGGAAAACCCAGAGTCGCCATAGCGAGAACTTGAACAGAGTCGCTATAGTGAAATATAGTGTATTTGTCACTACAATGTCTTTAGAAAGCCAAAATTGAAGTACTGCTATACTGAAATACTGCTAACATTTGGCACGGGCTGACGTGATGACGTGGCGAGGGCTGACGTGATGACGTGACGCGGGGTGACGTGGCCACGTGACGCGGGCTGACGTGATGACGTGGCGCGGGCTGACGTGATGACGTGGCGCGGGGTGACGTGGCCACGTGACGCGGGCTGACGTGATGACGTGGCGCGGGCTGACGTGATGACGTGGCGCGGGCTGACGTGATGACGTGACGCGGGGTGACGTGGCCACGTGACGCGGGCTGACGTGATGACGTGGCGCGGGCTGACGTGATGACGTGGCGCGGGGTGACGTGGCCACGTGACGCGGGCTGACGGTGACGTGGCGCGGGCTGACGTGATGACGTGGCGCGGGCTGACGTGATGACGTGGCGCGGGCTGACGTGATGACGTGACGCGGACTGACGTGGCCACGTGACTCGGGCTGACGTGGCCACGTGACGCGGGCTGACGTGATGACGTGGCGCGGGCTGACGTGGCCACGTGATGCGGACTGACGTGGCCACGTGACGCGGACTGACGTGGCCACGTGACGCGGACTGACGTGGCCACGTGACGCGGACTGACGTGGCCACGTGACGCCGGCTGACGTGGCCACGTGGCGCGGGCTGACGTGGCCACGTGACGCGGGCTGACGTGGCCACGTGACGCGGACTGACGTGGCCACGTGACGCCGGCTGACGTGGCCACAGGTAGCGAGCAGACACACCAATTTCACGTGATCTCATATCCTGAATTAAGTAAAACATTTTATGTGCATTCTTCTCGTGCTGTGCTAGTCCATTCGACGGCTGTTTGCTTTTCTGTGACGCTTGCAGTTTTCGAGCTTGTGAGACGTGTCGGATGGTTCGCCCTCGCCACGGACAGGTCTGACTGACCGACCTCACGGCTTCTAGTAAAACTGCATTCACTGGAGTGTTTTTCATGGTGTGATTTCATTTGTCAGCTTTTTTAGATTTAGAACATATCGGCCAGGCTTGCCCGCTGAGCATTCATAGCCAAGCGGTGATATTCCTCCGATTAGATACAGCCAGCGCTTCTCATTGTGCGATTTCAGTTCACCTAAGCTTCAGCATGTCATACGTAAAGCATTTCAAGGACGAAGTTCACTGTCTTTCAGACCCATTGAATGTCGTCAACTGCAGTACGGTATCGCTGTTCCTTGACATTCCATTGAATGTCGTCAACTGCAGTACGGTATCGCTGTTCCTTGACATTCCATTGGATGTCGTCAACTGCAGTACGGTATCGCTGTTCCTTGACATTCCATTGAATGTCGTCAACTGCAGTACGGTATCGCTGTTCCTTGACATTCCATTGGATGTCGTCAACTGCAGTACGGTATCGCTGTTCCTTGACATTCCATTCAGTGCATAGCATGACACGACTTCCCATGTGTGCTATTCAAACATGCTGTAGACTCATCCATTTGCATGTGTGTAGTACAAGGCCATACAATATAAGTGTGTGCAGCGTTACGCTGCGCACCTGCTCAAGTGACGCAGGGTATGTCGGGCTGTTTCTCATCCGATGCCACCACGTGTTATTGTACCGCCGCCTGTTGCTGTTGCAGTATCATCTCCTGCTGTCCTACTGCCATATCTTGCTGTTCTATTGTCACCAGCTGTTGTTCCATTGCCATCTCCGGTCGTTTCACTGCCACTTGTTGCTGTTACAGTGTCATTTCCTGCTGTTCTGTCGTCATATCTTGCTGTTCTAATTACCACCTGTTGTTGTTCCATTGGCAACTCCTGCTGTTGCTCTACTGCCGCCTCCGTGCATTCCAAAACGCAGCTGTGCTTCATTGGCTTTGGCTAGCATGTTGAACGTCTCATTTTACAATTAGTTTGCAGATTTTGTAATGTTCCAGTGGCATGTTTATGTTCATTTTTATTTGTTACTAAACATGTAAATAAATAATGAACATATTATTAAGTTTCCTACATCCGTTAACTTTACCATCCCAACTTAACTACCAAATCTGACCAACTGAAGCCTCTTCATCAGGGTAGACATGAACTGCAGGTTGCGTGCCCTGCTTTTGTGGTTGTCACATCATGATAAAGAGACATGTTTCCGATGTCCAGCTTTGAATGTTTGTGTGAAAACGACTCTTCAATAGTGGAGGCTTATTCCGTGTAAGATTAGCGTTTAAGTATATATTATATATATATATATATATATATATATATTAGCATAGCATAGTTTGGAAGCAGTTTGTTATCCATGAATTGCTTATTGAACACAGTCGCGGAACAGGCACTGCACTCTTTCTTCTGCAGGCTCACTATCTGTCTTACGATACGCTTTCCTTTGTTCATATGTTCATGCACGATATTCATAAGCAGAACTAGGATATGTAAGTAGAACATTCCTTATATTTTCGTCGTTTCATTCTCCTACGGACATTTTCAAGACTAGTTCAAATTGGTCACGATCACAAGTTTGGAAAACAATACAATACATACACGTGCGATACATGGCATAATGTACTCCCATTTTTTGTTGCGTACAATGAGAAGGCGAAAAAAGCAAGAACAAATGTCATCAGTTCATCGCTGTCACTCGCCCTACCGCCTGATGGTGAGCTGTGGGCCATCATATAACAACATCGTGCCTCGTGCATTGCTCTGGCGGTTGATGGTTGGGTCAATCTCCCTGATAAAAACCACTTCTAAGGTTTGAAGGCGGCGCTTATCAAGGGCTGTGGCTAGGACTTTGGTGTTCATGGTCAGGTGGCGTGTGAGGTGGCTGGAAAGGTCGCGTTCGGTGTGTGTGTCTGGGGCCCGCCCTGTTGTAAGTGCATTGTTATGCGGCGGCTTAAGGATGTGGTCGTATGCCCAACGTAGCCACTGTTCTGCAGGAGCGCGCACTCTCCTTCTATGAACTTGTAAAAGTAGACAACGTTTGACATTTTCAGAGGTGTTTTGTCGCGGTGTGGGTTGTTACTCATGACCAGGTTAGACGTTGCTAGGCTGCGGTAGTATATGAATAGCGCTAGTTTGTCCTGGGTGTTAGTGGGGATGCAGTTGTTCTTAATGATGCGCTTGAGCGTTTTCTCATCCTGTTTCCAGCCAGGGCTCATGGTGTTGCGGTAGTAAAGGTGGTGTGCTGTGCCCGTGGGGTTGGAAGCAGGTGTTTTTTGCCATGTACCTCGTATGTGTCAAGGGCTCTCCTGATTTCTCGGTCTATGGCAGAAACCGAGTAGAAATTGTCATTCAGGATTTGCTTGACGCGTTTAAGCTCTTGTGTCACCAGCTGCCAAGATGAGCAGTACTTAATGGCCCTGTGCACATAGGCTCTGATGACACCGACCTTGTGCCTGTCTGGACATTCACTTTTGCCGCTAAGACATTTTCCGGTGTCCGTTCGTTTCCGGTAGACGTTTGTGACAAAAACGCCTGAGAATGTGTCGATGCTTATGTCTAGAAAACTGATTTTGTCATCTACGTTCTTCTCTATGGTGAAAATTAGCCCCGACGCGCTTTGCAAGTGGGACTAAAGGTCCTGGAAGGCGGATGTGTCAGCTATGTCGACCAGGATATCATCTGTGTATCTGCAGTATATGTGGGGGCTGTTGCTGGCTGACAGAACCTGGTGTTCAACCCAACACAAATGTTTGGGCAAGCAGCACGCCTAGGTAACCCCATGGCAACACCATCTGTTTGGTAGTAAAGGTTGCCGCGGGGACACCTAAAGGGAGCTTTAGTGGTGCAGAGTCTGAGCATGGCGGCCATCACGGTCTCGTGGGATAGCGGGTGGGCCGAGTTCAGTGTGCCGGTAGGCGTGGTCACAGATAATGGCGTCAGTACGCCCGACTGGTACATTGGTAAACAGGTTTGTCACATCCAGTGAAGCCAGTATGCCCTGTCGCTGTTTCGAGCGTACGAGATCAATAAATTCACTGGATGACTTCAGCGCGTACGTAAGCGGCAAGTATGACAATAGTACATCGTTCAGACGTTTTGCGAGGTGGTAAGTCGGGAGTGGTATTTGCGAGATTATAGGGCGCAAGGGGTTACCTGCCCTATGTGTTTTTACATTTCCGGACATGTACCCTGGCTGGTATTCGCCTGTGATACGCTTGATGTCCGAGTCACAACCTGCAGATGTGTTGGCAACGTCAATTAGGTCCTCTTCCTCTTGAGGTCTTCGATGGGATTAAGGGAGATCTTCCTGAATTTGGAAGTGTCACACAGAATGGTGTCAATCTTGGCATAGTAGTCGCTCTTGTCAAGAATGACGTAAGTGGTGGATTTGTCAGCTTTTCGTATTTCAATGCCAGCGTTGTCCCTCAGCTCCTTCGCCGCACGCTTACCTGGCCGACTTCTGTTTTTCGTACTCTGGGCCACAAGCTGTTCTTTGAGATCTGGGTTGACGTCGAGCTTGCCTTTGTCTCGCATAGATAGCACAGATAGAGAGTAAGACAGATAGAGAGTCTGCAGAAGAAAGAGTGCAATGCCCGTTCCGCGATTGTGTTCAATCAGCAATGCTTATATATATATATATATATATATATATATATATATATATATATATATATATATATATATACCGTATACGCATTCAGCTGCGGGTCACATGGAATTCTACTGTCTTGGTCAGGTCGTACACATCACACGACTGGAATACGGTGCATTGACCTGCCCCGGCCGGCCGGTCGGGACAGGCTGACGGCCGGCCGACGGCTTCGTGACGGCTGTTCGTGACGGCTGTTCGTGACGGCTGTTCGTGACGGCCGTCGCCGACGTCCGTCAGTTTCTCCGGGATAAGCAATGCTCTGGGTAGTGAAGCGCGCACGAGAGTCAGACATGAAGCAGCGCTCATGATTTGCCGAGTCCTCGTTGGCCTGCCGACGAAGAACTAACGTTCAGAGCTCATGCGTACCACTGTTTTGCCAGTTGTCCGTGGTCCAGAACGCTCTGGATAAAGATAGAGATAGAACCTTGCCTTTTCGTGTTCCTGAGGCGTACATGAAACTGCTCCATTGTGGAAGGAGAGGATTTTGGAACGGAAGGATGGTGGATGCTGATAGTGACTGAATTCCATTTGCAAGCGAAAGTCGAGGAGCTTAGCGACTGTGTTAGCGGTTCACAGGCGGCAGCCTGGATAGTAAAACGGTGACTCGGCTCTGCTTCATCTGTGAAGCTGCAGGCTATCCTTGAAGGATGGCCTAGGCGCCGGGCGACAACTGACGGCGGCTCAGACCGCACGCTCGACTCATGAAGGACCCACAAAGGTCTCATGAAGGAGTAGCTGAAGTGGAAGCTTCAGATCCTGGGAAAAGCATTGGGTGGGTGGTGTAGGCTAACAGAAATTCAGTTATGCATGAAAATGCAAATATTTTGCAATGGAATAACTGTTATGTGAAGTTTGCGCGCTTGCGGGTATGAATTCAACTTGACACACACTGCATGATTCTGAATTGGTGAGACAAGAACACTCAAAATATGTCATCTGGGATATTTATCTGTGTTGTAAACGGAAACCCTGAACTGGACGCATCTGTGTCCTTTGACGTCACAGTCACGTGACTGTTACCCAACTTGAGACCTCCGCTTGTACGCATCCAATGTGAGCTTTGCTTCGAGACCCACCGCGTATGAGCACTCCGCTCCTAGATCAACCTCACCCTGGTAACCCGCTCCGAGATTAGCATCACCCAAGCGTACTGTCCCGAAGTTCGCCTTACACCAGGGGCGGATCAAGGAATTGTCATGGGGACCTCGTCTTAATTTCCTCGAAAGTCCATTAGGAACTGCGAAGGTCACTGGAGAAGCGTTTCGGCTGATAAATTCTTGGAAGGATGAGGTGCACTGGAGTATAATGGAGATGCGCCTTTTCCTCTCAGAGGGAAAGCCCTTGGTTGTAAAATCCGTTGAGTTGAGAGGGGGGGGGAATGCACCGGGTTTGCGCCCCATTCCTGAATTGGCGCCGTCTTTCCATGAGGTGGGGGAACATTCCCCAAGTGCACACCCCCTGCACCCACCCGTACCCCACATGAACACTGCTACGAGGTCCACCCCACCCTAGTGCTCTGCTCCGAGGTCCACCCCACCCTAGTGCTCTACTCCGAGGTCCACATCAACCTAGTGCTCCGCCCCAAGGTCAACCACACCCTTGTGCTCTGCCCCGAGGTCCACCCCACCCCAGTGCTCTGCTCCGAGGTCCACCTGACCGGAGTAATCTTCTCAGAGGTCCACTTGACACGAGCCCCCCCCATTCTGCTGCCAGATTGATCACCCCCAACTGAGTCGACAGCAGATACAGCGCTCGGTGCTGAGTGTGCAGCGAAAGAGGGCTGTCATCCAGTGTTTCCGCCAAACCTCCCTCCACCAGATGACCAGGTCAGGCCGACGGCAGTGAGCGCGCCAGTCCCGTGTGCTGTTCTCCACCTTCTCCACCTTCTCCACCTTCTGCACGGGACTCGTGGTTCTGGCCCGCCCTGGCTGACCTCTCTTTCTGCCGTCATCTGCTTCTGTCTCTCAGCTCCTTCCCATTCCCCATCCTTTTTCCACTCTACCTCTACCTCCACTCCTGCCTTTACTATCTCTCCTCTCCGCCTGCTTCTCCATCTATTTCTGCCAGCCGACTCAAAAGTTTTCTGTCGGTGTGTGGTTGGGTGGTTTGTGACGTTTCCAAGATGAGCATCGGCTAGCCAAGCACACATACCCTTATACCCAGTTGGTCTCCGTCTGCTTCCCAGTACACAATAAAATCGTCATCGTATGTTGACGGCTAACCTATTAATCTGAGTGTTCTAACTCGATTAACTTCGTCTGAGTACTGACGTAGCTAATCGCGCGGACGAAGAGATCGACGGACCGTCTTCGCCTCGTGATGTTGATGCTGCATGCTTGGTGTAGAATGTAGACCGCTGGCTGCAACTAAATTATCTCCGATTGGCAGCCACTGCCATCGTTTGCCGGTGTCTTCTGAGTTCTGAGTTCCCACCCGTCTTCACACTCAGGTGAGTGTGCTTGGTCGCCCCCCCCCACCCCAACCCTACTGAGTAGCATTGTGTTCGGGCTCTGTAGGCACCTAACGCCCGCCACACGCTGTTGTTCTAGGCCTTCTCTGCTTCGGCCGGCAAGCACGTCCAGTGGAAGAAAGTGATGTCAACGCCTCGGAAAATGGCCGTGCTCAAGTGCTTGCGGAGCACACACATGTACACTATTGCTAGGTACCGATTGACAGATCATCGCGCTACAATGTGACCTCTACTTGAGCTGCTTCTGGCTCCAATAACGCCGCGGCGGCTGTTCTCAGTCAAGTGTTTTTTTTTTAACTGAATTTTAGTAGGTGGCTGACCTCAAATCAGACTTTTCTTTTATAATGAATTTTCGTAGGGTTAGGTTAAATGCATGGCTATTGTACGAGTTTCTGTTAGTGTTGTAGTGTTGTCGTTATTGTTTGCCGTACGACGACTACTGCCCACAATGGTTCATGGAATCACCGCTCATGAATTCGTACGAATTCGATGCAAACGCATGAGCTTTGTTTCAACTGATTTCTGTACGTCAACTGGTTTGATTTGTTTGGCTATTTGTATTCATCCGCATACAAGAACGAGATAACACCAATGTGGTTAGGTATACGACGCCATTTGTTGTCAAGCGAGGAATCGGTGTGTACAATTGCTCGGTGAGCGAGGATCGGTGAAGCGACCTTCACGTCCACGTGCATCGGAGCAAGTGCTGCCACCTGTGTCAGTCGACCGTTTGTGCGGCCGTGACCTGTGCCGCCTGCAGTGACCCGACTGTGTGCTCCTACAGGCACCGGGCCGTCAACCTGTTCCTGCAGACGTACAGCAACGTCTGGCTCTCCGACGAGAACGTTGGCCAGGAGGTGCTCATTGAGGATCTCACGGTGAGAGTTGCCACTTTTTTCTGCTTCAGCCCTCTACCTCTGCATCTGGTGTATCTCTATTATGTTTAGTGTATTGTATTGGATTGTGACTTTACGACGCACTCAGCAGCTGAGGCCATATGGCGTCGCCTGCCTCTCACCCTGGCAGGAAGAGCGGGCATCGCGGGAAATCGAACCCCGTACCTCTGGCGTGCCAGACACTCAGCTTGACCACTGAGCTACCGACGCCCCATGCCATGTGCATGCATTCATTTTTGCCGCGGATGCGCCTGCTACGTTCAACAGCGAACTGGCGCTCTGCTCTGTCATCGCTACAGAGAAGTGTCTGGAGCACCATTTCGCTGTGAGCATACCAGGCACTGGAGTGGAGGTACGGCATCACCATGCTCACGACTTCCCCATGCTGCAGCCGAGTGAGCTGCAGCTGGCGCAGCACATGCCGCGGTCCATCCAGCCAGTTGTGCTGCATCTTCGCGCGAAACCACATCTGATAGTAAACCCCCACAATTAATTCAACGATACGCCGGAGCTCCCAGGCCATGATCTGGCACATACAGCCTCAGCATTGAGTTGGCCGTAGTGAGCCACCGGCTGTGATCCAGCCGTTCGATCTCCATCAGAGCCAGATCGACAGGGACACACCCCTGCCGTATCGCTCGGCACATCTGGTAGCCGTAACTTTGATCATGGCTGAGGTCTTTTGCCACATCTGGTGGTAGAGACACCAGCTCCTCCTCTGTGATCACTTTTTCGAAGTCTGTTATGGGGAGGTGTGAATGAAGTGAAACCCAAGTCGAGTCTGAATGTTTTCTAATGCGTGGTCGTGCTTCAGGCTTACCTTTTACTGTTTTAGCATTGAAATTGCAAAGTAGTATTTATATCTCCGAATGAGGAAGCTGTGAAAACAGCAAATGTACCATACTTTCACTTTTTTCTAAAAGTAGATGTGGGACTACAAATTGGCCAGATGTCCGCTGATGGGAGATATAAAACTACCTTTATTTTCTAAGCTATCGATTTTTCGACCATACTGCGCTGTTTCAACCGACTCAGCCCGTCGAGACGATAACAAAGAGGTACTATTTGACCCACTTATCTGGATTGGTTCTCCCAGCCAATATGGCGCCCAATGCCGAAAACAGAGTCTTTTTCAAACGCATTTTGAGAAAAAATGCCGATCGCCCAGCGATCTAATTTTTATGCCAAATTGTTAGGCACATATCAAGGCAATATAAAAACAGTAGCCGTTTTTGATAACACCACTTTGAAAATTTTCGACACAGGCTAATATATATGTATGTACGTATGTATGTATGTATGTATGTATGTATACATGTGTGTCTTTTCTCTTCCAGTGTTCCCCTCGCTACTTGTTTGCTTCCCTTTGTGGATGACTGTTTCCAAATCGAATGTACGGTTGTGTGTTTGCTGGTAACCGGGTCTGGCAGAGCACATTTGCCGAACCGGGTGTATTGTTTAGGATATCCCACGTGCGTGGATCCGCACATTGGCACGGGTGATGAACATGGACGTCGACCATGCCATCGTGTGTCGGCTTTCAGCAATCGTTCGAAGACAGCGAGCGCAACAAGAAGAAGACCACCGACGAGGAGGAGGAGGTGAAGCCGGACCCGCTCTCCCAGCTGGTGACCATGTTCTCGCGCCAGGCGCAGATGGAGCAGGCAGCTCAGACTGAGGACGCGCTCTACATGGACTACGCCGTCATCATGGCTAAGTCAGTGCTGCAGCATACGTACGCACACACACACACACACACACACACACACACACACGCACGCACGCACGCACGCACGCACGCACGCACGCACGCACGCACGCACGCACGCACGCACGCACGCACGCACGCACGCACGCACGCACGCACGCACGCACGCACGCACGCACGCACACGCACACGCACACACACGCACACAGAAGCCGTGGTCCACGAAGCAGCATTGATCGTGTTGTGATCAATGACAAAGGCGGCCGTATTGCCAAAGTGAGTTGTTGATCCGTCTACGTTTGCGTGCCGATTGACGGTCGGGGGTGGTAGCCGCCGGCACGAGGCAGGCACCTGGGATCCTTAGCACGCGCACTGACGGTAGAGGACACGCAAAGATATGCCGGCTGTGGGATAAGTGCCGCCAGGGAACAACCATGGTATCATCTATTGTGTGTTTGTGATGCCAAAGGTGTACAAATTTGATGCTGTTATGTGCATTGCTGGCCACGAACGGTTTGTATTGGAACACTCAGTCAGCCGGGCTGCCACCCCGCAAAATCTGACTAGGAACTGCAATCTCGATATCGAATTGGGTGGGGAGGGGATGGGGAAAGGTTTTCCTCCTCACACTGCGACACGCAATGCCCCGGCTTCATCAGCGTGGCGTTACAGTGTCCAATGGCTCAACGGAAGTTCACTCATAACCAGCCTGTCGCAGCAAGTAGGCTCCAGTCCTGCGACGACTCATTCAAGTCGAGAACAGCGTAACTAGCACGCCCACGGAAAACCCTTTGATGAGCAAGAATACAATGCCAATCCTCCGCAGCGAATAATCATCTGCATTGGGTTCAAACGTACTTGTGTCAGAATCACCTTGCAATTGATGCCTGCCGCTATCTTGTGCCAGACGCCGCCATAAGACATCTCAGTGCCAGTAAACTGATGATTATGTTCGTAATTTGCATCGTCTCAGTGTTCGAAGATTGAGCACTACGCATCTTTATGCAGCTCTCGGCCTGTTTCGCAGTTCGTCAAGGACGCGAAGAGCCGCACGTTCGGTATGCGCTGCCTGTATAAGATGCATGGCGATAAGGGCATTGCGCTGTGTGTGTATTGCGTGGTTTAGAGGTTGTGCTGGGAGGAAGAGGACGGTGTCCTAGGTATGCTTTCTTCGGCTCAGGTCGTGCGGCGAGGAGGAGGAGGAGGGCGCCGGCGACGGGGAAGGAGCGGAGGACGGCGAAACAGCGGACGCCATGAACGTAAGCCATCTCCGTCGCCAGGACGGCGCTTTGAAGATCACTTGTGCATTGAGGCCAACGCTGGCCTCATACTCGAACGTGTCGACGACGGAGGCATTGACCATGAACGTAACTGTGCCGATCGTCAACTTGGTGTCAGGTGGTGCTATGTGCGCTCTAGCATAGCCAGGTTATGCTACTGCACTATAGCTTTTGGAGGGCGTGATGTACCGGATGACTCGTCCACTGAATCATACGCGGGGTGGCGATGTTGGCAATAAATGTGGAACTGTTGACTGCGCGGTAATCCCTCTCGGGAGGAAGAGATTGAGGAGCTATTGACTGTTTGCACCGCTGTCTCAGCAGGAGAGTGAGGGAGCGTCGACGGTGTGTGTGGTGCCTCCTATCCAGAGCAGGAGAGTGAGGAGCTGTTGACCGCGTGGCTTGTCCTCTTAGGAGCAGGAGATTGAGAAGCAGAAGCTGCTGTTCCACCAAGACCGACTGTCGAGCCGCGGGGTGGCCGAGATGGTGCTGCTCAACATATCCGCCAGCAAGGGCCAGCCCAGCGAGCTGATCATGAACACACTCGACCTGGGCATCTCCATACTGCGCGGAGGAAACGTAGACGTGCAGAAGGTGCGTCACTGTCACGTTCGCGGCTCGATAATTGCACAGCTGCAGGCCAAGTGCTGGTGTAGCTGCAGCTCTGGTACTGCTACAGCTGCAGCTCTGGTACTGCTACAGCTGCAGCTCTGGTACTGATACAGCTGCAGCTCTGGTACTGCTACAGCTGCAGCTCTGGTACTGATACAGCTGCAGCTCTGGTACTGCTACAGCTGCAGCTCTGGTACTGCTACAGCTGCAGCTCTGGTACTGATACAGCTGCAACTCTGGTACTGATACAGCTGCAGCTCTGGTACTGCTACAGCTGCAGCTCTGGTACTGCTACAGCTGCAGCTCTGGTACTGCTACAGCTGCAGCCTAGCTGGTGCGTAACTGCAGTGCAGCTGGTGAAGTTAGTTAGTTAGTTATTAGGGCTTTAGGGCGCATCGACTACATCGGTCATGTAGCGCCCATGCAGCTGGTGAAGCGACTGCACCAACTACATGCACCACCTACTGTGACTCCATACACTGAGAACGATTTGAGTGATGCTTTATCGGACAATGTTTCATCACCACGTCAAACTAAATTCGCACAGGTCGTTATCTGATCCGTGATCAAGAAATCCTAATTTCTAAATGTGTTAATCAATAGTACGTACACCTTGACAGTTGCCTTCGTTGATGTCTCTGCTCACATGTCTGTACAGATGTGTGTAGCAGAGACGCCACGTACCTGTATTTGCTGTTGCGGTTTTCATGGTGACCATTAAAACCGAGCTGGGTGGTCACCATCTCATCACTGCCACTGACCGCTGTCCTCTATCATCTACGAGTACATAAGAAAAGCACGCCTTGCATGAGTGTTGTCTGTTGCAGGCAATGCTCACCTATCTCAAGGAGAAGAAAGACTCGTCGTTTTTCGTATCCATATCTGGCCTGATGTCATCATGCAGGTAAGACGTCTGCTGTGTTGTAGTTACCTACTAATCCGAAGGCACGTGACAACGTTTTTGTGCTACTTAGTGCAGCTTCTTCGTCATATGTGTTTGTCTTTCTGTGGTTAATTTTTCCACGAGCTAGACTGATGGTTGTCTAACTTTGACATTTTCAGTAATCTGCTATCACTAGCATATTATCATTGAATTATTTTTTTTAAAACTCACAACCCCATGTTCTCACCTTATTATGAGGCTGGCATTGTCATTTGCTATCCCGCCTGGTCATTAACGCATACTCATGCGAGTATTCATCTTGATACTAGTACGATAGTTCATGCGCATAACACCTACGGAACGTCCAGTACCACTTTGAGTTACCTCAGAAAATCCACAATGCCCCAAGTGTGAGCTAGTCTCCGAATGTGGAGTGTGCCGTGGACTTCAGTGTCCGTGCACAGCTGCGAGGCGGTGTGACCGAATAACACGACTGCTGGTGTTCCTGCAGAGTTTTGGATCTGGCCGAACTAGAGCGCTCGGAGAAACTCAGAGGGTGAACAGTCCGCCCGCGGCGCCCAAAAGCTAGCCATCCCGGGCTGGAGCCATTCCGGGACACATAGAATCACCTGGCGTGTTCCAAACGCACACCGGCATCCACCCGTAGACAAGCACACACTCTCCCCTTGACTTGGGCGACGCGGCATATCTGCATGCACACTACTCACGACTAGTTGATAGGCACATTGGTGTGTACCTTGTCGAACGCTCACGTTCAATGTCTGCTGGTACTCCACATCTCACATCTCACATTGCACACTGCTTTGCCGAATGTTCTGTGCTGCAAACGTAGCAAACGTGCGTGCAAAACCCAGCCAACTGCATGCGCTGATGACTACGCAGACTGTTTGTGTGTATTTTGGTTTGCGGTCGAGTTTTGTGTTCTTCTAGTTTGCCTGTTAGTGATGGCAGGTAGGGGGCGGGAACCGAGGGGGAGACAGAAGGGGCAGTCCCTTCTCCAACTTTGGACCAGTTTGGCATTGACCCTATGGATGTTGCATGGATAAAAGTATGCTTGCTTTATGGCTCATTATTGGAGCATACTTTCACTTTAAAGACATGGATTCAATAAGCTTTTGGCTGTTTCATTGCTGGCTTATTGCCCTGCACCACTGTACCGGTACACCACATACGGATTCTCACACAGTCTCCCATACACAGTCTCACGCACACAGCCACCCACACACAACCACCGACACACAGTCACCCACACACAGCCACCCACACACAGCCACCCACACACAGCCACCCACACACAGCCACCCACACACAGCCACCCACACACAGCCACCCACACACAGCCACCCACACACAACCACCCACACACAGCCACCCACACACAGCCACCCACACACAGCCACCCACACACAGCCACCCACACACAGCCACCCACACACAGCCACCCACACACAGCCACCCACACACAGCCACCCACACACAGCCACCCACACACAGCCACCCACACACAGCCAGCCACACACCACACACAGCCACCCACACACAGCCACCCACACACAGCCACCCACACACAGCCACCCACACACAGCCACCCACACACAGCCCACCACCCACACACAGCCACCACACACAGCCACCCACACACAGCCACCTACACACAGCCACCCACACACAGCCACCCACACACAGCCACCCACACACAGCCACCCACACACAGCCACCCACACACAGCCACCCACACACAGCCACCCACACACAGCCACCCACACACAGCCACCCACACACAACCACCCACACACAACCACCCACACACAGCCACCCACACACAGCCACCCACACACAGCCACCTACACACAGCCACCCACACACAACCACCCACACACAGCCACCCACACACAGCCACCCACACACAGCACCCAAAGCCACCCACACAGCCACCTCACCCACACACAGCCACCCACACACAGCCACCCACACACAGCCACCCACACAGCCACCCACACACAGTCACCCACACACAGTCACCCACACACAGTCACCCACACACAGCCACCCACACACAGCCACCCACACACAGCCACCCACACACAGGCACCCACACACAGCCACCCACACACAGCCACCCACACACAGCCACCCACACACAGCCACCCACACACAGCCACCCACACACAGCCACCCACACACAGCCACCCACACACAGCCACCCACACACACATTCACTCGCACACATCCGCCCACACACAGCCACCCACACACAGCCACCCACACACAGCCACCCACACACAGTCACCCACACACAGCCACCCACACACAACCACCCACACACAGCCACCCACACACACATTCACTCGCACACAACCGCCCACACACAGCCACCCACACACAGCCACCTACACACAGCCACCCACACACAGCCACCCACACACAGCCACCCACACACAGCCACCCACACACAGTCACCCACACACAGCCACCCACACACAACCACCCACACACAGTCACCCACACACAGCCACCCACACACAGCTACCCACACACAGCTACCCACACACAGCCACCCAAACACACATTCACTTGCACACATCCGCACACAGCCACCCACACACAGCATCCACACACAGCCACCCACACACAGCCATCCACACACAGCCATCCACACACAGCCATCCACACACATCCGCCCACACACAGCCACCCACACACAGCCACCCACACACAGCTCCCACACACAGCCACCCACACAGTCACGCACAGCTTCCTACACACTGTTCAGGATTCTTCAATAACGTGTTGCGCGCGATACAAAGTACATGAATGTGATGGTCGGAGCTTGCTCAAACTAATGTGGCTGCCTGCTGGCGCTTGGTGAACGTAGCATGCTTCGATGCCTAAAGTCACGTGTTGCACGTGGTCGCAAATTATTTAAGCTGAGGTAATTTATTGTAGGTAATTCGGCCGTTGCTGCTGATCCTTAGTGAAGCCTATTTTGTAATGCCAATGCTTAATGTGTTATCGAACTGGCCTATTCTATTTTTGCATCGAGGAAATACTCTGCTGCGCATAGCTGAGCCATCAACGAGGGGGGGGGGGGCGCTCGAGAGCCCCTTCATGTTTTCCCGGTATAGAGGCCGAATGAGTAGACGCAGGGACACCATGTTTTAACGTTACTTATGTATCTGTTTAACATCTTTCACAAATTCCACGTCAAGGTCGTCGAAGATCATGTACTTGGGACCGGTCCATGCATTCCGATGAGGACAAAACAAGGATAGTAATGTTCCAAGCTCTTAAAAGTGTCGCCATTCCAAGTAGTTGCAACATATCAACAATAAGCTGAGATCATGCTTTTCTTTCATGAAGACTAACCACCCTGCTATCCATCAATTGTAATTAAGGTCAAGGCTGCAGAACTGAGGTTGGGCCATTTCCCCAGTTTATATTACCGTATTTAGTTGAAAAGTCAATTCAGGATAATGTGTCATGCAGAAAATGATAAATAGTATCTATAAGCATGTTGGCCAAAATATGTCAAAGGTCAATATAATAAGATCAGGTTAAATGTCATGTATACTCTACCTAACGCCACCTGATACGAAATGTAGCTGATCCTCGTCAAGTCATATCTACGGTTTCAGCCATCTGAAGTCGTGTCTGGAGTCGTACGACATGACATTCGGTGGCAAACCATTGACCTGAGATGGCCTGACCTCGTGTGGTTGGACGTTATTTGACCTGCTTTGACTTTTCTATGGATTTACCTTCCAATCACTACACAAAAGCCGATATGATGGTTTTATACAACTATGTATTGTGCCGATGCGGCCTTAAGTCAGGTCACGAGTGAATAGGGATCGAGTCAGGGATCGAGTCAGGGATCGAGTCAGGGATCGAGTCAGGGATCGAGTGAATACGGCGAGATAGGTATGTAAATAGGTATTGGTAGGTATTTTGTTCAGGTTTATATTATCTTCAGTTTACAGGCTTAACACAGATGGGCCCCTGCGGCTCTTATTAAGTCTGAACATTTTGTGACACACACACACACACACACACACACACACACACACACATACTTTATGACGAGATCAGAAGCTGGGTAGCTTACAAAGATGCTTCAGTAGCATATAGGTTCTTCTTGGAACCAAATGTTTATACTTCACATGTGATGCACCGTGGAGGGGGTTCAAGCTTAAACGTACTTAATCTGACGATACCGCGTGACCTGACATGACCCTGGGATTATCGGATACCAAACGGCACACCGCACACATTTTATTTCAGTTGCGCCATCGAAAGAACCCGAGACAATATATATATATATATATATATATATATATATATATATATATTATATACATAAATAAATAAATATATATATATATATATATATATATATATATATATATATATATATATATATATATATATATATATATATATATATATTCAAGGCCATTCCCCAAGATGAAAGTCATGTAATTGGGTTGACCTAGTATGACCTTAAAAACCTCAGCATAGTCGTATATGAAGAAATGTGTTGGGGTATTGACTCTGGGCTTCATTGGCTTGCCAATGACGTTTTCCTTGTGTTTCTAACATGCGTGGTTCGAAGGCTAGTTTTCAAGCTTGATTCTGATGCCACCTGCCCTACCCTATCGCGACGTTTGCACAATGGACAATATTCAGTTCATTTTATGTGTCATTTTATTATATTATCAATATCATTTTGTTCAATACTGGGGTGTAGGATGGCAGGATCAGTTGGGAGGTGGGGGGAGGGGCTCAGCCCTGGATCGATGAAACTAGGGTACCCTGAAATACCAATTTCTCCCAGAATTTGGGCCACTTTATTTCGCCATCTTAA
Source organism: Ashinkailepas kermadecensis (assembly GCA_034440615.1). Taxonomy (NCBI): domain Eukaryota; kingdom Metazoa; phylum Arthropoda; class Thecostraca; family Neolepadidae; genus Ashinkailepas; species Ashinkailepas kermadecensis. The sequence goes on from JAOTOM010003816.1 coordinate 83,171, forward strand.
AAAGAACATTAATTTGATAAATATTTTTTCCCCATTTTTTTCCCATGAACTTAGCCTATCCAGGGACAAAATAATCAGGAAACGGTTAATCGAAAACTAGTACCGAATATGAGGAATCCGCTTAGTGGCGAAACGACTTCTTGCCCTTTCTCTTCGTATTGTGCCTAACTTCATTATTGTTTTATGATATTTACATACGTTACTTCAAATTCCCGTCGATCAAACCGGATTAAAATCAGTACGAAAAGAAACAACATGTAACCACCATACCGAGGCGCCCTCCGAACTGAATAGGATCCTACACACCTGATTCAATACATGAATATTATTACGACGGTCAATATACAAATTCCTCGATGTTAGTTCTTGAACACAAATGCCGCGAGTATACAAGGACGGTTATTAAAAAAAATACTGAAATTTAAGCCCAGGTCCGAATACTGACCTGATATGATTTCTTGCCACCTTATTATCGGTCCTAAATGCAAATATATGTTATGTATGCGGCTCTCCATAACGAGAGCCTTCTAACGGTGCTTTGCATTATATCCTAGCTTACACAGATAGCAAGTTATTGGGGAGAGGTCATTCAAGACCCCCCCCACCCACCTCCCTCATGCCGACGAAGGTTGATTTGCCGGTTGTCCCGGCGAGTATTAAGCAGAAATTAAACGTAGATGTAGATGCAAAGAACTGCTTCTGTCAAAAAAAGAGCGGTGGCGACTTAAGATGAAGATCGATATTTCGGAAGTAGGTGTGCCATGAAATGAGCAATAGACGGGGAACTCACGATTACAATCCATAATTCGCCAACATCGCAGACGGTCCACGTGAGCCGTACCTGGAACCGGCCGTGATGAGCAGGTTAATTTAAAGCGAACTAGAAGTCACATGTATCCATCAAAATAATTATTGCCGATCTAGCGGATGAAAAACGAGTGAATCGAGACACTTCGGTACAAACATTCCTCCCAAACACTTGGCCAGAGCCACCTCAGACCAAACTAATGTTTCGGAACTTCCAAAACGTCTGCCAGGTCGGTGCATGTAAGAGTAAGAAACCGCAACTTGAATAACTATATGTAGCTGCAAAACCAGATGCAGTGCCCATCTCACTCACTAACCATCACGCCCACATACAGTTCTGTACTTTCAATACTAGACACAATAGCTTTATAATACTTACTACTCAGCTCTATAGCAACGCCTCGAATGTATGGCCTGTCGTGCCGTCAGTGACCTGGCTGCTGGTCCCTGACCTGACTTGACCTGACCAACAAACGTGAACCACCCGTTGGCAGTGTGCTGGACCTGGACGCGTTTGAGAGGAACACCAAGGCGGAGGGTCTGGGCGTCGGCTCCGAGGGTGCTGCCGGCGAGAAGAACATGCACGATGACGTGTTCACCTGCGCCGTCTTCCGGTTCCTGCAGCTGACCTGCGAGGGTCACAACCTTGGTACGTGACCTGCCGCAGCCATCGCCTCTGTCATGTGCGCCAAATGACCCTGAAGTTGGCGCACTCTTAAACCCAAATAATCAATCAATCAATAATCGCCTCTGTCACCCGACCTGCGATGGGCGCAACATAGGAGCACGTCCTGGTACGTTCACACCACCCAGCTAGACCTGTTATCCTGCCTGACTCAGCCGCCAGCTCCCATCCGGGATGGTATTGATACTTCGCCGCCGTCTGAGTGGCTGGCGCTGTCGGCACCGGAGACGCGAGACGACAGACATCCCGCACTAAGGCGCTCTGACGGTGTGCGGGTATTTCGGACAGCCAGTCGTGTCACAAGTGTTTACTGCAGGTGCTGCACGCCTCTCGTCTGGCCAACTACATCCCACTCGTCACAACACGTCCTCACCAGTGCAGACTGCCCCGCGCATCACCTCGCGTAATGTGACTGAGGTCGCCAATATCACTTAGATGCGCTAACCTGCTCTAAAGCCGACCGCATCAGACTAAGCTCCCGTAGCAGCCAGGCTGAGATGTGCTGCCTGCCGAAAAGCCAACCGCATCAGCATATGCTCCCTTGGCAGCCAGATTTTTGGCCCACGTGTGCATGAGTGTGTTAGATAGAGCCAGGTACTGAATTGTGATGTTCTCTGTTTGTCGCTCGCAGACTGGCAGAACTACCTGCGGACGCAGGCGGGCAACACGACCACCGTCAACCTGGTCATCTGCACCGTCGACTACCTGCTGCGTCTGCAGGAGTCCATCATGGACTTCTACTGGCACTACTCGTCCAAAGAGATTATTGACCAGGTACGTCAGGACCCTGCCTGCACCTACCAAGGACATCAGGTCCCTGTACTGACCAGGAACATCAGGCTCCTGTACTGACCAGGGACATCAGTTATCTGTACTGACCAGGAATATCAGATCCCTGTACTGACCATGGACATCAGACCCCTGTACTGACCAGGAACACAGGTATCTGTACTAACCAGGGACATCATGTTCCTACAGCAACGACAGTTGTGCGCCATTGGGCAGTATCGGTTATGTCAAATATGACCGGCTTCATTAGGTTTTCGTGGCGAAGTAAATTTCGCTGCTGGATTTTTAAAGCTACCTCCATGATGTGCACCGCCCCCGTATATGTTCGGGAGCTGTGACAGATCACCTAAGACTGTTGGATTTCGCACTTGGATTTCGCACATGTCTATGAGTTTCTTTGGACCATACACAGCAATGTCCTGATGTCTCTTCAAATCTTTTTCTGGCACTGAACACCGGTTTACAATTGCTCTTTTAACTGCTTGACAGTAAAATGTTAGCTCTGCAAAGGCCCTCAACTAACTGTACCCTGCTCAAGCAAGGCTCAATCTCTGTCGCCAGGTCATTATTTGACGACTTTAAAAATAAGGGCACACGTGCTTTATGTCCTTCGTTATCCCCATCATGCTGCTTATGTGATTCGATGAGTTCCTGTGCACTTGTTTAATCAGATTTTTATTGCAGGCTGGAAAGTCGAACTTCTTCAAGGCGATTGGTGTGGCTAGTCAAGTGTTCAACACCTTAACTGAGGTCATCCAGGGGCCGTGTGTGGGTAATCAGCAAACCCTGGCTCATTCAAGGTCAGTGCCTTATGTCAGGTCATCATTTTCCGGTCAGCATGTAACAGGGGCCGTTCGTGGGCAACCAGCAAACCCTGGCTGACTCAAGGTCAATTGACCTACGCCAGGTTTCCGGGGGCTGTTCGTGTGTTACCAGAAATGCTCGGTATACTCTGGGTCAGCATTTATGTGGCGCAGAAAGGCATTTACCACTTGATGTATTAACGCCATGATTATAATGAAAGGAAGGACTGCTTCGGACTAGATTTAGCCAAGAAAAACACATTTCAATCCAAAAATAGTACATTCAAACTACACCTGAACTGTTCACTCTTGTGCCATGATCAAGATTGACATGCAATACACCAGGAGACCAAGGGTCGCCGTGCCATCTAGCGACGAAGTTGTGAACTGGCCTCCAGCATGCATCGGTGCCTACGAGGTAAACCCATTTTCCTCACCCTGTTGAATATTTGATCCGCAGTAAAAGTAAGTGCAGTTTTGGAAAGGCTCTCGCAACTCACAACACACACACACACACACACACACACACACACACACACACACACACACACACACACACACACACACACACACACACACACACACACACACACACACACACACACACACACACACACACACACACACACACACACACACACACACACACGCACACAAAGCAAAGCTTGCTTCCAGTCAATACTGAAACAACCAACGTCGATAAAAGGTGGCGCCACCTGCAGATGTATTGTGGCAGCAGATTCAGACTACCCGATGTACCTCATAGCTGTCAGAAATCTGGAAAATGTAAATATATTTTCTATGAGAGCTTAACCAGGCGTAAAATGTCACAGCCAATCAACGATCTGCAAGCAATGCAAACATAGTCACGGCCTGTCGCAGATAGTGCACCTTTCCCGACCTGATTTTCAGGAAAACAGATTCCATTGATCCCTATCTCACTAGGGTGGGAACTCTGACTTCTACTTACAATTCACAATTCGGAGGACGTCGTGCAAAGGGGACACGTGCCTCATTCGTGACCCACTTATCACGAAAACCATGACTGTGCTGTTCGGAAACCTTGCGTCGTTCCCGGGCATGCGTTATTGTTCGTTACTGGATATCTCCGAGAAGGACGACTTCATAAACATGAGTAAGCTTTAGCCGCCGTCAGGAACCCGGATAAATAATCAGCATCTTCCAACTGTGCTCGGCGTTCCGCGGTGTATAGCTCGGGTTTGAATTTGGGCCAGAGCTACAAGCTGTGCATCATTTCGGTACAATATGCACTGGATATGGTCGGTTCTCCTGAATGTCGTTGGTTCTGGATACCATGCCGCCGAAGGGAGAAAAGTACAATTTTCCGACATATTGGGCAATCGGTTATCATACATTGATCATAGTTCCGAACGCCTTTTCGTTTGAGCGGGGACTGTCGGAGTGACGGCGGGGTGCAGCATGGTAATGGCGGTCCGCGCTGCAACTGTACCGCCGCTCAGCGCTGTGTGGGTGCTGAGTGCAGGTGTTCGGCAGGCTGTGGGACGCCGTCGGCGGCTTTCTCTTCCTCTTCTCACACATGCAGGACAAGCTGTCCAAGCACGCCAGCCAGGTGGATCTGCTGCGGGTTCTGCTCAACCTGCAGCAAGACATGATCATCATGATGCTCTCCATGCTGGAAGGTGAGGTCTGAGCTGCTGGGGGTCTGAGCCGCTGGGGGCGCAGGTTTCTCCGGACTGAGATGAGCACGCCTGGCGAATGTTGGATGAAAACTTGTGTCTGATACTGGCTTTGTCAATTTCATAATGATATTGGTGCCTATTGCAAGGCGGAAGGGGCGAGGTAAGAGACGGGAACACGTATGCACATGATCGTATGCCGTGCGTACACTCTGTTTGTTGCCATACTGTCGGTACACTCAGGGGCGAACCTAGTCGGTCGGTTTGAGTCGACTTGGGAGAGGGGTCGGGGGAACATATGAAGCAAAGCACCGTCAATTTTCAAGAGCTCATCGAATTTAAAGATACTGGGGCTTGAGCTTCGCACGATGTTTCCCACATAAAAAGGTTTTCCGCAAATCTTGAATAGAGGCCAATTTTGTTTCAAAGCAGGCCATCTTGGGAAGGGAGACCATGATCCTTTCACTCCCACCCCATAGATTCACTACTGGGTGTTCTGTTTGTCACTATAGTTGTGTCTATTACATTACCACTATTGTTGGTTGTGTGTGTGGGGGTTGGGGGGGGCATTATCTAGTATTACTACCCTGTGGGTACGCTGTATCTACTGTTATGACGTAAATATGCAGTCAGGGACGGTTTCAAGGGGAGGGGCACAGAGAACATGTGCCTGCCAAGAAAAGGCGGAACCTTTCAACTGAAAAAGGCGCCTCTACATGGACGCTCTAGTCAATCTCCCACCGCCATCTCGTCCCTGTATTGTTCAGCGCTAGGTGCCCCTCAGTAGAAAAATCACCCAACAGGGACCTTCGAAAGCACCCCTTGCAATATTCTCAATCACCGGTGCCCCTCTGGGAAAATGGCGTCCCTCCCAGCTGGTGCACCCTCCCCGATCAAAATTCCTGGATCTCCTGCACTGTTTCTGTTGCTATAATGCGGGTGCATTTTTTTATAGCACGGTTGTACTTTGTCTATTGTTATAGTGGGGGTGCCCTTTTCCTTTGTTGTGATGGTGGGACCACTGTTTCTACTGTATAAGGGGGGTACCCCCTTTTTGTTTTTTTTTTATTTGGGCATTATTATGTGTTATATAGGGGGTTATGGCGTTTCCCGCCATAGTGCGGATACACTGTATCTACTGTAATGGTGCGAGTACACTGTACCGTGTGCTATGGTGCAGATAGCCTGTGTCTGTAGTTGTGGTGCGGGCGTACCATGTGTATTGCCGCGGTGAGGGTACACGCATATATTGCTACGATGCGGGTACACATCTTAGCCCTATTGCTATGGTGCGAGTATACCCTATGGCCATTGCTATGGTGTGGGCGTGCCCTATAGCCATTGCTTGCTGTGGGCGCCATACAACCATTGCCATGGTGTGGATGTTGTATGCAATTGCCATGACACGGCCCCCGTGGCGGCAGGCAACGTGGTGAACGGCACCATTGGCAAGCAGATGGTGGACACCCTCGTGGAGTCGGCCTCCAACGTGGAGGTGAGTGTGTGCAACAGCTGACGCGTTCCACCGGGCCCCGTCACTGGCGTGTGTTATCCTACAATAGTTGGCACCTCTACCCGGTTACAGATATGCAGATGGGTGTACAGCAGCCACTCTGGACCGCCGTGTGAGGTGGGTACACCACAGCCGCTCTGATCTAGTGCAATTCTCATGGGTGGCTGGCACGCTCACATCCACGATGACATTGCCAACGGTGGTCATTGTTTGTCATTGTTTGTCATTGTTTGTCATTGTTTGTCATGGTGGCAAAACGAGATTATTTGCCCTGAACGGCACACACGATGCCAGTACGGAAGCAAACAATGCCAGACGTTCGATGAAAATCAACATCAAGCTACTGAAGCGAGAAGCAAAACCAACTTCCCTTGAATACCATATGCTCTAGGAATGAGCCCGCGATGTCGGATGAAGTGACCCGAAGCGCCTGCTGAAGCCACGACCTGGTGTCCGCTTCAGGTGTGGTCTGACTGAGCCGATGGTGGTACGCAGGACATCGGCCAGTGCAGACGGTGCTGAACCTCTGAACTGCTCTTGCACCCGCAGAGAGCAAGCTGACCGTGCGGAGTGATGAGCGGACGGCGGAAATAGCGTGGATTTAGTGCAGCGTGCTTTGAAACAGCGTCATCTCGCCTCCATCGCTACATCGCACACGTGGACACAGACACACATGCACACAAACATACATACGCACATCTCCTCCAGAACACATATATCGGTAGATTTGACGGAATCATCCCATCCGTTTAAACTGTACGCATTGTCAACATTTGGTTAAGAAATGTACATAACGCATTGTGAACCTCGCCTACAAATATTTACTTGTGCACCCTTTGCTACACGAACGCTTAATACTGCGGGCTAATTTAGCTTACATAGCTTATTATTTAGTTTACTTTAATATAGCTCACAAACGTTTTCCTCCTCGAACCCCTTCCAAAGTGAGCCCTTAGGTTTACGAACCTTTATCATTAAGAAATATGCACTCACGCAAGAACGTCATACGATGACACCCTTTGGATGCGAACTTTATGCAATGCGAAACTTTGCTTAAGGACCTTGTTTGCCAACTATTTCCAGCACCAATGTCACGCTTGACGCCGGATCATGTCAGCAAGCGGCATTCTATTCGGCAAGCTCTTTCATTTGCTCACTGTTCTGCTTCTCAGATGATCCTCAAGTTCTTCGACATGTTCCTCAAGGTGAAGGACCTGACCGAATCAACCAGCTTCCAGGTGGGAATCTGGGTCATGTCAGCTGATTGGCAGTCTGTGTATTGTGTGGTAACGACCCTGTCCAGATGGCTGGGTTAAAACATGGCTAGTTTTCAGGTCATTGATTGGTAGGTATGGTTATGTTGCCTCCTTCTATTCTGTGACTCAATAAATGCATGCCACTCACAAAAGCAGGAATAAAACGATGCAAATGTACAAATGTGCCGATGTTAGGTAAATGACGTGACCTTTCCAAAACGATGGCAGATGTACAGCATGTTGGTCTATAGCGTGCATAGACCAGCATGCTGATGATGCAACTTGTCCAACAAATATGATGGCATGCAATGCAACTGCACGTGGTAAATCAGCGTCGAAGTTAGTCATTAATGAAGTACAGTAATACTGAAGTAGATTAATGAAGTAAAAGCTGCGCCAAGTCTCAGTTTACTGCTCCGCTTTCTTCACCGGATATGTAGAAAAGCCGAGGCCAGAGGACCGAGAGGAAGGGCGTCTTAGCCTGTCGCGCATTCGATATTGCTCCTCAGATTTTCTTCGAGTATCCATGCGACATTTTGTTAATGGTTATGAAGTGTCAGAAATCATCCTTTCGCCGTGCCTCTGAATGCACTAGATACTAATTGTCGGTTGTGATTGCTCCTTAGATTATTGGAGAAATAGTTGGCATGCATTTGAATGCTTCTGTGAGGCAAACCAGATAATGTCACCTGTTGAATCTGGAGTAGGCCTCCAAGTGACTGCGCGTTTCTTCACCTGCAGGAGATCGATGTAAACAAGGACGGCATGATCACTCCCAAGGAATTCAAGGACAAGATGGAGCAAACCAAGGCGTACACTACGTAAGCGCCTCACCTAGCTCGTTGTTGACGTTTCGTTGTAGCTGCCACTCTTGATGGTGATGATCAAATCGGTTCGTTTCGAGAATATCATTTCTCTTTTCAAAAATAGCATGCTATCATGCAGTGGCTCCCCATTGAGAGTGTTGATGATTGTCCAAGCTGTTGTGATGCGTTGCCGAACATTAACGGTCGGTGACGGCGTCGAACAGACAGGAGATCAACTTCCTCATCATGTGCTGCGACGAGAACCACGATGGCCGAATCGACTACCTCGAGTTCACCGACCGCTTCCACAACCCGGCCAAGGAGATCGGCTTCAACCTGGCCGTGCTGCTCACCAACCTGTCCGAGCACATGCCCAACGACCCCAGGTGAGCCGTCCACCGACCTACGACAGCCGTCAACTACCCCAGGTCAGCCGTCAACCACTCCAGGTCAGCTGTAAACCACTCCAGGTCAGCCGTCAACCACTCCAGGTCAGCCGTAAACCAGCCCAGGTCAGCCGTAAACCACCCCAGGTCAGCCGTCAACCACCCCAGGTCAGCCGTCAACCACCCCAGGTCAGCCGTCAACCACCCCAGGTCAGCCACCAACCACCACAGGTCAGCCGTCAACCACCCTAGGTCAGCCGTAAGCCACTCCAGGTCAGCCGTCAACCGCCCAGGTCGTCCGTCAACCACCCCAGGTCGACCGTCAACCACCCCAGGTCGACCGTCAACCACCCCAGGTCAGCCGTCAACCACCCCAGGTCAGCCGTCAGCAACCCCAGATCAGCCGTCAGCAACCAAAGGTCAGCCGTCAACCACGCCAGGTCAGCCGTCAGCAACCCCAGATCAGCCGTCAGCAACCAAAGGTCAGCCGTCAACCACGCCAGGTCAGCCGTCAGCAACCCCAGATCAGCCGTCAGCAACCAAAGGTCAGCCGTCAGCCACGCCAGGTCGACTGCCTCCCTCGACACCGCCATAGCCGCTGGGTGCGTCAGGCTACTGTTTGTGATCAAAGATTGCCTGCGAATGGCGAAAGGATTTTCGTCAATGGCCTAGGATCAATTGTCAACTACCCAGTCCAGCGAATAAGTGACTATCGGCCAGTTTTCAGTGTTTCAGCGTTACCTGGGTGCCGTTCCAGGCCATGGCGCATGATGCATAGACTCCAGTCTAGTCTATCTATGTCCGGTGTGATTTGATTGACTTGTCAACCACCTGCCGTCTACTGGAGCCTGTCAATCACGTGCGATATCACGGGTGATGCTATCTATCTATCTATCTATCTATCTATCTATCTATCTATCTATCTATCTATATATATATATACGTATACGTGTGTTAATATATGCATGACTGGCGTCAGTGTGTGTGTGTGTGTGTGCGTGTGTATGTGACGTTCTGAGGGTACCCACAGGCTAGCTCGGTTCCTGGAGACGGCCGGATCGGTGCTCAATTACTTCGAGACACTACTGGGCCGTATCGAGATACTCGGCAGCAACAAGAAGATCGAACGGGTCTACTTCGAGATCAAGCAGGAGCACATCGAGCAGTGGGAGAAGCCACAGATCAAGGTCGGGCCCGTCTTCGATGAGTGCCGGTCAGCCGGTGACCTCGCTGACATCGCTGACGTCACAAATCTGGCACCGCCCCCACTGACCGCTCCGGCCTCTGGCATCACTGCTGCCATCGACTTCACTGATCTCACCGACCGCTCTGACTTCCGGACCTCGCTGACCTCACTGACTTCGCTGACCTCACTGAGCGCTCTGATCTCACTGCCTCCCTAACCTCGCTAACCTCATTGACCTCCCTAACCGCTCTGACCTCACCGACCTCCCTAACCGGTCTGACCTCACTGACCTGACCTGACTAACCGCTATGACCCCACTGGCCTGCACTACCACTCTGACCTCACTGACCTGCATTATTTCTCTGACCGTTCTGACCTCCCTTGCTTGATCTTGCACCTGTGTTTGCGTTTTTCGTCAACAGATAGCAGGAGTGTATGGGTATTCATAGCGTTGCCAAGCGTTATCCGGCGGTTTATGTTGGTTCTGACGACATTTTTGTGGAATTTTACAGACTATCACATGCGTCCCACCAGCGACCCGCCAGCTTCTCCAACTCCTATGTACGGTTAGGCGCTGTGGCAGGGTTGGCTTATTTTCCTGTAGGAACTACTGGTGCAAAACTAGCGACCATCAGTCTGGTAACTTGGTGGACGTCTTGTGGGACATGAACTCATTCTACCCAGTGTATCGTTTTGTCTGGCAACTTGTGTTACGCCTTTAACCCGATCACATATCCTGAATGGTAATTGGGCTGGTTTTTGCTCCTGTGGCAGTAGTGTTCCGTCGTACAACACCAACTGCACTCAGGTGCCATACTGATCTAAGTTCAATCACAGTCCCCAGGTTTCCCCAAATCTCAGCACAGTCTCATACTGACCGAAGTCCCACCACAGTCTCATACTGATCCAAGTCGCACCACGGTCTCAAACTGATCCAAGTCCCACCCAGTCCCGAGACTGACCACAACCACCACGGCTCCGAAACCGATCGCAACCTCACCACGGTCCGGAGACTGATCACGACCCCACCACAGTACCGAGACTGACCACAACCACATCACAGCTCCGAAACCGATCACAGCCCCACCAATGTTCCGAGACTGAGCACACGGCCACCACGGCCACCACGGCCCTCAAATTGACCACAACTACACCACAGCCCAACCACAGTTCCGAGGTGGACCACAACCCCACCACGGCCCAAGATTGACTACAACTATACCACAACACCACCACAGTACCGAGACTGACCACAACCACATCACAGCTCCGAAACCGATCACAGCCCCACCAATGTTCCGAGACTGAGCACACGGCCACCACGGCCCTCAAATTGACCACAACTACACCACAGCCCAACCACAGTTCCGAGGTGGACCACAACCCCACCACGGCCCAAGATTGACTACAACTATACCACAACACCACCACAGTTCCGAGCTGGACCACAACTCCACCACGGCACCGGGACTGGCCACATCACCACCCACGTCTCATTGCAGCCCCAGTGCAGCACCATCCCAGCCACCGTGCCCCCAGCTCCAGCCGATTCCCACCGCGAGTCCGAGGCTAGCGCTGGTGGCGGCCGCCCTAATGACTCCTCTCCACCGTAAGCCCGTGGCTACCTAATGATGTCGCTACTCCACCATAAACCCGTGGCTAATGATGCCTCTGCACCGGGAGCCGTGGCTACCGAATGACGCCTCTGCACGGTGCGTGCAGCAATCCAAGCGAGACTTCTTCTACCAAGTGGTGACCGAGGGCGGCGACAAGGAGAAGCTCGAGCTGTTCGTCGACTTCTGCGAGGACGCCATCTTCGAGATGCAGCACGCCACAAGTCTGATGGGCGAAGAGGAGGACGCCAAGCCGAGCAGCAAGAGCGCCGACACCTTCGACATCCTCAACACCGACGAGGAGCAGAAGTGAGTGTCTGACGTGGGAGCCACATGCCACCATCACCAGTCGTCTACATTGTACACTTCAAACAACACGTGCCCATATCATCAGTCACCTACAGTACACACTTCAAACAGCACGTGTCTACAGTACACACTTCAAACAACACGTGCCCATATCACCAGTCGCCTACAGTACACACTTCAAACGCACGTATCTACAGTGCACACTTCAAACAGCACGTGTCGACATGATCAGTCGCCTACAGTGCATACTTTAAACAACACGTGTCCATATCACCAGTCGCCCACAGTACACACTTCAAACAACACGTGTCCATATCACCAGTCGTCTACAGTACACACACCAAACAACACGTGTCTACATCGCTAGTCGCACACAGTGCACACGTCAAACAACACGTGTCCATATCACCATTCGCCTACAGCACACACTTCAAACAACACGTGTCCACATCACCAGTCGCCTACAGTACACACTTCAAACAACACGTGTCCATATCACCATTCGCCTACAGCACACACTTCAAACAACACGTGTCCACATCACCAGTCGCCTACAGTACACACTTCAAACAACACGTGTCCATATCACCATTCGCCTACAGCACACACTTCAAACAACACGTGTCCACATCACCAGTCGCCTACAGTACACACTTCAAACAACACGTGTCCACATCACCAGTCGTCTACAGTACACACACCAAACAACACGTGTCCACATCGCTAGTCGCACACAGTGCACACGTCAAACAACACGTGTCCATATCCATATCATCCATATGTCCATATCCATATCATCATTCGCCTACAGCACACACTTCAAACAACACGTGTCCACATCACCAGTCGCCTACAGTACACACTTCAAACAACACGTGTCCACATCACCAGTCGCCTACAGTACACACTTCAAACAACACGTGTCCACATCACCAGTCGCTACGGTACACATTCCGTTGTGCCCATACCCATGAGCTCACGCTCGCGCGGTATGTGTACTGCAGGAGCGGCATGGAGTTGCTGAAGTGGTACTTGTACAAGCTTAAGGACACGGTGTTCAGTGGTCTGAGCGCCGTTGCGCCGTCCAACATCAAGCGCAAGGTGGAGGAAGTGAAGCGCATGTCGGCGATGGAGCTGGCCACCGGAATCTTTAAGCTGACCTTCTACATCGTCTACTACACCGGCTGGATAGGCACGTGCATCCTTCGGTGAGTCACGACATACCACCCCCATGGCATACCAACCCCTGGGGCATATCGACCCTCAAGGCACACTGACCCTCGAGGTATACTGACCCCCAGGGAATGCTGGCCCTCAGGGCATGATGACAGCTGGATCCTCCTTCCTGAGATGGCATGTGTCTCCTCCTCCTGAGATGACACGTGTCTCCTCCCTGAGATGACAGGTGTCTCCTCCTTCCTGAGATGACATGTGTCTCGTCCCCTGACGTGACGGCTGGGTCCTCCTGCTTGAGATGACAGCTGACTGCTCTGTGGGCAGGTATGTGTTGGGCGTGCTCAACTCGCTGATGCAGGGCGAGCGGCTCGATAAGCGCGACGAGAAGAAGGACGTGGACGTGTTCGGCCCCATGTCGGTGGCGTCCACTCCGACGGCGACGCTGACGACCCCTGAGCCGGCGGCAAGTGCTCCCCGCGATGGTCACGGCGTCACGCCGGCCAGACATGATGACAGGTGAGTGGCTGACACCCGGCGAGGGGGCAGGCGGGGAGCAGGTGACTGGTGCAGACTAAACCTGACGGCAGGTGAGTGGCTGACACCCGGCGAGGGGGGCAGGCGGGGAGCAGGTGACTCGTGCAGACTAAACCTGACGGCAGGTGAGTGGCTGACACCCGGCGAGGGGGCAGGCGGGGGAGCAGGTGACTGGTGCAGACTAAACCTGACGGCAGGTGAGTGGCTGACACCCGGCGAGGGGGCAGGCGGGGAGCAGGTGACTCGTGCAGACTAAACCTGACGGCAGGTGAGTGGCTGACACCCGGCGAGGGGGCAGGCGGGGAGCAGGTGACTCGTGCAGACTAAACCTGACGGCAGGTGAGTGGCTGACACCCGGCGAGGGGCAGGGAGCAGGTGACTCGCGCAGACTAAACCTGACGGCAGGTGAGTGGCTGACACCCGGCGAGGGGGCAGGCGGGGAGCAGGTGACTCGTGCAGACTAAACCTGACGGCAGGTGAGTGGCTGACACCCGGCGAGGTGGGGGCAGGCGGGGAAGCAGGTGACTCGTGCAGACTAAACCTGACGGCAGGTGAGTGGCTGACACCCGGCGAGGGGGCAGGCGGGGAGCAGGTGACTCGTGCAGACTAAACCTGACGGCAGGTGAGTGGCTGACACCCGGCGAGGTGGGGGCAGGCGGGGAGCAGGTGACTCGTGCAGACTAAACCTGACGGCAGGTGAGTGGCTGACACCCGGCGAGGGGGCAGGCGGGGAGCAGGTGACTCGTGCAGACTAAACCTGACGGCAGGTGAGTGGCTGACACCCGGCGAGGTGGGGGCAGGCGGGGAGCAGGTGACTCGTGCAGACTAAACCTGACGGCAGGTGAGTGGCTGACACCCGGCGAGGGGGGGCAGGCGGGGAGCAGGTGACTCGTGCAGACTAAACCTGACGGCAGGTGAGTGGCTGACACCCGGCGAGGTGGGGGCAGGCGGGGAGCAGGTGACTCGTGCAGACTAAACCTGACGGCAGGTGAGTGGCTGACACCCGGCGAGGGGGCAGGCGGGGAGCAGGTGACTCGTGCAGACTAAACCTGACGGCAGGTGAGTGGCTGACACCCGGCGAGGTGGGGGCAGGCGGGGAGCAGGTGACTCGTGCAGACTAAACCTGACGGCAGGTGAGTGGCTGACACCCGGCGAGGGGGCAGGCGGGGAGCAGGTGACTCGTGCAGACTAAACCTGACGGCAGGTGAGTGGCTGACACCCGGCGAGGGGGCAGGCGGGGAGCAGGTGACTCGTGCAGACTAAACCTGACGGCAGGTGAGTGGCTGACACCCGGCGAGGGGGCAGGCGGGGAGCAGGTGACTCGTGCAGACTAAACCTGACGGCAGGTGAGTGGCTGACACCCGGCGAGGGGGCAGGCGGGGAGCAGGTGACTCGTGCAGACTAAACCTGACGGCAGGTGAGTGGCTGACACCCGGCGAGGGGGCAGGCGGGGAGCAGGTGACTCGTGCAGACTAAACCTGACGGCAGGTGAGTGGCTGACACCCGGCGAGGGGGCAGGCGGGGAGCAGGTGACTCGTGCAGACTAAACCTGACGGCAGGTGAGTGGCTGACACCCGGCGAGGTGGGGGCAGGCGGGGAGCAGGTGACTCGTGCAGACTAAACCTGACGGCAGGTGAGTGGCTGACACCCGGCGAGGGGGCAGGCAGGGAGCAGGTGACTCGTGCAGACTAAACCTGACGGCAGGTGAGTGGCTGACACCCGGCGAGGTGGGGGCAGGCGGGGAGCAGGTGACTCGTGCAGACTAAACCTGACGGCAGGTGAGTGGCTGACACCCGGCGAGGGGGCAGGCGGGGAGCAGGTGACTCGTGCAGACTAAACCTGACGGCAGGTGAGTGGCTGACACCCGGCGAGGTGGGGGCAGGCGGGGAGCAGGTGACTCGTGCAGACTAAACCTGACGGCAGGTGAGTGGCTGACACCCGGCGAGGGGGGCAGGCGGGGAGCAGGTGACTCGTGCAGACTAAACCTGACGGCAGGTGAGTGGCTGACACCCGGCGAGGTGGGGGCAGGCGGGGAGCAGGTGACTCGTGCAGACTAAACCTGACGGCAGGTGAGTGGCTGACACCCGGCGAGGGGGCAGGCGGGGAGCAGGTGACTCGTGCAGACTAAACCTGACGGCAGGTGAGTGGCTGACACCCGGCGAGGGGGGCAGGCGGGGAGCAGGTGACTGGTGCAGACTAAACCTGACGGCAGGTGAGTGGCTGACACCCGGCGAGGGGGCAGACGGGGAGCAGGTGACTCGTGCAGACTAAACCTGACGGCAGGTGAGTGGCTGACACCCGGCGAGGGGGGCAGGCGGGGAGCAGGTGACTCGTGCAGACTAAACCTGACGGCAGGTGAGTGGCTGACACCCGGCGAGGTGGGGGCAGGCGGGGAGCAGGTGACTCGTGCAGACTAAACCTGACGGCAGGTGAGTGGCTGACACCCGGCGAGGGGGCAGGCGGGGAGCAGGTGACTCGTGCAGACTAAACCTGACGGCAGGTGAGTGGCTGACACCCGGCGAGGGGGCAGGCGGGGAGCAGGTGACTCGTGCAGACTAAACCTGACGGCAGGTGAGTGGCTGACACCCGGCGAGGGGGCAGGCGGGGAGCAGGTGACTCGTGCAGGCCAGACCTGACGAAGGATGGGTAGGATAGCTGACATCACACTGGTGTTGGTGGGGTGGGGGAGGTGACTCACGCCGGCTATGGATGACGACAGGTGAGTATCTGCCTCCGACAGGGGAAGGAGTAGGCTAACAGGCTGAGACGAGGGAGATGTTGCAGATGGGGTGCGGGTGCAGATGCGCTACGATCCTTTGCGAGGCCAATTTCGAAGCCAATAACAATTGGGTCCTCCGAAGCCGAAGGCGAAACCAATTGATTTGAAGTGACTAAGCCGAAGGACAAGAATATTTCGTGAAAAGGGATGGACTTGAGGAAACGTAGCACATGCAAGCTCGCTATCCCATTATACTCCGTAGATATTCCAGGCAGACGAGTGACTGGATGAGTGGAGACGATCATGATGAGTGTAGATATGGCTGCACTGATGAGTGGAAACGTGTAGGAATGATCTGGAATTGAACCTGGAGCTGGTGCTGGAGTGGGAGTTTAATTTTGAGTTGAACATTTGCTAACATTGGAGTTGGAGTTGGCATTGAAGTTTAAGGAGAGACCAGAGAGAGAGGGAGGGAATTGAAAGAGGTAGAAAGAGAGAAGAGAGAGAGAGAGAGAGAGAGAGAGAGAGAGAGAGAGAGAGAGAGAGAGAGAGAGAGAGAGAGAGAGAGAGAGAGAGAGAGAGAGAGAGAGAGAGAGAGAGAGAGAGAGAGAGAGAGAGAGAGAGAGAGAGAGAGAGAGAGAGAGAGAGAGAGAGAGAGAGAGAGAGAGAGAGAGAGAGAGAGAGAGAGAGAGAGAGTATATAATATATATATATATATATATATATATATATATATATATATATATATATATATATATATATATATATATATATATATATATATATATATATATATATATATATATATATATATATATATATATATATATATATATATATATATATATATATATATATATATATATATATATATATATATATATATATAGAGAGAGAGAGAGAGAGAGAGAGAGAGAGAGAGAGAGAGAGAGAGAGAGAGAGAGAGAGAGAGAGAGAGAGAGAGAGAGAGAGAGAGAGAGAGAGAGAGAGAGAGAGAGAGAGAGAGAGAGAGAGAGAGAGAGAGAACAGGTGAGCCGGAAAGCCGGAAAGCCGGAGAGACCGAGAGCCAGAGAGCCAGAACGAAAAAGTGAAATATGTACATGGCATACATGTACATTTTTGGGTATATTGCATGTATTGGTCTGATCATTAGTTTGCCTCCGTACCTGAGTTTGTGACGTAGACTGATGGGAAGTACGATATCGCGATGATGTATTGCCTGTTGTTAGCTGTGTTGATCTCCACAACCTATGGTTTGCTATGGTAACCTGTATGTCCTGCTATCAGCTGTGTTGACATGCTGTCAGCTGTTGTGGTTTGTTGTCAGCTGTGGTGACCCGTATGGCCTGTTGTCTACTGTGGGACGTGTGGTGACCTGTGCTGACCTGTTGTCTACTGTGGGACGTGTGGTGACCTGTACTGACCTGTTGTCTACTGTGGGACGTGTGGTGACCTGTGCTGAACTGTTGTCAGCGGTGGGACGTATGGTGACATGTGGTGACCTGTTGTCAGCAGTGGGGCGTATGGTGACCTGTTGTCAGCAGTAGGACGTGTGGTGACCTGTTGTCAGCAGTGAGACGTGTGGTGACCTGTGTTGAACTGTTGTCGGCAGTGGGACGTGTGGTGACCTGTGCTGATCTGTTGTCAGCGGTGGGACGTGTGATGACCTGTGCTGACCTGTTGGCAGCAGTGGGACGTGTGATGACCTATGCTGACCAGTTGTCAGCAGTGGGACGTGTGATGACCTATGCTGACCAGTTGTCAGCAGTGGGACGTGTGGTGACCTGTTATTAGCAGTGGGACGTGTGGTGACCTGTTGTCAGCAGTGGGACGTGTGGTGACCTGTGTTGACCTGTTGTCAGCAGTGGGACGTGTGGTGACCTGTTGTCAGCAGTGAGACGTGTGGTGACCTGTGCTGACCTGTTGTCAGCAGTGGGACGTGTGGTGACCTGTGCTGACCTGCTGTCAGCAGTGGGACGTGTGGTGACCTGTGCTGACCTGTTGTCAGCAGTGAGACTTGTGGTGACCTGTGTTGACCTGTTGTCAGCAGTGGGACGTGTGGTGATCTGTGCTGATCTGTTGTCAGCAGTGGGACGTGTGATGACCTGTGTTGACATGTCAGCAGTGGGGCGTGTGGTGACCTGTTGTCAGCAGTGAGACGTATGGTGACCTGTTGTCAGCAGTGAGACGTGTGATGACCTGTGCTGACCCGTTGTCAGCAGTGGGACGTGTGGTGACCTGTGGTGACCTGTTGTCAGTAGTGAGACGTGTGGTGACCTGTGCTGACCTGTCGTCAGCAGTGGGACGTGTGGTGACCTGTTGTCAGCAGTGGGGCGTGTGGTGACCTGTTGTCAGCAGTGAGACGTGTGGTGACCTGTGCTGACCTGCTGTCAGACGTAGTGACCGGTGCTGACCTGTGCTGACCTGTTGTCAGCGGTGCACACCACAAAGACGGTTCTGACTGCAGTGCCGAGGTGGCTGCCGAGGCCGCAGAGAACGGTGGCGTCGAACAGCCGCGATCAGAGGTGGACATCGTCAGAGAGTGAGTACTGCCGTCTGGCGTTGGCCGTACGTATCTCTAGCCGCTGGGCATTAACCCATCTCTTGCGGACTGACAACTCTTTCTGTCTGACAACGACCTGCCACCTGGCACTGGCCCTGCTCATATGCCCTCTCTTGTCGTCTTACACCCGCCGTATACATCTCCTATCGTTTTCACCGGACGCACATATCTCTTGTCGTCTGTCACCGGCTCTACAGATCTCTCGCCATCTGACATCGGTCCTACACATCTGTCGCCATCTGGCATCGGCCCTACACATCCATCGCCATCTGACATCGGCCCAACACATCTATCGCCATTTGACATAGACCTTGGTTCATAAATCCACTCCAGCAAGAATTCAGATTAAAGTTCAAAAAAGAAGAAAAAAGGTACAGCAACCGAACCGTTGATACGAAGCCCATGTTGCTTCAGAACTATTTAGGTGGAGACATGATATCGGCAGCGTGAAAACGGGAGTGGTCTGGGTTGGCTGAATCTTTCACAATGAGGCATATTTCCGTACATGTTGGAATCCAGGAATGGCA
>JAOTOM010003816.1:107500-177500 GCA_034440615.1 Ashinkailepas kermadecensis
TGGGTCGTGCCGCGCTCCTTCTCGCGTGTGTCGGTTCTCATCTGTGCATTGTGCAATGGTTTCAAATCGCGCCTCCTTTTCGCCATCGATGTTGCAGTGGGAAGTGGGGACCTACAGCCAGCTCAGCACTCTGGTCCCGTTCCACAGTTCTATTCTGCATCCAACTAGCCAGTGTTGTTCCCATCGTTACCTTGCCAATCCCCGTTCCCCGTTCCCGTTCTTCGGTCATGTTTCTCGCTTCCGTTCTTAGATTCCATCGACCGGTCCAGCTCCCTGGTGCCGTTCCTGCGTCCAAATTCCTCGTCTCACTCCCCGTACCGTACCCAGTTCCCCTTTGCCGGTTCCGTTCCCTTCCATTTTCCCATCCAACTTTTATCCTTTCGCACTTTTATCCTTTCGACTTCTATCCTTTCTACTTTTATCCCTTCGACTTTTTTCATTTATACTTTTTTCATCGACTTTTATCCTTTCGAATTGTATCATTTCGACTTTTATCCGTTCGACTTTTATCCGTTCGACTTTTATTCGTTTGACTCTTATCCTTTCGACCTTTACCCTTCCGACTTCTATCCTTTCAACTTTTAGTCTTTTTACTTTTGCCCTTTTTACTTGCTGTCCTTTTGACTTTTTATCAGTCCGACTTTAATTGCTTCAATTGTTATGCTTTCGACTTTTGCTTCGTTTGGCAATTTTGCATTATACATTAATCCCTTCAACTTTCCTCCCTTCGACGTTTTGTCATTCCTGCTGTTTGTCCGTTCCACTTTTATCGCTTCGATTTTTATGTTTTCAAATTTTAGTCCGATTAACTTTTTCATTTAATGTTCATCACTTCGACTTTTTCTACCTTCAACATTTTGTTCTTTCGACTTTTTGACGGTTCAACTTTGAGCGCTTTAGCTTTTATCCATTTGACTTTTATCGCTTTCGACTATTCTCCATCTGACGTTTTGTCATTCGACTTCTTTTCGTTCGACCGTTTGTCCTTGAATCAATGGTGGCATATGTAGTGCACCATGCATTTAAATTCTTCATATTCGAACAATTATTCCAGGACTCCTTAAACTTGATCTGAAAGCACATCTTATTTTCTTTCAACATGTATTTTGAACATCACCAACAAATAAGCGAACGGATGTACAGCTTCCATCATACGATAGTGCACAGCGTCACTCAACAACGGGAGACGATCGATATGTGTGTGAGCGCGGCGCTGCGGAGATCGGTGCCGCCACTGGACGGCGGTCGGGTCGGACTGGGGCCGTGGCGGGACCGGGACCGGGCCCGAGACCGAAGTCGAGACCGAGACCGAGGTTGAGATCGGGACCGAGACCGTGACCGAGACCGAGGCCGGGACTGGGACCGAGACCGGGACCGAGACCGAGACCGAGATCGGGACCGAGACCGAAACCGAGATCGGGACCGAGGCCGAGATCGGGACCGTGATCGGGACCGTGATGGAACCGAGACTGAGACCGAGACCATGACCGAGACCGATACCGAGGCCGAGACCGGACAGGGACCGGGACCGGGACGGGACCGGGACGGGACCGGGACGGGACCGTGACGGGACCGGGACTGGCGGGCGTGGGGTCGGCGACGAACGGGCGCTGTCGCTACGCGGCGGCCGGCTTCTGCGCACTCTCGGCCCAGAACAGCTCCGGGTGCTCGGCCCGCAGCTGGGCGTACTCGGGGATCTGGGCGGGCGCTACCGGCAGGTGGTCCCCCTGCGGCTGGAAGCCGCCCTCGTTGGCCACGTACATCACCTTGTAGGTTTTGCCGTCGTCGCCGACGAACGAGTAGGAGCCCTGCACCTCCAGCGAGCCGGTGCCGGGCTCGGGGCCGGGCACCACCCGGCCGCTCTCCTCCACCTGTGGGCAGCAGTAGTGACCTGTTGCGGGGCTGTCAAGTCGCGACCACGCAGCATGCACGTCCCTGCCGACGGCACACGTCCCACGACCTGGTGTGTATTGTCAGCTGGTCCGACCTGACATATAATTCGGCGTGTTGTTGTGTGTGTGTGTGTGTGTGTGGCAAGGTAGCCAAGTACCTGACCCTCCCCCTCCCGCAAGATTACTTTCGGAGCTATTTAATTGCCCATAAGCAGAGCTTTCGGCGGAGTGAGCTGGTATTTTTGTAGCATAGGAGCCGAGACTGAGCTGCCTGTGCACATTCGTAGTTCTCTTCTGCACAGAATATCAACGCTTATCAAACGTTGAGGAACGCCTAAAGATGATAAGTGGCGACACGATGAGACCTGGCTTCAGCACTGGTGCCTACCACCACCCATTGCTATCCCGGTGTGCTTTAAGCGGCGTTGGGTGAGGTTCGCCGCCGCGGTGTGGCGTCTCACCTCCTGTCCGTTATCTAGTCCGTAGGCGAAGTGGTAGCCCTGGTCGTCCTGCTCGAACGTCTCGCTGAGCACGTTCACTTGTTGGCTCTCCTGGGCGGCTGCCAGTGTCAGCAGGCAGGTCACCAGTATCTGAGGGCCACGTGTCGAACGATCAGCCGGCAGGTCACCAGGGCGCTGATCGGGCTTCCGAACACCTGATGGGACCGGGCCTCACAGATAGACTAGACCAGACCACCTCGGACCAGAGCAGACCACTCCGGACCAGACCACCCGGACCAGAACACCCGTGGGACCAGACCACCCAGGACCAACCCAGGACCAGACCAACGCGGACCAGAACACCCATGGACCAGACCACCCCAGACCAGACCACCCCGGACCAGACCACCCCAGACTAGACCACCCCGTGGGATCAGACTGTCCCGTGGGACCTGATCATTGCTCGCTCATAATGAGGACCAACAGCGGATAACAACTGCACACATGTCACATGCCATATGTCACACATCAGCTGCACCAGGACACCCATGTCACTCACCAGCTGCACCAGGACACCCATGTCACTCACCAGCTGTACCAGGACACCAATGTCACTCACCAGCTGCACCAGGACACCCATGTCACTCACCAGCTGCACCAGGACACCAATGTCACTCACCAGCTGCACCAGGACACCAATGTCACTCACCAGCTGCACCAGGACACCCATGTCACTCACCAGCTGCACCAGGACACCCATGCCACTCACCAGCTGCACCAGGACACCCATGTCTGTGCGGTGGAGGATGCGGCGGCGAGTGTTTGTAGATGAGCGGCGCTCTCTGCTCTGCTGGCTGCCAACGGACCAGGGGGCTATTTATGCTGCTGACCCGCGCCCGGTGACCTCCACGTACCGTGTTTCGAGATGCTGTGTCGTCGCCGCTGGCCGGAGGAGCGGCCTCGCCGGCGCACACAACTCGTCCCACGCCATGCAGACAGACACGGCCGTGCTCCGTGCACTGTGGCACAACCGGCGGCATGTTGAGCAGGGCGTGCTCCGGCGGCCGGCCGCCCGAACAGGGTCCGTCAGACATGCGCCAATGCACCAGTGGCAACAGCCGACACTCCCATCCTTGTCGGCATGCTGTGCGATTGGTGGTGTAATCCCCAATGGATGATGTACGTGATCGCCGAGAGAATTGCTACATTTGGCTGAACTGGCCGGTGGAGCCATTGCTTGCGCCACATGAAAATGTGACCTGGCGGTTCGGTCAGGTCAGACCACGGGTTATGTCCAGCGGCGAAAAAAGCAGTTGTAGCGAAGTGACCTGACGTTTTCCTTCGTAGAAGGAGAGACGTGCGCGTTGATTGGTTCTTCAGCGCGCGTGGCCGGAGCATGACGCTGCATTGTGTGGGACGTAACATATGTCGGCTTCCCGTTGTTACAAACGGGTAAAAGCCTTCGTGCCCGGTTAAGATCACACCAGCGCGTGCCACGCTCTCTGCCTGTCGGACTGTTGTGGCCAACTGAGCCGTTGTGCCACGACACATGCTGTCGGCGGCCGTGTGGGACGACGCCGCAGGACCCCACCTAGTCGTTCCTTTGTCAAGGCGATGTCAGGTGAAGGTTATCCGAAATCAGTGTCATGCTACAAGATATCCGTAGGCTTTTTCTACAGTTATTTTGACTCTCCACAAATACTAATACATTCACATGCCAAGGTTATTAACAGATGAAATAATTTCTGGCTGGGATGTTCAAATATGGTCTTAATGATTTATGCTACGATAAGATCCCTTTTTATCCAGATGTGATAAAATCAGAGCATGATCAGCCTTTGAAGAGGGAAAAACGTGACCTGTTCTTTGCTTACACTTGAGAGGCGATGGTGGACATGCAGGCCCAATTTGTAGGTCCCTTTGGCCTCAGAATGCATCCACCTCATCACTGTCGAATTTGGTATGGGGTTCAAGACAAACTGGCCAGATCATGTGTCATTGTGACCTGAGCAACTTCAAACCATCCACATCCGCACACTGGACACACGGCTGGGGTCTTCGGACGGCTGGGGTCTTCGGCTGGGGTCTTCGGTCATCATCTGCTCATCAGCCGCGTGATGCGTGACGTATTTGTGCCGGTATGACGTCACGATTTAACATCAAGAGAGCTGAAAGATGTCTCGGCGCTGCTTGCCTAACCAGATGCATAAGCAGATATGCCAGTAGCATTCACGTCGCAAGCACGTGCTCCATTATTCTGACGGATTTCATGAGCGCCACGACCAGACCACCTGCGAGTGCCTCAGCATGCATTGCACCGCTAACGCCGTGTTACCGACATCAATCTTGCGTCACCTGTTGGCGACCTGACGCGCCGTCACAGAACACCGCAGAACACTTACGGCGAAGGGGGCGTCAATCGGTTATCACACACGACCCGTACTCGCTGTATATGCGCTTCCCCATGCTCGATTGTTATTCACCTTGCTTCAGAATCCATAATCAGACCCACTCGAAGTCGAATGCTGGCTATGACGCGATTAGCTGAAGAGGCAGGTGTATAGGCATGTATGTAATTGGCTGGGTAGGCAGCCGCATAGGCTAGCATATATTAATATATAGCCCGGTATAGTCAGCTGCATAGACGGGCATGTAGACAGACTAGTAGGTCGCTATATAGACTACATATATGCAGATACATAGGCCTCTGTATAGATTGCTACATAGTCAATTACAAGGGCAGATATTTAGGCCGCTGCATATACAGCTGCATAGGCTGGTATATAGGCAGATATGTAGGCCCCTGCATAGGCGTATACTTAGGTCGTTGCATAGTCAGATGTGCTGAGGCTTGGCACGTGTCCTGGGGCTCAGATAAAATACATCAAAGGTAGGAAACTTGAGATGCTGCAGATTCTCAAATTAAATGATCTGTCGGCAAACTTTGAATACTCAGCCTCACAACGCGTGCCGCGCATTGTTGGGATCTCGTATGCATTATGGTTGTCACATTTTGCTGTCTGAAATAGCTCGCTGCGCCCGCCGTCCAGACGTACGGCCTTGCATGCCGTTCACTGAAATAGCGTTCTACTGTATTTGTCCTGGTAGCGCGCCATGACCATGGTGTAAGGAGTGGTACATCAGGCACGCTGATGCTGACCTCCGGCTGTGACCGTGACCTCAGGAGTGGTACATCAGGCACTGACCACCGGCTGTGACCGTGACCTCAGGAATGGTGCATCAGGCACTGACCACCGGCTGTGACCGTGACCTCAGGAGTGGTACATCAGGCACTAACCATCAGTGCACCTACCTCTGATACATCAGTGACCTCCGGCTGTGACCGTGACCTCAGGAGTGGTATATCAGGCACGCTGATACTGACCACCGGCTGTGACCGTGACCTCAGGAGTGGTACATCAGGCACTGACCACCGGCTGTGACCGTGACCTCAGGAGTGGTATATCAGGCACGCTGATACTGACCACCGGCTGTGACCGTGACCTCAGGAATGGTGCATCAGGCACACTGATACTGACCACCGGCTGTGACCGTGACCTCAGGAGTGGTATATCAGGCATGATCAGGCACGCTGATACCGACACCCCGGGAGTGATCAGGCACGCTGATACTGACCACCGGCTGTGACCGTGACCTCAGGAATGGTGCATCAGGCACACTGATACTGATCACCGGCTGTGACCGTGACCGCAGGGCGGAGCGGAAGGAGATTGAGAAGCAGCAGGCGGCCATGCTGGACGACCGAGAGGAGAAGACGCCGCAGACGTCTGCTGAGGCGGGCGCAGTTGCCCAGGTAGAACAGCCCACTCCGTCTGGCCTCCATACTGGTGGTACTGCCAGATACAGACCGCCACCTGCTGTAGCATTTGTCCATAGTCAACTTGTGCTGGCTCTTTTGCCGTCCCCCCACACCACTCCGGTCTTTGCTCGATATATTGGTTTCTTCGCAGCTGATTTGTCAACACGAGATCGGACAGACAACATCTATGAACAGCGGTGACGAGAGTGCTGTTCACAGGTGGACCTCAGCGAGTACATCCACCGGGTGGTGAGCTTCCTCGCCAGAAACTTCTACAACCTCAAGTACGTTGCGCTCGTGCTGGCCTTCTGCATCAACTTCCTGCTGCTCTTCTACAAGGTGAGCTCGCCTCGGTCGCTGACTGACGCACGCTGCAGGACGTTGGCTTGTTTGGCCATCACCGGACTGGAGGCGGCTCATGCCACCGGCCATGACGGCTTGAGCATCGTTTCGCTAAATTCATTGCTCTGTGAGTTGTTGGGATGCTGGCGCTGCTCTGTGGTGAAGGTATCGGACGGCGAAGCTCAGTTGCAGTGTGATGGGCCACCTGCAATTGATGACTGACGGAGTACGCAACCAAATCTGACAGTGGATGTGACCGTTCTGACCACTGTCGGTGTAAGTCGGGCCATTGTCGGTGTATGTCAGTCCACTGTCGGTGCATGTGGAGCCACTGCGGTGTATGTCGGGCCATTGTCGGTGTATGTTGGGTCACTGTCGGTGTACGTCGAGCCACTGCGGTGTATGTCGGGCCACTGTCGGTGTATGTCGGGCCACTGTCGGTGCGTGTCGGGCCACTTGGCTTCGTTTGCCAGCGCACCATGACACTTGGCACACGTGTCGGGCCACTGGGCACACGTTTGCCAGCGCACCATGACACTTGGCACACGTGTCGGGCCACTGCACGTTTGCCAGGCACCATGACACTTGGCACACGGTCGGCCACTGGGCACACGTTTGCCAGCGCACTATGACATTGGCACGTGTCGGGCCACTTGGCTTCGTTTGCCAGGCACCATGACACTTGGACACGTGTCGGGCCACTGGCACACGTTTGCCAGCGCACTATGACACTTGGCACACGTGTCGGGCCACTTGGCTTCGTTTGCCAGCGCACCATGACACTTGGCACACGTGTCGGGCCACTGGGCACACGTTTGCCAGCGCACCATGACACTTGGCACACGTAGAGGACAGGTTTGCGTCATGCGTCATTCTGCGGCCACAGAAGATCAGCGCTCCCATAAAGAAAGGCATTTATTTTAACATCAGCTGAGTTTGCGGCATGCTGCATTATGCAAATATTGCCAGATCGCATCTTAGGACATGCACTGAATCGCTCTGTTGTGGGTATATTTTTTAGTTTTGTCTTAAACTCAGACGGGATCTTTGGATCAAATAACATCGTCCTGATACTTAGCATGGAAAATTGTTATGACGTATGACATCGGATTACTTTTCAGTCTCTCCTGACCTTATCGTAGTACTGATTGCACTAGATCGCACATTAGCATATGCTCCATTCTTTTCCCTTTGAAGTTAAATCCATGTCAAATCATTGTTTCTAAAATTCATGCGATACTTTTTGCACCAATATCAATAATAGCCGACATATCACCTACTAGTCGGGGGTTCGATCTTCAGGAATCACGAGTTTTTTCGCTTCCAGTATTCGCGCAGTGCATACACACGTGCAGTGCATACCACGTCGAGTTTTGGCGTGGCGCTCCCCAGCTGCCGCTCAGCCACGGCGGCGGGTGGCGGCAGCGGCGCGACCCATCTGCGGCGGCAGTGGTGTCAGTGGTGTCAGTGGTGGTGGTGTCAGTGGTGTCAGTGGTGTCAGTGGTGGTGGTGTCAGTGGTGTCAGTGGTGGTGGTATCAGTGGCGTCAGTGGTGGTGGTGTTGTTGGCGTCAGCAGTGGCAGTGACGGCTCCAGTGGGCGCTGCGCGGCCTGCGTAGCGGAGCGGATTTGCCAGCCCGACTACAACCGCCGCTGTCCTCATGTCTCCGGTTTGTGCAGCAACCCAGAACCAGAGACGCAGCCAAGGGAGGGGAGGGGAAGCCCCCTAAAGTACACTTGATCAAACAAGAACTTATCGAATTTAAACAACACCAAACCAGGCTTTTTGGCGCGCTTCGCGCACCGAAATCGTTGTCTATCAAATCACTTTTTTCCGTCGCCCTCCCCGTCAGAAAATCCTGGCAGCGCCTCTGCTCAAACCGTATGTAAGTGTCTGACACGTGATGTCTCACGTGATGTAAGTTGTGTCACACATTTGTATTGTTTGCTGTCTGTGTACTGTATGTTCCGTACACACATGGTGTGTAATGATATGTACTTACATGCAAACCCAGTAAAATGGAATATACTGTTATTACTATCCTTGCAATGTGTACAAGATCGTATATCCCAGAGCTGTTCAATACCGTGTTGTTCATTCAAATTGGAACACTAATTTACGAGCTATGCATTTTGGATAAGATTGGCCTGATACGACCTTGACCTTTCTGCCCATCCGTTTCACCTTATCAGGTGACACCTGCAAAGCTGCTCGCATAGCGGATGCCTGTAGCACATGTGAATAGCACATACCAATTGGATACTCTGTCTTCCATTGCAAATCATCACAGTGCATCCATCCGTTTGTTCATCACGAAGGTCATCCATTTGATCTTGACCTTACGTGCCTTGTGAACAAACAACGGCGTTTGCTCACGTATCTGATGCTCGAATTTACGCCTAAGGGCTCCCACTTCACGTTTGCATGGTTCACACAGAAGAAGCAAGTTCCGATATTTCGCCCCTCATCTTGACTACAATTGACCTTGACCTGCAACATGGCGCGACGCACTTGACATCGGGTGCCTTCTAATGCAGCATGTGTAATCAATGTGCAATGACTTCACACCATCAAATATACTGTTGAACCCAATACTTTGCCGAGAAAGTGGCATATTCTAATGTTTCACATTTTAATGATTTGACCTTGACCTGTGACCTTATTGCGGACCTAAAACATAAGTTCTGAAATGCTCTGAGATCGCACTCCATGGCGTTATCGATTGCCGTTTTAATTTTTTAATCGGCTCTGCTGTTCTTGAGATAATGAGGGGAAAATAGTTGCCCCTCCCCGGTCAATGATGTGCGGCTAAAAAGTCCCGTGAATGTCGGATTAAACTTGAGCTTGCTCTGTGTTTCATTGAACGCTACATTCGAATTCAGTGTCGAATATTACATCACACTTAATTTGAAGTTGAAAGAAGGGCACCTTTAAGCTCATCCTAGTTCAGCTAAGGTCATTCCAGTCGACCTGGGAGGAGCCCCGTTTGAGACGAGTGCCTCTCTTCAGACTGAGAGCTCAAAGGCTTCCGGCCTGGGTAGACATGAGATGGAACCTAAATTCCACACAGGCACGTCATCGGCCACCCGCGCATGCGCATGTCAATCGGCGCAAATCTGGCCACTACGATAAGTCGACAATTTGCTGACTTACCAGAGCGGAAGGCAGACTAGGTGACTCTGATACCTGCGAGCAGCACGCAAGCAAGGTGATGCGCAAGACGGACAACAAGTGTCCCTTTATCCGTACAGAAAACAAATAACCCACTAATCACAGCAAACAAGAGGTAAAGCCGTCCGGTCGGTTCAGCTTCCAGTAGCGTTCCGAGGCCGCCGTGGTACTCACCAGTTTGGTGTCAGCCCGTGTCGTTCGAGAGACGAATATCAAACTGCTTTCATTGAAAACAGAGTTGAGCTTTTATTTCGCTTTCTGGTCGGTCCGGTTTGGACAAAATCCCACCGATAGCCAGCAACGGTGACACTTCCCTACCCGTATGAAATAATCACACGACAGGCCAGGTTTGAACCCAGACGACCATCTGCTGCAGTGAGTCATGGTTGGTTATGCGGTGATTGCTGAGGTCCAGCAGCTACCGGCACAGGGTGAGTAGTGCTAGCGGCTAGTGGACTTGGGTGGCGCAGTGGTGGCGTTGGGGTGGCGTACGGTCGTGGCAACGGAAGCACGTCTCGCCGGCACTGGCAGGGTCCGGCGACGCATTCCTGCACCTTCCAGCAGTGATACTTGTGACACCTTCCAGCTTGATACATCACTGCACCTCCCGGCAGAACATCACTGCACCTCCCGGCGATACATCACTGCATCTCCCAGCGGCACATCGCTGCACCTTCCAGCTGTATATCACTGCACCTTCCAGCGGTACATGACTGCATCTTCCAGGGAAGCATCACTGCACCTGCCAGCTGTACATCGTTGTCCTTTCCAGTGGCGCATCACCGCGTCTTAAAGCTGGACATCTTTACACTCACCAGAGATGCATCAATGAATGCACTGTAGCTTCATGCCGTCACGAGCCAGCAGCGCGTACCGTACATGTACGCTGAGCGAGCTGGACGATTCTGGCAGTGTTTCGCAATCACCTCCTTGATATTCGTGTTCCAGTCAGAGGACGGCGCGCTTGTCGGCCAGAGATGAATCTCGTGTCTGTGGTGGTGGTGTCTGGCTCCAGCTGGCAAACTGACAAACTTCAGGAAGACACTTCAGTCTGTATGTTCAGAAGTTGGTGCACAAGTCAGCCATCGGGCATACGCTGGCAACGCCAGCAAAGTGTACTAGTAATGCTAGCATCATTTTGCGTTTTCGTGGCGATGCTCATGCAATCGAATAACCTATCTTGATTTATAATAGTCAACGTGCTTGCAGTGCTTTCGTAATCATGCAAGATGCGCAATGACAGTCATGTGTTTCGACATTGTCATAGATATCGGTCCTATCTGCCTGTCTGGAGCCTCAGATTGACTTGGTGTAGGTTGCTTCACGAGCCTGGGGTCAGGTGACTGGCATCTTTGCTGTGTCCCGCCATGCCTCACGAAAGTAGCCTGGTGGGACGTCCCTGCTGGTGGGACGTCAACTGCTGGTGGGGCATCAACTGCTGGTGGGACGTCACTGCTGGTGGGACGTCCCTGCTGGTGGGACGTCAACTGCTGGTGGGACATCAACTGCTGGTGGGACGTCACTGCTGGTGGGACGTCACTGCTGGTGGGATGTCACCTGCTGGTGGGACGTCACTGCTGGTGGGACGTCACTGCTGGTGGGATGTCACCTGCTGGTGGGACGTCACTGCTGGAGGGATGTCACCTGCTGGTGGGATGTCATTTGCTGGTGGGACGTCACCTGCTAGTGGGACGTCAACTGCTGATGGGACGTCAACTGCTGGTGGGATGTCACCTGCTGATGGGACGTCAACTGCTGGTGGGACGTCACTGCTGGTGGGACGTCAACTGCTTGTAGGACGTCACTGCTGGTGGGATGTCACCTGCTGGTGGGACGTCAACTGCTGGTGGGATGTCACTGCTGGAGGGATGTCACCTGCTGGTGGGATGTCATTTGCTGTTGGGTCGTCAACCGCTGGTGGGACGTCACCTGCTAGTGGGACGTCAACTGCTGATGGGGCATCAACTGCTGGTGGGACAGAGACAGAGTAACTGCTGGTGGGACGTCAACTGCTGGTGGGACGTCACTGCTGGAGGGATGTCACCTGCTGGTGGGATGTCATTTGCTGTTGGGTCGTCAACCGCTGGTGGGACGTCACCTGCTAGTGGGACGTCAACTGCTGATGGGACGTCAACTGCTGGTGGAACGTCACCCACGAGCAGGTGGAGCACGATCAGGTTCCTCGGACGAAGGTCAAAGGGAAAAAACAAAGAAGGAACAATCCGATGGGAAAAGAATAAAGATAAAAGGCAAAGGTGCAAAAAGTCAACGGAGATGAACGTCAAAGCGGAAAATCCAAAAGGACAGAAGTCAAAGGGAAAAAGCTCAAGGACAACATCTAAGGACACAAAGTTAGAAGTGGAAAAAATCAAAAGGACAAAGTCAAATTTAGAAAAGTCAGCCGGGTTAGATGCAAAAATGGCAAAGAGTCAACAGGACGGAA
The DNA here is from genome assembly GCA_034440615.1 of Ashinkailepas kermadecensis. Lineage (NCBI taxonomy): Eukaryota > Metazoa > Arthropoda > Thecostraca > Neolepadidae > Ashinkailepas > Ashinkailepas kermadecensis. The sequence goes on from JAOTOM010003816.1 coordinate 119,608, forward strand.
AGTGAAGCAGGAGTAGAAGTTTAATGGATAAACGTCGAAAAGCGAAATAAATACCGCGACGAAAATGGATAGTCAATCTTCCTTCAATCTGGCGCAGTAGCTTGTGTACCACATTATTGACGTACCAATCAGTACCAATACCATTGACATACTGAGAGAATTTCCCTCAGCGTGCATGTCCCCACCTGACGTCGGTTCATGGGGCAGCATGACCCTTGGATGCAGGGATTGCAGAGATTGCAGGGATCACAGGGATGCAGATGAAAGTGCAACCAAGGAAAAGGCCACGAGTCCGTGCCCCTGCCCTTAGCAAGTCAAGAACCCCCGGGTAGTCGTGAATGGTGATAAAATTGCCCTTGAAAGTGCTCGTAGGATACCCTATAAAGTCATAAAGTCATCAAGTGTCCAGATTTAATGCGAGCCACAAGAGCCCATCCGGGTTAAGTCCGTAAAGGGGGATACCATAACCCTGGCAAAAAGACATTCATCACCACAACCAACACCACATCTCAGGTTCCAAAGAAACCATCACCAACATCCCACACACCCATCAATGCCTATCTACCTTACCCATCAAGCCCTATTCACTCGATCCCACGTAACATACACTTGGATCGAGTACCCTACCAATATTTTAAAACTCCATCCTTGCCTGCTTAAAGGGGCCTGTACCGTGCACACCTACTTAGCACAGATTTCACCTCGTCCACCACTAATTAGAACTAAAAAACAGGATTTTACAGCCTAAAAAATCTGTCCACCCTATTTTTAAATACATCCAATGAGGGACTCCCCATAACATCAGCATGTAGCATATTTCACTGATCACCGACCCTTTGAATGAATACATGCTGTCCCTTAGCAGTCCTACACCTCGATTTGTCTACCCGGAATTGATGACCCCAATGTGATATCCCTTAAGAGATGGTGCCTATCTAGATGAGTCTAAACATTCTGTTTGACCAGTTTTCCTAGTACCTTGCAAGCTATTGAGGTCAAACTATCTGGCCCGTGGTTTCCTACACACTTCATACTTCCCTTTTTTGAAAATTGGCACTATATTTCCATTTCGCCACTCTTCAGGTACTTCAGAATACTCCATGGTCCGCCTGAAAATGATATCTAAGGGAACTGCTAAAGTTTTAGCATACTCCACTATAATCCTAGCATATATGCCATCCGGTCCAGAAGTTTTATTAGGTTTTATACTCTACAACTGTTTCTACAGCTCCTGTAGTTATTGTAAGATCCTCTAACCTACCACCTGCCATGACATAACTTTCAGTTGTTTCCAATGTTCTCTTTAGTAAAGAATGCAAAACCTTCAAGAGCCCTTTATTGACCAACACCTGCTTGGGCCACTTTGAACCTCAACCACGTACCCAAGGAAACCTCACGATCCTTCTACTTCCCGAGAACCTTTTCAGTTCCTTTCATTTCCCTTGTTTTCCATGCTTTCTCATGACAAGCTCCATTCCCTTTTTAGAGCTCCTACAAAGCTCAATTCAGCTCCTAAGGCCCCTTGAGTTCCCAGGGACCCATCAGCTGTTTAGGATCCTTTCCACCCTCCAGGACCATTCAAGTCTTCAGCCATATAGTGTCCCTGCTTTCCAGAGACCTTTCAGATCTTGAACTCTCCAGAGCCCCATTGATCTCCAGGGCTCTTTCAACTTCTTAGGAGTTCTCATCTCCAGTACCATTGTTTCCAGTCGTAGCTCTATAGTAGCAGTACTTAGTCACCAAGTGGTGTTGGCATGCCACCTCTCTGATGGGCGACGATGGCGACGCGGACGGTGATGGCGGCACCACCGTCTCCAGTTGTAGCTCTGTGGTAGCAGTACTTAGTCACCAACTGGTGTTGACAGGCCACCTCTCTGATGGGCGACGAAGGCGACGCGGACGCGACTGCAGACATCGCCGAAGACTTGATAGCTGGCAGCGGTTCTGGACTGAACGGTGGGTTGTCGCTGAAGGACCAGTCCGGTGGCTGGCAGCGGTTCTGGACTGGACGGTGGGTTGTCGCTGGAGTACCAGTTCGGTGGCTGGCAGCGGTTCTGGACTGGACGGTGGGTTGTCGCTGGAGTACCAGTCCGGTGGCTGGCAGCGGTTCTGGACTGGACGGTGGGTTGTCGCTGGAGTACCAGTCCGGTGGCTGGCAGCGGTTCTGGACTGGACGGTGGGTTGTCGCTGGAGTACCAGTTCGGTGGCTGGCAGCGGTTCTGGACTGGACGGTGGGTTGTCGCTGAAGGACCAGTTCGGTGGCTGGCAGCGGTTCTGGACTGGACGGTGGGTTGTCGCTGGAGTACCAGTCCGGTGGCTGGCAGCGGTTCTGGACTGGACGGTGGGTTGTCGCTGAAGGACCAGTTCGGTGGCTGGCAGCGGTTCTGGACTGGACGGTGGGTTGTCGCTGAAGGACCAGTCCGGTGGCTGGCAGCGGTTCTGGACTGGACGGTGGGTTGTCGCTGAAGGACCAGTTCGGTGGCTGGCAGCGGTTCTGGACTGGACGGTGGGTTGTCGCTGAAGGACCAGTCCGGTGACGGTACCGATCCTGCATCGGACGGTGTACATGCTGACACTGTCACACTCAGATTGGCATCTACGTCATGCATACTGACACTGTCACACTCAGATTGGCATCGGACAGCGTACATACTGACACGGTCAGATTCAGACTGGCATCTACGGCGTACATACTGACACTGTCAGACTCAGATTGGCATCTACGTCATACATACTGACACTGTCAGACTCAGATTGGCATCGGACAGCGTACATACTGACACTGTCACACTCAGATTGGCATCTACGTCATGCATACTGGCACTGTCAAACTCAGATTGGCATCGGACAGCGTACATACTGACACGGTCAGACTCAGATTGGCATCGGACAGCGTACATACTGACACGGTCAGACTCAGATTGGCATCGGACAGCGTACATACTGACACGGTCAGACTCAGATTGGCATCGGACTGCGTACATACTGACACGGTCAGACTCAGATTGGCATCAAGTGTGCTGATGGGACATGGAACTGTCGACGACATCCACATCAACAGGGCAAAGTCTTGGACATTGAACACTTCGGATGGAGGCCAGATCAGGAACATTAGGTGGGATCAAACCAGGAACATTAGGCGAGGTCGCACTTTAGAACGAAGGCGGGGTGGGACGTACAGCTGGCGAGGCCTGGGACACAATGGCTGAGATCTGGAATACGGTGGGCAGGGTCGGGTGCAATACTGAGCCAAATTGGTCACGCATTCACATGAGATCATCTTTTCCTCATGCTGTCAATTCGTGTTCAGGTCCCGTCAGGCAAATGTACTCTGCACTGCAGCACTGACTCCAGAATTGGACGACAAAAATCGCATGCGGCCCAACGGCCCCACGGGCACATGGAAGCGTCTGTGCCACGTGTGCCGCCCAGCAATTCAGGTCATGCGTCTGTTAGGCACCCAAGCACGGCCTACATGCGGCTGCTGGGCACCCAAATACAGCCCGCATGCGCCTGCTGGGCACCCAAATGCAGTTGCCGCCCAGATACCGTCGGCCTGGCATGTGGGCGTGCTCCGCAGACTCGTCAGGAGACGCGATGGATGACGGCCTGGACACTGGCGGCGACGACGACGAAGACGAGCCGGAGTGGATCCACGTGAGCGACAAGTACTTCTTCCTGGAGCACGTGGTGCGCCTGATGTCCATCATCCACAGCATCGTCTCGCTGTTCCTGCTGGTCGCCTACTATCACCTGAAGGTCAGTCCGGCGTCAGCGGAAGCGCGCACTTTTGCCTGACGATTGCTGACAGCTGGCGGTCTCCCAAACACAATTGCATGCGTGCGATACGATTACCAAGCTGATCAGACAGACTCCGAAGGCTGTGGTCAGCTCTGGACAACGCCAATCTGCTGCCGGTGTGTCGTTTATCCACATGTGTGACGAATGTGGCGATTGTGATCAATGTCAGTAGTATCTATGCGCTCGCCAAGTTAACCGATTGCAGTGCAGAATTGTTGTGACAATAAAAAAACATCGTTGAACGCAACTCTCCACAACACAGCTGTATTTATATTCACATATCAAATCACTCCTATGGAAGATTGGCTTACGTATATATCATTTTAAGCCGGTGAATTTGGCTGAAGCAACCACGCGATTGATCGATGGATTTCAAGCCGCTTCGGTGAAAGCCAATTGTGCTATTGTCATTAAAATGCTGCACTGTAATTGGTTCAATTGGTTTGCGTACATATAAAAAGCAGGTATCGATCAGAAACACCACGCGCTTCATATATGTAGATAAACGACACCCCAGCAGCTGACGCTATTGTCCAACCTGACCCGATAGGCCTTGGGCTGTAGTAAAATACAAATACATTGTAAGCCGATATATTTGCCTAAAAGATACTTGCCATACAGAATACAACACCATGTGGTGGAAGAAATGTGTTCCAGGTGTTTATGCCATAAACAGTACGATACATTTGTTTTTGTTTTGCGCAATCCGTGGATGTCGATAAAAACATTCCATGCGTCTTAGTTTGTCATCGCCCTCCGCAAGTCGACCGAGGAGTCACAACATATATTGCTTTATATGTTCAAACCTATTACACGATAGGTCATACCAAAAGTAGCATATGATATAAACTAATAAACGCATAACCGCCTTTCTTTTTGCTTTTGGCATCCTGGTGCAATGTAATCGTCAACAGGACTTTATTCTGCGACTTTACCTTCAATACATTCGGATACAGCCACGTTAAATTTGTCATTATCCGACGTTTGATAAAATTTGTATACTTTACCTACCGTAGATAATTGCTGGTTGATCGAAAATATACGAATCGGGTATAAAATGATTTATTTTGTGACAAAAACCACAAGTGTTCTCTTTTAAAGTGTTTTGTACGGTTCCACTTTAAGTACGGGCGAACTCTCTCGGCTAGGAGAGCTGGCGAACTGGCGGGGGATGGTAACCCCCTTGGGTAGGACAGCTAGCGAGGGGATGGCAACCCCTCGGGTAGGATAGCTGGCGAACTGGCGGGGGATGGTAACCCCCTTGGGTAGGACTGCTAGCGAGGAATGGTAACCCCACGGGTAGGATAGCTGGCGAACTGGCGGGGGATGGTAACCCCCTTGGGTAGGACTGCTAGCGAGGAATGGTAACCCCTCGGGTAGGATAGCTGGCGAACTGGCGGGGGATGGTAACCCCCTTGGGTAGGACTGCTAGCGAGGAATGGTAACCCCACGGGTAGGACAGTTGGCGGACTGGCGAGGGCTGGTACCCCTTCCGGTAGGCCATCTTGGGAACTGGCGAGGAGATAGGATCCTCACTTCCTGTAGGACAGCCCGACAACTGGCGATGGGACTGCAACCCCCCTGACTAGGATAGCTAGCGAACTGGCGAACTGGCGAGGGATGGTGACCCACCGTTCGTCATGCCATGAGAAGCGTGTGGTGGATATGAAATGCCTTTACTTAACCCTCCCCGTCTTTCCGGTCAGATCCTCACACCCCGTCTCGGAGGGGGGTTGATACAACCCCCCATCTAATCTCCAAACTAAGCGTCGCACGAAAACGAAAGAGGTGTCATCGGAAAGCGCTCGACGAGTAGGACCAGAAACCAACCTCACAAATTTACCCCCCCAAAAAAAATTACGTCACTAGGGGGTCTATATTTTCACAACTGACTTCATGTTTTTGGCACTGGGGAGTTCATTTTGAGGGAAATTTGAAAAACAAAACAAGTTTTGAATCAGAAAATGAAGGCGAAATCCACCATGGCCCTAAATTTTGTGTTGACCCAAAAATAATAAAATAGAAAATTTTACATTTTTGATTTGTCAATTTCCTTAAATTTTCATTTTCCTAATGGGTAGAGCAGAACCGAAAAACGCTGTTTGACGTCAACTTGCACTCATAAAAAATGCTTACTTTAGCCAGAATCTTAGATTTTAGCCATGATGGTCAAATATGCAAAACAAATATGTCATCAAAAACGAAAACAAATAAAAAATTCCTCTGGTGCGTTTTGTTTCCTCCCTAACGATAAGCAAACGCTGAAAGTTTTATTAAAATATCTTTATCCGTTAAAGCGTGACGACAGGTTGAACTTTTCTGGAGGTGACCTCAATTGATCTTGACTAACTCGTTGACCCTAGGTGACCTGACCTCAAAATACTCACACATCATGCCAAATTGATGTGGGAAAAGGTATGCCAAATTTCGCCGCGCTGCCTCGCGCCGTTCTTTCACTATCCGCGCAAACCTTACAGGGGGTGGGGCGCATATCACCCCCCCCCCCCGAGACGGGGCGGGTTAATCAGAGAACAGCATCCTTCGAAGGCCGCATTATTTGATTGCTGTTGCAAACGGAACAAAAACATACGAACTATGCGCAGGTCCATGGTCAGATGATGATCACACAACTTGAGGAGTACATGTTTGGGGTGTAGACAATCCGATGTCTGCAAGTGACAGCAATCAGACATGATTCAGTGTGCACCAGCAGCGCGGCAACATTCCTATCGAAGTTTTATATTGAGAGAGTAATGCCGTCGCGTTTTGGGAAGTGACATAGCACAAAGATACGACGCACATTATCCAACTCGTGCGAATGCACAGTTCGGCTGATTCTATGCTAGGATGCGTTTGACCTTGAAACGCTGTACTTGTGCTTCCTCGATGCACTTTCTCCTTGTAAATAAACGAGCGTCAGCAGACGTTTCGTTTTATTTCCATATTAACCCACCATCCAGTGTGAAATCATGGCTGCAGCGATGGCAACAAAAACATACCTGAAAAACAAAAACATTGCCAGGCATGCATAAACACGTAACAGCGGTCCCAGCGGCGCAATTCGCTGACAACGGTCCGTATCAGCCAGTGAGCCAACCTCCCGGCACATCACACATCACACATCACACATCACACATCACACGTCACACATCACACGTCACACATCACACGTCACACGTCACACGTCACACATCACACATCACACATCACACCACAGGTTTGTGTAAGTTCAGCAGACCAGCACAGGCCACGGCCATGTTATCTGCTTGAGAAGTGAGGTATAGTGGGAGCACACCATTCAAACTATAAAACCTCCTTGTAAGCCCTAGTGAAGAAAAAAATCCCATGGGATTGACCCATCAAATTGCATGGGATTGTCCTTGTCAGGATATGAAACATTCCCCATGAGACAATCGTGTGGGAATCCCATGCGGTTCCATATGGGAATCCACCATGGGATTCCTACAGAGTCTCCGAGGGATTTTATACTATTCTCAGTGTAGATTCTCCAGGGATTCCCACTGAGAAATCCCAGTGGGGAAGCCCAGACCCTGATGGGATTGATGACCCAGCATAAACCCCACTGGTCTTCCCAGAGCATGTTCATGCAAACAGGATGAAACGATGTACGACACGCATATTTTGAAAGACAAACAAACGATATTTGACGTATATTTATCAGGCGTTTCTGCAAGGAGATCCAGGGATACAATATGTTTTCATGCAATAGGGGTCCAGCAGTGAAAGGGGGTGGTGTAATGCTCTATGTGAATAGTTTATACAGTTCTCAGAAAGTAGCAGATGGGGTAAAAAATGTGTCTGTGGAGTCCATTTGGCTTGATGTTGCTGTGGAAAGAGGCAATAGCAATAAACTGAGGATTGGAGCTTTGTATCGATCAGGAACCTTGCCACATTCTCAGCAACTGGAGCTCGATAAGGTGATTTGTGAGGAAATCAGTAGAAACTTTCAGAGGAAATGCCTTATTCTTGGTGACTTTAATCTAAAAGGATATGAACATGTTGGTGTTGGCTCCCCATCATGTGAACTGTTTAGGAAATGCCTTGAAGAGGACTTGTTCTTACACCAGTTTGTAATGGAACCAACCGGGCAGGGCTCATTCCTGGACCTTGCCTTCTCAGATTTAAGTGATTTAGTTCAAGACTTGACTGTAGGAGAAACTCTGGGAAGAAGTGACCATAACATAGTGAGATTTAAGGTACAAATAGCAGGGACAATCAAGGATAACTTGGCAAAGATTCCAAATTTTAACAGGGCAGACTTTGATTCCATGAGAGAGGCTTTAAGTGCCATACAATGGGAAGAATAATTTCTTGATTTAAATGCCTGTGAAATGTGGGAAGAGTTCAAATCTTACTTGAGGGAAATTCAGATTAGACATGTCCCCCAAAAGCAAAGGCGCAAAAGAAGTGTAGGAAAGCCAGCATGGCTTACACCAGATTTGAGGAGATCAATTAAGGCTAAGAAAGATGCATTTAGAGTATTTAAGGAAGCTTCAAATGTCGTAAATCTAAGGTAGTATCAAAAAGCTAGAGATGCTGTGAAGCAGAAAACCAGAGCAGCAAGGCGGGCAAAAGAATTGGATTTGGCTAGGAACTGCAATGGGGACAGTAAAAAGTTCTTTAGTTTCTACAAGCTAAGTAAAGTTTCAAGCACAATTGGTCCACTGGAAGTAAATGGCACTATATTGAGTGAGGATGGTGAAATGGTTGAGGAGCTGAGCAAGCAGTTTAAATCAGTGTTTACAGTGGAGGATGTGACAAATCTGCCAACCGTGAACCACAGTTCAGTGACAGGTGATCAGATACACAATGTTGATTTCATTAATAGTGATGTTGTTTTCAATTATATCGGAAAAATAAAGCCAAACAAGGCAGCAGGACCTGATGGAACTTATGCTAGGGTATTGCGGGAAGCTGAAAAGGAACTGGCAATTCCACTTAGTATCATATTTTGTAGATCAGTTTCACAAAATGAAATTCCAACAGATTGGAAAAGGGCAAATGTAGTTCCTATTTTCAAGAAAGGAGAAAGAGGGAAAGTTGAAAATTATAGGCCAGTAAGCCTCACATCCCTAGTCTGCAAGGTACTCGAATCAATTATCAAAGATAGAATAGTTAGTTTTCTGGAAGGAAACAGATTGATTCAAGATACTCAACATGGGTTTAGAAAAGGGAGATCGTGTCTCACAAATCTCTTGGACTTTTTAAATTTTGCTACAGAACAATTTGATCAGGGAAATCAGGTTGATGTAGCATATCTTGACTTTAGTAAGGCCTTTGACAAGGTACCCCATAAACGGTTAATGATGCAGCTTCAGGTCCATGGCATTGCAGGTAGCATCCTAAAATGGATTGAGTTGTGGCTTTCAGATAGACAGCAGAGAGTGATGCTTAATGGTACAAAGTCATCATGGCAAAATGTTCTTAGTGGAGTCCCTCAGGGGTCGGTACTGGGGTCACTGTTGTTCATTATATTTGTGAATAGCATTGAATGTGGCCTGAGCAGTAAGGTTTTGAAATTTGCGGATGATTTGAAGATCTTTAGGGCAATAACAGGGCACAATGAGCTGGTTTTGCTGCAGAACGACTTAGACGAGCTTGTGAAGTGGTCCGAAAAATGGCAAATGAAGTTTAATTTTGATAAGTGCAAAGTCATGCATGTAGGTAGGCAGCATATGAAGGCGCCATACTTGATGGATGGCCAAGTACTATCTGTGACTAAGCAGGAGAAGGACTTAGGTGTTATTTTGAACACAAAATTGGGGGCATCAGAACAGACCAAAGAAGCCAGGAAGAAGGCACTAAGAATGCTCGGGGCGATACAGAGGAATGTGTCATACAAAAGTGAGGAGGTCATCAGGAAGCTTTACTGTGCATATGTCAGGCCACATTTGGAATACTGTGTCCAAGCTTGGTCCCCTAGTTATGAGAAAGATTGTTGGCTTTTAGAGAGAGTACAAAAGAGGGCAACAAAAATGGTGAATGGTATTGGCAACCTGGCATATGAGGAAAGATTGAAGAAATTGAATATGTTTTCACTTAAATATAGAAGGCTGAGAGGAGATCTCATCGAGGTTTTTAAAGTTGTTCATGGTCAGGAGCAGGGATATCTAAGGGAAATGTTTGAATTTAACAGAAATGATGCAATTAGAGGTCATCAATTCAAAATTAAAGTTAATCACAGCAGGACAAGGTTAAGACAGTCTTTCTTCACCAACAGGGTAGTAGAACACTGGAACCAGCTTCCAGAAACAATTGTCAGTAGCAACACACTGAACATCTTTAAAAACGGCATAGACAATCATTATAAGAATAGGGGGCTTGTTTTTCTGAATTCCAGGGTGGGTTGATTGACAGATTTGGTGGGCAACTGATTCAGTGTACCAAGTGCAACCAAGAAGGGCCCTTGTGGCTCATAGTTGCACTGATCTTTTATGTCTTTATGTCTTTAAGGTCAGCCAACATGTTGCATCTCAGCCACTCCCGACGCTCATATACTGCTTACTTTTCAGTTGGCAAGCAAAATAATAGCAAAAAGTAGGCCTTCAAGTGGGGTAATATATAATGAGAATAAAGCTAAGCTTCAGAAAAAAACAAAGTTAACCTAGTCTAAGCTCTTGCTTTTAAAAACCATTAAAATCAAAAGGGTATTATTGCTGCTTAAGGTATCTACAAGATAAGTTTTGCAGACATCTTACCTCCATGAGGCAAACAAAGGGTTAGGTTTGGTTAGATTAGGTTGGGTTAAACTTTTTCCTTTAGACCAGACATAGCATTCCAGGAAAATAAATGTACGAACACGTCTCTGAACACGATGAAGATGATGGAACCATTCGCTCTTGTGGAAATTGGTCAAAATTTTGATATTCTTCATGATTTTCTTTTCCTTTGTTTGGAAAAAATGAAGTTTTTTTTTGTCGATTAAAACGAACATTCTATCAACTTGCGTGTTTGCATATTGCAAAGAAAAACCGAAAAATGTGTGATATTTTTCATTTATAAAAACTTGTTTTTCTTCAAAAGCAGTTTGTGGTAGTTTAGGCGCCAGATGAAGCGTTCTGCGTGGATCCTAGCACGTGCCGGGCCACCTGCTGCCCTGGACCTGCTGTTGCGTCGTCTGCTTTTGCCTTCGGGTGAAGTGAGGCTTGTAATGGTGAAGTAATGACTTTCACATTCAATGTTGCGAATTCTTACTTGATGAGGAGGCCGCGATCGGCCATGACTACATCGAAATGGTTCAGCAAATCCATGTGGTCGCCTTGCAGCGTGGCTGTCTTATCAGCCGCCCTGCCGCCCCGGGCGTCAGAGAGAAAGATGACTGCACCTGACGACGCTTTGCCGATTTGATATTTCACAGTGCAATGCCCTTTATAGTTGCTCCACAACCTTGTCCGAGGAGCAAAAGGTTTTGGTCTCTCGGCAACACATCACACCAGTCAAATATCACCCCAGTGAACCGTATGCTTCTTTTTTGTGGACGTGCGGAAACAATTAGGCATGGCATGACAAACTGACAAATGACAACTCTCTTGTTGGCTACGCAATGAAGGCTTCCGCCACGCCGGCTAAGACTGGTAGCCGGATGGTCAGGACGGTGCTCGCGTAAGCACAGTGGACGCCTGCCCGGCACGTGATGCCCATATTTCTTCGACCCAGCTTGAGCTTCACGGGCAGCACCAGCAAAGTGTACTAAAATGATCATCTTTCGAAGCTTCTCGAATCCAGCTATGGCGAGCGCATGCCGAGGAGAAACACAAGACACGCGAGCGATGGCAGGACACTGTAAAATTCCGGCTTCGCGGCATCATTCTCAAGGTTGCTGTACACGCCCATTGGTGTGGCACCGCGAACGTGAGAGACGTCTTCTTGAAGCTTTTTACGGTCACTTGCCGGCTTCTCTTTTTCCTCCACTGATATTTCCACCAGCGGTCTCAGAGGTGACTGGCGGTCCACCTCCGTGTTCGTGGCGACAGCTGTTGGCAAACCAGACTAAGCAATAGCATAAGTACAAAGAGTCAGCAGCTTACTAGCTGCATGACATCCTCTTAGGTTACCTTTATCTTGCCTAATCGGATGACATCCTTCACACGCTGTTCGTAACGTACACATACAATGGGTAGGACAGCTAAAACATCCAGACATTATGCCAGCATGCGCCAACTTGTGTATGCACGACAGCAATCCACAACGCTGCCAGTATATCGGATTACAACTATTTCCTCTTTTAGGGATACACAACAACCACTTAAAAAGTGTGATGAAATTGTACATGCAATGCATTCCACTTGTAAAAGTTTATCTCACCTGATTTCTACAGAGCATGTTTGGGTAGTGGTTGATCTGCCCGGACATTCTTCATGTGATGAGATGTTCTCCGTGAAGGGGTCCTGCTCGTCGCGTGACGTCAGCAGTTCGTCTGTGACAGCAGGCCACAAACTACATTGTGGCCCAGAATGAGAGACCAGGCTGGCAGTAGCTTGTGCATCATCCTGCATTGTGGACGTTCTAGCCCAGCTTCCGTTGTTGGGCTCTCTTATAGCGATCAAAGCTAGTCTTTCTTCCCACCTTGGCCTGCTGCATGTGGCTTGCTCGGGAATCAAATGCGGATGGAACATAATCTGGACTGCTAACTTCATACCACTTGGATGGTACGCCTGGGAGAGAAAGATAACATTGAGCATAGCATTGCCTTGAACATTCGCAAGTATCCATATGTGACAGGCTAGTGCAAATTGATTATTTCTGTATTTATTTCCAGATATCGAGCATCACCCTCTCTTTCTTTTCTCACTGGATTGTTCGACAGTACTGTTTGACAATAATTGCGGACCTCCAGCTTGTTAATATAATGCCCAAACTGATTAAAAAGTACAAACAAAACTCTGATGCCACAAAGAGGATTGTCTAAATTGGATGAAGAAATGTTTTTCTTCTCAACATCTAGAGTCTGAACATGAGTGCATCCCTGCATAGTTATGTGCCATATAGATGACATGAGTATGCTGACAACATCCTAGCTGCAATGAAAGCAAAAGATGTACGATCATTTCTGATGCATCAAAGTCAAGCTGGTGTGTTTTGCAATCCTGGACACGGAGAGAAGAATGTTAGGGTGATCGAATACGGAGAGGATTTTTTCTTCAAACCTGCAACATTAAGATCTCAGCTTACATTTTCAAGTGAATATTGAACACTTTTTCGCATAGCAGCTAATTGTCAAACAGCACCATTTAACCTCTAAATGAAAAATAACAGGTTATTTTCTGGAGAGGATATTGTTCTGGATGCCGAAAATCCAAGAAGAGTCCATTTTTGCAAACCCTGATCTAAATAACTTGAGCCCCACACTTAAGTTAACAGCAGATAATCAGAGATGGGGTTGAGTGGATGACTATAAATTACGGCATCTTGCCGACATTGCTATCCAAGGGTCATATTGCAGCAGTAGTGTTTTGCAAACCAACAACGAGTGGACTGTACCTGGACCCTGAGGCGGATACAGGTAGGGGGGGGGCACTGGGGGAATGTGTACCCATAACAGGTGGCACCTCTCCGGTCGGGAAAAGGCGCCCTTCCGGGAAGGCTCGAGTTCACCCCATCGACTATTTCAGCGGACGTTCGAGGCTTCAGTGTGCTGGGGTGCATCCCTTATTTTTTTAGCCAGTGGCGCCCGTCTGAGAGGCAAGGACGTCTCTCCAGTGTGCTCGAGTACACTCCTTCGAATTGTTCAGCCAGAGGCGCCCGCCCCTCCAGGTTCTTTCGCAGTGACACTCCTCCAGACAGGTGCATCAATGTAAATTCCTGGATCTGCCCCTGTCTGAACTATACGTATCTTCTGAGCTGTGGCAGTGCACACAAACATAAGGTCATTAGAGCCTGATCACAAAGGACCTACCATCTGTGATCAAACTGATAGCCACTAGTTTGAGCTGAAAAACATTAAGCAAATACTGAAAGCAAACAGGTCTCCGTCAGCAGTCATTAACATAGAATACACCAAACAAGAAAACAAGATCACAAAAGGCATACACAGATCACTAGATCAGACCACAGGTACATATGCAAGACATAAAGAAGGCAGAAGACGCAGCATAACAAAACAGGGCAGTCAAGACATTGGAAGCATTTAATGCGCATGTGTTTCAGTGAACATGCTTTTCACAATGTGTCCCAGTGTATTTCTACCACCTTCTAATCACTGGTGCATTTCTTTTTCAATGAGTGCCAAAACACGTAATCTAAGATTTGCTTGGTGTGGTCGGACTAGTATGCAAGTATAGCTACTTTTAAAAAAGAAGTTTATTTTAACTGCAACCAGTGATATTCAGTGGTGTCAGTATGTAGATAAATGAAGTTGAGGGACCCAGTTGGTGGCAATGCTTTGCCATGAACACACCTAGGCCGGTATACAGAATGCTACGGTGTACAGAATGGTTATACTCATCAGGAGGTAAAAATGTCTTACCTTGAAATTGTATTTACACTCTTGCTTCGATATCTAAAATCACTAATTTGGATGCACTGATCCGACATGGTTTGACATAGGTACTTGCTACAGCATCTACCTTGTTCAGCCCAGTAATAAAACATCAAATGTTCCAAACCGAGCCTAAACCTGCCAACGTACGGCAAGTACTGTAAGTCCTGATGTGCCCTCGCAAGGGCTACTAATGTAAGGGGAGAATGTTATGGGTAATTGGCTCAGCTTACCTTTAGCAATGAGCAACGCTCACCATCCCAACGATATGGAACGTTTCCCAGCCTGACCAAAAAAATGTAATTTTGTTATATGGTGTCCATCGACAGTAGTTCTTGTAAGGTCGGGTGAGGTAAGACTGCTAATTCTTGCACCAGGCAACCATTGCGAATTCATTCGTGGATCGGTGATGCGTGGATTTCATGCGAGAATTCATGCGTGGATCGGATAGGCAGGTGTCATAGCGAAAACCCTTCTGACAATATGTACCTCCCTGAAACGAAGTGGTCCGAGCACACCAGTGCCCCGGCCTATCGGCTGCCTTACCTCCGCAACACGACTCCGACCCTCCAGTCCGCGGTGCGAGGATGGGATTTGCTAGTATCGAACACCCTTCCAGCTTTCCTTGTGGATGCCACTGGTGCAGCCACAGGCCTAGCACGTTGACATTGCAAATCAATTCAGCTGACCACCTCAGCCAATGACCAGGATTTGACCGCCTCGACAAGCTGGATCATGTGTGACGCGTAACACCGGCCGCATCGTCTCAGTGACACCGGCCGCATCGTCTCAGTGACATCGGCCGCATCGTCTCAGTGACGTCGGCAAATTGCGTTTGCAATTACTTCCAAAAACGATTATCAGCGGTAAGACGCCCTACAAGCCTAAAGCAATGACTACAGTGTTGCAGGGGGCGGGGATGGCCGAGTGGTTGAGGTGTTGGGCTCTGGGTACCAAAGGTCCCGGGTTCGACACTCGCACTGCTCGGGACATTTCCCAATCCCGCGGCCCACTGGCGAAACAGTGTGGGCGGCGCCATTAGCCGTGAATGTGCAAAAAGCGTGTCGTGAACCACCCAATAAACAAACAAACAAACAAACAGTGATGCAGGTAGCTGATCTCTATCTGAAAGAGAAGAAAGCGTGTCGGTTTTCTGTCCATCTCCCACCACATCCCGGATCTTCCCCTCACACATCTCTATCGTGTTGCTGCTGGTTCCCATGGTGGTGAGGTGTCATGGAACGTGGTCTGTTTTGCGACGAGTCGTGCTACGCCACGTGTCTGCTCTTCTCCGCCAGGTGCCGCTGGGAATATTTAAGCGCGAGAAGGAAGTGTGCCGAAAGCTGGAGTTCGACGGCCTCTACCTGGCCTCTCAGCCGGAGGACGACGACCTGATGGCTCACTGGGACAAACTGGTCATATCCGCCAAGTAAGGCCACGTGTGTTGGTGTGTGCGGAGAAGTTGGCTGGAGGTAGAGCATGATGCACTCTGAAAGTAGCATTGCACCCGTTAATGGAGCTGTAATTGCCACTCGTTTGAATATTAAGATGTATTCTACACTTGTCTATTTCAGTACTGTTCTGAAATTGTGAGAATTGTCGCGCTACTGAACTTCATATTAATTCGGAAAACAAGGTCTGCTATTTTACTACACTTTTCCCTCGGTGAAACTGGGAGGAGGGGGGGGTGGCAGTTACCATCGATAGCTCCCACCGCCTAAGATGGAAGGCAAACTCCTGACCCCTCCTTTTCTTATGCGCGATTGTGATAATGCGGCCATTACTACTCGATATAGACAACCTTTTTATCCCTGAAAAAAACCTTTTAGTGATGCACAACATTCGAAATTATGCGTCAATAACAAAATACTCGATATTTCGACACTAGGCCACCGCCAGGAAGTACTTTCGCAGTTTTCGGGACAGATATGATGGAATCTGTTGCGGGATATATTCGGGACAGGTATGACGGTGCCTGTTGTGGTACCGTTTTTGGGACAGGTATGACGATATCTGTTGTGGTTGCGCTTTCTGGATAGTCATTAGGAGCATGGGGGCAGAGTTGCAGCAAGGACCAGGTGGGTATTCATCCCTGCTTTTAACACCGCAGAGACCGACACATGCGCAATCGGACGGTGAAGTTGATGTGTCGCGGTGTCTCACATATAAATATCTCGATCAATCAAAGTGCGGTCTGGCTAAAAAGATTTGAATTGCATTGATTCAAAACAAGAAAGTCAGCGTGCTAACGTTCACGTGCAAAAGTCACTCGCTGATTGCTGCGTCGTGACGGTTTCGATGTGGGGACTGCATGTGAGCGTGTGCGTTGTGCCTTCGCGTTCTAACTTCTTTTTTCCTTAAAAAAAAATATTTGCTGGGGTGGCTTTATGAACCAGGGTTCCATTGCTAAGCAGAGCTTGTTGCGTGAACCCCGGCCGCACCACCCGATCCATGAACTCCAGTTCAACCGCAGAATTTAGACCGAAAGTTGAACGTGCCGTCAATGCACAGACACGGCCGCCCGGTACCTCGTCCCCAGCCTTATCGGGCCAGCTGCCAACTGGCCCTCCCAGCCGGGGGCTAAATCTAAATGCGAGCGCGTGAAGCGACTCGGACCCTGTGTTGCCAGGACAGGGGAGACCAGTGCAGGCCAGCGCTCTAACCAACTGAGCTACCGGGGCGGCAACTTTGTTTAGTAAAGCGCAAGCTGTTCTGACTCTGAGTGTATGCACACACGAATGTCTTACACATGAATCTGGCTGAGCTTTTTCATATATGGTACAGAGTGGATTGCTGATTTTTGCTGGCTTCCATACGGTGGTGAACTTGATGCGACCTGTGACATGTGTGTTGCACCATCGGGATACATGGGTATGTCAGTGGTGTCGCTTGATGAAAACGAATGGGTGGACACATCAGGTTCATCCCCCGGTGTATTAAGAGTAAGCCAGGGTATTGGAAGCTATTGGTTGCTTTGCTTGAGGAAGAATATATTGGCAGAAACGTGGGGAGGTGCTCTGTGAATTTTTCCCGCTCATCTTCCGATGGGCACAACTCAGCAATGATGGTCATAATTTAACACTGGAGGAGCACGCATCCTCCTATAGTATGCTAGGCAACACCCTTGGGAATATGTGTGCGATGTCGCTTAATGTCGCTTAAATAGATTAAGACATCCATTGTCTTTGCAGAGTTTATAATTCAAAGTTTAAAATTCAAAGTTATTCAAGGTTGGGTGCGTTGGTATGCAAAGAACATGATATTATCTGCAGACACATAGGTTAGGGTTAATATAATGCATTATTGTTATTTGGGTGAAAGAGTGGGTAAGCTGATTCAAGCCACCCAAATTATGCTTGAAGCATGGCCATGGTCTTAGTGGTCACACTACTATTTCGAAGTAAATTGACTCCCAGTTCGTCCAGCGGCATAGACAGTTACTTCGCAGAAGCGATACAGGTGGACCCGGATGGAAGTGCAGAGGTCCGCCATCCCTAGCGGAAGAAATGCTTCTTTGGATGCAATTTCTTCATCGCCCAACCAACACCACTTCGGTACGCGGAACATTTAGGATCCGTTCTTCTCCTGCTAAATGATCCAATTTCATTATGTGCAGTGCTGTGTTGAGCATGACTATGAATATCCAATTTCACCCTCGAATGAGTCCTCGAAGAGAGCCCGAACCGCCTTCGGAGGATCGTAAAAAGGTATCATTATGTAGTAAAAAAAGTAGCATTATGTGTGAAATTTCCTTTTCACACATAATGATGCTTTTTTCTGTATAATGATAACTTTTTACGATCCTCCGAAGGCGGTACGGGCTTTCTTCGAGGACTCATTCGAGGGTGAAATAGCATAGATTACCCGTTACTTCCCCACCCCCACCCCCACCCACCAATGATTACCCACAACTTCCCCAGACACCGATGATTACCCACAACTTCCCCACCCACCAATGATTACGCACCACTTCCTCACCCACCGATGATTACCCACCACTTCCCCACCCACCGATGATTACCCACCACTTCCCCACCCACCGATGATTACCCACCACTTCCCCACCCACCAATGATTACCGACCACTTCCTCACCCACCGATGATTACCCACCACTTCCTCACCCACCGATGATTACCCACCACTTCCCCACCCACCGATGATTACCCACCACTTCCTCACCCACCGATGATTACCCACCACTTCCCCACCCACCGATGATTACCTACCGATTGCAATGCATGCACTGCGAGACGGACGACTTCTGACACATATAAAACGTCATCAGCTGTGTGCCATCGCAGAATATCGAATTAAAGCTACACAAACCATGATGTCAGACCAAAGACAGCCAGACAATCATCCAATCATAGACAGGGTGTCAAAAGCCGAAGCCAATGTACACATTTTAATCGGGATGACTGTCTGCAGTTTGCATTGCCATGGTGCAGATCTCTTGGAGCGACTCCGCACCTGCCCCTGAGCATAGTAACGGCGGTGCTGCCTCCTGCACACAGGATGTTCCCAGCCAACTACTGGGACATAGTAACGGCGGTGCTGCCTCCTGAACACAGGATGTTCCCAGCCAACTACTGGGACATAAAACGACGGTGCTGCCTTCTACACACAGGATGTTCCCAGCCAACTACTGGGACATAGTAACGATGGTGCTGCCTCCTGAACACAGGATGTTCCCAGCCAACTACTGGGACATAGTAACGGTGGTGCTGCCTCCGGAACACAGGATGTTCCCAGCCAGCTACTGGGACATAGTAACGGCGGTGCTGCCTCCTGCACACAGGATGTTCCCAGCCAACTACTGGGACATAGTAACGGCGGTGCTGCCTCCTACACACAGGATGTTCCCAGCCAACTACTGGGACATAGTAACGATGGTGCTGCCTCCTGCACACAGGATGTTCCCAGCCAACTACTGGGACATAGTAACGGCGGTGCTGCCTCCTACACACAGGATGTTCCCAGCCAACTACTGGGACATAGTAACGATGGTGCTGCCTCCTGCACACAGGATGTTCCCAGCCAACTACTGGGACAAGTTCGTCAAGAAGCGTGTTCGCCAAAAGTACAGCGACTCGTACGACTTCGACCAGATCAGCAACCTGCTGGGGATGGAGAAGTCGATGACGATGTCGCAGCAGAGCACTGGCAGCGGCTTCTTCCATTTGTGAGTAGCGACCAGTCGGCAGGTTTCGTCTGACTTTACCTGACCCGGTGTGGCCGTGACCATGACACGAGACTCCTCATATTGTGTGGCATTCACACTAAGCCTGGCCATGTTATCTCAAACACAGAACAGTTCCGCACACATTAGTCTTCATTCTGGCTTGTGGCGTGGCAGAGTTAAAACCCTCGAATGGTTCCACCGTTCTTCAACTTATTTCGAACACATTTTTAAAAGATGCATAAGCTTGTCCCTTAAGTGTATTTCAAGATACACTATACGCTGCTTTATTCCCGTCATTGAAGGCACGTGGACAGCCCAGTGTAAAAGTGAGCACGAGGAAGTGATCAGGCTGGATCAGCCTGCGTCCACATCACCTGTATTAGTGTCATGCTGCCACCGGTGACACTGCTTGCCTATCGCCCGACATAGCATCACCAGCATTGACTGGCGCTACCAGCTGTGGAAGATGGGCGTCACCTTCACCGACAAGGTCTTCCTCTACTCGCTGTGGTACTTGGTCTTCTCCATCCTGGGCAACTACAACTACTTCTTCTTCGCCGCTCACCTGCTGGACGTGGCGGTGGCCGTGCCGTCGCTCAAGACAATCCTGCAGTCGGTCACTCACAACGGGAAACAAGTGCGTGCTCGGGCGCGGCTCTCCCGGTGTTGAACTACCGATGTAGATCTACCGCTGTAGAGTTATCGGTGTAGAGCTACCGATATAAACTTACCGGTGTAGACGTACCGATGTGCACCTGCCGATATATACCTACCGGTCTAGACGTACCAATGTGTACCAACCGGCATAGACGTACCGGCGTAGACCTACTGGTGTGGATCATTCGGTATATAGCTGCTGCTGTGCATTCATCGGTCTAGATCCGCCGTTGAAGATCCACCTTTGCAAAACTGCCCGTGCAGATTCGCCGTTCAACAGTGGAGATTCGCCTATGTGGATTATTAGTGTAGATCAGTCACCTTAGGCATAGACTCGTACAGAATAATGTTCATAGAGTTATAATGTTCGTAATAGGAAAGATTGGCAAAGCTAAACGTTCACGTCAGGACATCATCGTGAAAATAAAGAGTCGGAAGCATGAGACCAGTAAAATGAAATGATCGTATTGCGAAAGTTTACGTGGCGCTTGTAGGAAAAGGTTCGTATTGCATAGAAGTAGCTAAAGGTTCGCATTGCTTACATGCAGTTGAAGGTTCGCATGGCATAGAGTGAGATAGCAGTTAGGTTTGTATAGTCAAAGATGTGTAATACAGAAGGATCGTCACAGACGGTTCATATGTAATGTTCGTAATGTAAGATTTGCAAACATGCGATTTTTAATGCAGTGTTTGGAAATATAGAGTACGTTTATTAGGTGGAATACTTTTGAATCAACTTGCTGTATGCCCCTTTACGGAACACCTCTACCCTTCCGTCCGAAATATGGCATTTCCATTTCCATTTCTAGACGCCAAGTGTGTGTGTGTGTGTTGGGTTGCGGGGCGGGGGGCTGTTGTTTTATCATTCACAGTGAAAAGGAAAAGAGCATTGGATCCCTAGAACATTGGAAGCTAATTGGGGTAAGTAACGCTTCTGCCCAGTGTGCGGTGGTGTTGTATATCTTGCCTACTCTGACGTTCCTGCCCACTGTGTTGTTGGCGTGTATTTCTGATCTGCCCTGATGCTTCTGCTCATGGCTTGCCACGGCTGTGTTGTACCTCTGGTGTGCCCTTCTTGTCATTTTCTTCACTTCTGTATGTTACAGTTGTGTTTGACGCTTCTTCTGCTGACGATCATCGTCTACATCTACACCGTGATCGCCTTCAATTTCTTCCGCAAGTTCTACGTGCAGTCTGAGGACGACAACGTGGACCAGAAGTGTCACGATATGTTAACGGTAACCATATCCCACTGTGGTCACATGCTCACGGTAACCATATCCCGCTGTGGTCATATGTCCACGGTAACCATATCCCACTGCGGTCACATGTTCACGGTAACCATATCCCACCGTGGTTACATGTTCACGGTAACCATATCCCGATGTAGTCATATGTCCACGGTAACCATATTCCACTGCGGTTACATGTTCACGGTAACCATATCCCGCTGTGGTCACATGTTCACGGTAACCATATCTCACTATGGCCACATGTTCATGGTAACCATATCCCGATGTGGTCATATGTCCACGGTAACCATATCCCACTGCGGTCACTTGTGGTAACGCGTTGACCATAACGAACTTCTGCTGCCATCTCGTGAGCGATTTCGATAGCAAGCGAAGTGCGGTTGAAACGGCTGTTAAAGTGAGCTGATGTCGTTGGTACCATCATCTATGATAACACTCGTGGCCATGGTACACCCTCTGCGTTGCTATGTGTCTTATTTTCACCTTGCTCTCCTTCGACAATTCACCCATATGTACGTCATGCCCCCCCCCCCCATCTCGGCATTTTCCATGTTCCACAGATTTGCGTTTTCTATTACTTATTGCTCTGTCTGTTGGTCTCCTTCAGTTAATAGTATATTGCCTCGTGTGAACATTTACACTCTGTCAGTCCTGGTATTCGTGGTGCAGGAAATCGCCGTGTATGTAGCAATACCTCTGAAATTTGGCAGCCCTGGTATTCGTGCTGCAGCATACCGCCGTGCATGTAGCATGCACCTCATCTGGCAGTCCTGGTGTCCATGCTGCAGTATATCATCGTGCACGTACCTGTACACCCTCTGACATCCGTCGCGTCCGTGTTGCAGTGTTTCGTGTTCCACCTGTACCAAGGCGTGCGAGCCGGAGGCGGCATCGGCGATGTGATCGACCCGCCAGACGGCGACCTGTACGAGGTGTACCGCATCCTCTTCGACATCTCCTTCTTCTTCTTCGTCATCGTCATCCTGCTGGCCATCATTCAGGGTGTGTACGCGGACGGGTAGCGGGGCCGAGAGCACGGCTCGTGGCCGGTGTGCTCGTGCGTCTCTGTATTGCCTCCAGGTATTGACAGGACTTGCTCAGGTATATGGTGTCTGATCAGGTGGCGACTAGGTATCGTGTTTGACCACCATGCTCCCATGTTGCCGGCGGTAGGACCTTGCATTTTGCGTCTTGAGGTTCTCACTGACAGTGTCCTGGAATTCATTCTTTTCGAGGAGAGGATGGTAGCAGGCGAAACCTCAAAGCCCCTGATGACGTTAGAACAGTTAGGAAATATTAAGAGGGAAAATGCGAGCAAGGGATGATATTGGCAGATGAACACGCACCTTCTGGCATGGTTGTGACGGAACAGGTGCCCGGATGTCGAGTATGGCGGAAACAATAACAGTTAATACGGTTGTATGCATGCTGTATGTTGTGTGTCGTTCGTGTATGTTATTCACGTATTCCGTTTCGTCTGGCTGCTGCGATTGCCACATCCTCCGCGGTTCAGACGCGTCCTTGACATAAGTGCATTGCTTCAGCTCTGATTATTCACGTATTCCGTTTGCTCCAAGTGTGGCAATTGACGGATTATTCTTGCTGAAGGCAATGCCGTTGACGTGGCGGCACTGTTTCAGGTTTGATTATCGACGCGTTTGGTGAACTGCGCGACCAGCTGGAATCTGTCAAGGAGGACATGGAGTCCAACTGCTTCATCTGCGGCATCGGCAAGGACTACTTCGACAACGTTCCGCACGGCTTCGAGACGCATGTGCAGAAGGAGCACAACCTGGCGAACTACATGTGAGCGGACGGGTTGGGCTGAGTTGTTCCGACTGAAGGGCACACTGGCTGTCATGGGGAACAGTCAGCCAGTTGCGCGGCCATCCTGAACGGGGGCAGTTGTTGGCGACCAGTTCATGCCTCAGCACCGAGGACCAGACAAACTGAGGCACGATCTCCTGTGATGTGGAAAGAGAGGGGGCGCAAATCGGAATGATTTCTGAATGACGACTGATTTCAAGCAAGCTTGTCTCTAATAAAAGGTCTTTCGATTTAGTAAGATTACAGAAAATTGCCAATATTAGCCTAAAACCAAACCTCTGGGGGGGGGGGGGGGGGGGGGTGGAGTGGGAGGAGAGTATGGCCCCTGTAGACCCCTGTATCCAACACCTTCAATCACTATGGCTTGTTTTCAGGCTCGCTTTTCCTGGTCGCCGTACGACTCCGGGATTGGTAATGGCTAGGGTGTCCTACTTCCCGGGGACTCCGGGATTGGTAATGGCTAGGGTGTCCTACTTCCAGGAGACTCCGGGATTGGTAATGGGTAGGGTGTCCTACTTCCCGGGGATTCCGGAATTGGTAATGGCTAGGGTGTCCTACTTCCCGGTACACGCGTCTTAATATCGAATACGGCCGAACGTTAAGTTTGGTTACAAGAAATGTGACTCAGAGATATTGGTCTAAAAACTCGTTCCATAGCTGTTGCTGCTGCTTCAACTCATGTGCCACATGTTTACCAAGAACATATTTGTTTAGTCGATTATCTGTCTCTGACATACTCTACAACGCCCGCACTTTATTATCTACTCAGCCTACTGGACTTCACGCTGGCGCGCCAGTACAGCGCCGACATAAATACGTGTTGCAAAATATGAATGCGTTTGTTGTACTCTGTGGTGGAACGTCTAACACGGTGGTTGATATGTTAACTAGACTGACGATGAATGATGTATGCATATACGCACATACATAATATATATATATATATATATATATATATATATATATATAATATATATATTATAATATATATATATATATAATAATATATATATATATATATATATATATATATATATATATATATATATATATATATATATATATATATATATATGCTTGGGTGTGCACATAGGTGTGATTTGTACGAGAGTCCACCAGTTGCGGCTGTCCCAGGGAGTTTCTGACTGGCACTCTACCATTCCGCCGGCAGGTTCTTCCTGATGCACCTGATCAACAAAGACGAGACGGAGTACACGGGTCAAGAGACCTACGTGTGGACTCTGTATCAGCAGCGCTCGTGGGACTTCTTCCCCGTCGGAGATTGCTTCCGTAAACAGCACGAGGAAGAACTGACCGGTGGCGGGAGCTAGAGCCGACAGCTGAGGAAGTTGATTTTCGACGGCCAGAACAGCTGATCCCGACACACTCGACAGCCGTCAGTCACTGTAGGACTCAGTCACTGTAGGACTCAGTCACTGTCAGACCCAGTCACTGTCGGACGGCTCTGAGAAGTGCCTGCTCGTCGTGCGGGCCACCGTTGGCGCGTGGAGACGTCGGGTGCCCCAAGCCCCGCTTCCTTGTGTGCGACATCCGCATCGTCCGTGCAGTGCGGCGGCGTGTAGCGGACTGTAGCGGCGTGTAGCGACGCTGCTGGCGTCAGCCAGCTGATGTAGCACCTTAGACTGTGTGGCGCAACTGGTGTGGCGCCGTAGACTGCGACCCCCCCCCCCCCGGCAGGCCAAAGGCCGCGTCCTGGTACAGTGCGCCCCAGGTGATGCGATGCCTAAACTGCGTCACCCTCTCCCCTCTTGGCAGGCCAAAGGCTGCGCCCCGACACAGTGCGCCCCAGGTGGTGTGGCGCCTTAGACTGCGCCACCCCTCTCCCTTCCCACAGGCCAAAGGCTCCACCCTAGCACAGTGTGCCCCAGGTGGTGCGGCGCCTCAGACTTTGTCCCGGGCGTGACCCAACTGTTGAGCATGTGACAAGCGTCTCGGATTTTCTCCGCTCTCTCGCCGCTCTATCGAGTGTGATCTCTTCCGGCATGGGTGCACGTTTGACCACCAGCCACAGCCCAGGCCACAGCCCAGGCCGGCAGGCGATGATAACTGAGCCGCGAGTCGTAGCGATTTTCTTGGCTGTCCTCTCGTCTCGTGACGATTCCAGTCCAGCCCCCAACCACCGACAGTGTTGGCTGTTCACACCAACCGGCAGCCAGTTGTGCGAACGAATACAATACAAACACAAACGTTATACAGTACTCTTTATTCAAACAGTGTCACTAATATAGCGTCCACCAGGTCCTGCAATTTACATCACTAGCGTAGCGTCCACCATCGTGACAGTTTGTGTGGGAGCTGAGTACTGCACACGGATGTCGACTAGATCATGGGACACAGACGGTCAGCACGTCTGACTGTCTGAACCATGACAAGGCACACCTCAGCTGAGCTGAACTGGCTATGCTATACATTCGATACATTTGCACTACCGACAACAGACACATGGTTGTCGGGGTTATTAACATCCTTACCGTCGGGTCCACATCTGTACCACAGACAACGGCTCACAACAGTGTGTGGTACACATCTGTACCACAGACTACCACACACATCACAGTGGAGTTCACATATGTACCACCGGGTCCACATCTGTAACACAGGTCCACACACACATCAATGGTGGAGTTCACATGTGTACCATCAGGTCCACATCTGTACCACAGACCACCGCACCCATCAGTGGTGAAGTCACATCTGTACTAGCGGGTACAGACACATCTGTACTACATAACACACGCACATCAGTGGTGAAGTCCGCACCTGTACCACAGGCCACGTCACACACCAGTAGTGGGATTAACACCTGCACAGCAGACCGAAGCATACGTCGGCAGGACAGACCACAGCGTATTCCGCTGTCCAGGTTCACAGAGGTTCACATGTGCACCAGACCGCAATGTGCTGTGTGCAACGCAGCAGGCCACATCAGGCATCAATGTCGAGGTCACCACGTGACCAGAAGAGCTTCTGCAGAGTCTGGCGACCACGCAGTCGCACCACTGCCATCAGCGTCCAGGACGACCGGCACGGGACTTACAAAACGGCCGCACGACCCGAGCCGCCGCCTTCAGAACTCGACGACACCGCCGCCTACCACACGGTGCCACTGCCTCAGCTGACCTCAAGCGACGAGACCGCACACTAATTCCAGCCGTCGTCTCAGTCGTCACTCCCACCAGTCCCAGCCGTCACTCCCACCAGTCGTCACTCCTACCAGTCGTCATACCCACACCCACCAGTCCCAGCCGTCGTCTCAGTCGTCACACACACCAGTGGAGCCCACATACCAGTCCCAGCCGTCGCCTCAGTCGTCACACCCACCAGTCCCAGCCGTCGTCTCAGTCGTCACACCCACCAGTGGAGCACACATACCAGTCCCAGCCGTCGCCTCAGTCGTCACACCCACCAGTCCCAGCCGTCGTCTCAGTCGTCACACACACCAGTGGAGCACACATACCAGTCTCAGCCGTCGCCTCAGTCGTCACTCCCACCAGTCCCAGCCGTCGTCGCAGTCGTCACTCCAACCAGTCGTCACACCCACCAGTCCCAGCCGTCGTCTCAGTCGTCACACACACCAGTGGAGCACACATACCAGTCCCAGCCGTCGCCTCAGTCGTCACACCCACCAGTCTCAGCCGTCGCCTCAGTCGTCACACCCACCAGTCCCAGCCGTCGCCTCAGTCGTCACACCCACCAGTCCCAGCCGTCGCCTCAGTCGTCACACCCACCAGTCCCAGCCGTCGTCTCAGTCGTCACACACACCAGTGGAGCACACATACCAGTCCCAGCCGTCGCCTCAGTCGTCACACCCACCAGTCCCAGCCGTCGCCTCAGTCGTCACACCCACCAGTCCCAACCGTCAGCCGTCGCCTCAGTCGTCACTCCCACCAGTGGAGCCCACATACCAGTCCCAGCCGTCGCTTCAGTCGTCACTCCCACCAGTCCCAGCCATCGTCTCAGTCGTCGGCAACGTGTCCGGACGACTCATCAGTGTCGCGCCACCCCGACGCTCGCCATTCCGACTCCCACGACCCTCACGACTCAGGTACTCCACCACTCCATCTCTCACCGCTCAGACGCTCCACCACTCCGACTCTCAGAACTCACCACCAGTCCACGTGCCTCCTCGCCGGCACTCGGCCCTCACAGGACAGCCGCCCTTCGGTGAGGTGCAGCCGGTGTGAAGGCTGTGGCCGACCGCGGCTCCAGTGACCCTTCGGTGAGATGCAGCCGGTGGGAAAGCTGTGGCCGACCGCGGCTCCGGCGGCCCTTCGGCGAGGTACAGCCGGTGGGAAGGCTGTGGCCGGCCGCGGCTCCGGCGGCCCTTCGGCGAGGTACAGCCGGTGGGAAGGCTGTGACCGGCCGCGGCTCCGGCCCAGTATCGCCACGAATTGCGCCCATCGGCGGTGCAGCTTGTGTCGGTGCTGTCCAGCGAGCTCGGCCCGGCACAGCCGAGCGTGCTGTCCACTGTGGCGGCTGGTCCACGGCTGGTCCACGGCTGGTCCACGGCGGGGTCACGGCTGGTCCACGGCTGGTCCACGGCTGATCCACGGCTGGTCCACGGTGGAGTCACCGTGGACCGGCTGCGACGGTGACACGGCCCTGTCGGTGCCGTCGCAGACCGTGGCTGGCGTAGTCAGATCCATCCCGTGTTGTGATGGGTTTTTCTCACGACCGCCAGAGGCTCGCTTGGTTATTCTCACGAGGCGTTCATTAAGTCAGTGGCACGTGTTGGCACGCGTTTAGATAGACAGGCGCTAGACTACAGACCATACGTGCCGACCTCAGTACGTCAGTGGCACATGGTGGCACGTATTTAGACTGACGGGCGCTAGACTACAGACCATACGTGTCAGTCCCACGGAACAGTCAGCACCTCCAACGCACAGCATCACCATTGCCAATGCACCTTCACGTGCCGGATCCTACAAGCATGACTTATTGACTGATGATCCAAAGCTGGTATCCCTATTTCGGGATGCGCATCACGTTCCCGGGCGGGACCAGCCGCGCCGGGCGAGGTCCGGTGGTGCTGGTGCACGCCTACCGCGCGCACCAGTCTGGTGCGTACGCTGGTGCCTCCCATTCCGACTCAGCACGGGCACTAGACGCGGCACGCGGTGGTGTGCTCGAAGAAGAGCACGTACGCCTCGCTGGTGACCACCGACCGCTGAGACACGGTGCGGACCCTGGGGAGCCAGGCAGGCAGCACAGTCAGCTGGACAGCGCAGACAGCCAGCACACAGGTCCACACCGGTCGAAAGATGAATCAAGTGGCAGACAGCACAGTCAGCTGGACAGCGCAGACAGCCAGCACACAGGTCCACACCCGTCGCGAGATGAATCAGGTGGCAGACAGCACAGTCAGCTGGACAGCGCAGACAGCCAGCACACAGGTCCACACCGGTCGAAAGATGAATCAAGTGGCAGACAGCACAGTCAGCTGGACAGCGCAGACAGCCAGCACACAGGTCCACACCCGTCGAGAGATGAATCAGGTGGCAGACAGCACAGTCAGCTGGACAGCGCAGACAGCCAGCACACAGGTCCACACCCGTCGCGAGATGAATCAGGTGGCAGACAGCACAGTCAGCTGGACAGCGCAGACAGCCAGCACACAGGTCCACACCCGTCGAGAGATGAATCAGGTGGCAGACAGCACAGTCAGCTGGACAGCGCAGACAGCCAGCACACAGGTCCACACCCGTCGAGAGATGAATCAGGTGGCAGACTGCACAGTCAGCTGGACAGCGCAGACAGCCAGCACACAGGTCCACACCCGTCGAGAGATGAATCAGGTGGCAGACAGCACAGTCAGCTGGACAGCGCAGACAGCCAGCACACAGGTCCACACCCGTCGAGAGATGAATCAGGTGGCAGACAGCACAGTCAGCTGGACAGCGCAGACAGCCAGCACACAGGTCCACACCCGTCGAGAGATGAATCAGGTGGCAGACAGCACAGTCAGCTGGACAGCGCAGACAGCCAGCACACACGTCCACACCCGTCGCGAGATGAATCAGATGGCAGACAGCACAGTCAGCTGGACAGCGCACACAGCCAGCACACAGGTCCACACCCGTCGCGAGATGAATCAGATGCGGATCGACGGTGCATGTATCTGGTTAGTGTTTATCTACACACTCGAGCACGTCTTTAAGCACACCTCATTGAGATCCAAGAACTAACTAGTCTTGCAGAGCTTCTTTTTACTCGAAGGCAATGCACTGAAGTTGAGGACACCTTGCTTGATTCCCATTGCACTGTGACAATGTTGAAGTTTGCGCTGGACATCGATATTAAGCAGAATGTACAATATGTGACCGGGTGACCGGTTTTGAAACATTTTATCGACAAGGTTTGCTTTCCGATCGGCTTCTGGTGATTTTTCGACAGCGGTTCTTAATGCAAAAATGTAAAAATACAAAATCTCCCCAAAATTGACCGCAGGAGCCGTTTGAAAATGTCGGAATTCACCACGTTTTGCTAATCTTGCTAGCTCATTAGAAAATGGTGCACGAATAAAAACAAACTAGTGCTATATACAAAAAGTACTTCCTTATCTACAAATCGTCATTAACTACACCTTCCTAGTGCAACAGATCGGCAGAAAATATTGTCCGAAGCCCCATCACATCCATTGAGCAATGCCACAAAAATGATAGTTCATGCAACAAATCACTGCATATCCATGATGGGCTCGTTTATTATACCTGCTAATGTATGCACTGGTACTGTATCTGCATTGCACTGATGCTGTATTACTGGAACTGTGCTATTGGTACTGGTACTACCTTACTGACGCTGTATTATTGGTACTGGTACCGCATTGCTTTTACTGGTACTAGTCTGGACAATACCGCACTGATCTTGGGAGTACAATACCAATAGCACAGAACCAACAATACTCAGCACGGTCCAGTAGCAGAGTACCAGCAATACAGTATCCGTCGTACAGCACCGGCAGCACAGTACCCGCTGTGCAGCATCATCCGAACAGTACTAGAAGTACAGTACAATACGGTGCAGTACAGTACAGTACCGGCAGTACAGTACAGTACCGGCAGTACAGTACAGTACCAGTAGAGTACCAGTAGTACAGCGTAATACAGCACAGTACAATACAATACAGTACCAGTAGAGTACCAGTAGTACAGCGTAATACAGCACAGTACAATACAATACAGTACAATACAGTACACCATAGTACAGTACAATACGATGTAGTACAGTACAGTACCGGCAGTACAGTACAGTACCGGCAGTACAGTACAGTACCGGCAGTACAGTACAGTACCGGCAGTACAGTACAGTACCGGCAGTACAGTACAGTACCGGCAGTACATTACAGTACCGGCAGTACAGTACAGTACCGGCAGTATAGTACAGTACCGGCAGTACATTACAGTACCGGCAGTACAGTACAGTACCGGCAGTACAGTAAAGTACCAGTAATACAGCATAATACAGCACAGTACGGCACGGCACGGCACGGCACGGCACGGCACGGCACAGTACGGCACGGCACGGCACGGAACGGCACGGCACGGTACGGTACGGCACGGTACGGTACGGTACGGTACGGCACGGTACGGCACGGCACGGCACGGTACGGCACGGCACGGTACGGTACGGTACGGTACGGTACGGTACGGTACGGTACGGTACGGCACGGTACGGTACGGTACGGCACGGCACGGCACGGCACGGCACGGCACGGCACAGTACGGCACGGCACGGCACGGAACGGCAGCAGTGCAGTGCAGTGCAGTGCAGTACAGTGCAGTACAGTGCAGTACAGTACAGTACAGTACAGTACAGTACAGTGCAGTGCAGTGCAGTACAGTACAGTGCAGTGCAGTGCAGTGCAGTGCAGTACAGTGCAGTGCAGTGCAGTACAGTACAGTACAGTACAGTACAGTACAGTACAGTACAGTACAGTACAGTACAGTACAGTACAGTACAGTACAGTACAGTACAGTACAGTACAGTACAGTACAGTACAGTACAGTACAGTACAGTACAGTACAGTACAGTACAGTGCAGTTCAGTGCAGTGCAGTGCAATGCAGAGTACAGTACAGTACAGTACAGTACAGTATAGTACATTACAGTGCAGTACAGTACAGTGCGACTGGTGTCGGGTGTCTACCTGCTGTCGTTGTACTCGTGCCACTCGGCCGAGTAGGGGTGCCGGCAGTAGGCCGAGTAGTGTCCCGAGTACAGCGTGCCAGAGTGGTTCGCCACGCCGTACAGGTTGTACCTGGCGAGACACACGACGTCACATCAGAGAATGTACAGTACTCACTGACACACCGAGTGTACTCACTGACACACCGAGTGGATGTACATGTCACACATCCTCTGCACACTCCAAAATATGGCATACCCGCACCACATATTGCATACTGCACATCTCCTTAATACCGCATACCCCAATCGCATGGCCCACACTTTCCTCAGTATCCAACAATACACCATATAGTATAGTCCATGTAGTATCCTAAACTCTAGCACATACCCCACTCTCCCCATACCCCCACCCCGCATTCATCCCATACCCCACATCAAATACCCCGCACTTTCCCAACTCACACTGTCCCCCCACACCCGCTACCACGCAATGTCATGCCGCCTCTCCCTCACACACTACAGTGCACTCATGCACCCTCTCCCCACACCCGCTACTACGCAATGTCATGCCGCTTCTCCCTCACACACTACAGTGTACTCATGCACCCTCTCCCCACACCCGCTACCACGCAATGTCATGCCGCTTCTCCCTCACACACTACAGTGCACTCATGCACCCTCCCCCCACACCCGCTACCACGCAATGTCATGCCGCCTCTCCCTCACACACTACAGTGTACTCATGCACCCTCTCCCCACACCCGCTACCACGCAATGTCATGCCGCCTCTCCCTCACACACTACAGTGTACTCATGCACCCCCTCCCCACACCCGCTACCACGCAATGTCATGCCGCCTCTCCCTCACACACTACAGTGCACTCATGCACCCTCCCCCCACACCGAATTATCCCCATAACCCATACCCCTAAAGCATGCCCCGAAAAAGGCATCTTCCGCTGCGGCGGTTGGTTCAAGTGCCATCCATTGCATCAAGATATCGCCGCACATACTGATGGAACTACGTACGTACACATGTCGCCACTGTACATACATTAGTGCAACTGGTCGTAACCTGGCCGTTTCGGTTTGTTTACACGAGCTTGGGTTGGGTGGTGGTTCATCTTACCCCGCGAGGTTTGTGCGAAATAGCACAGAAACCGCAGAACGCATTGCGATTGTCAAAAACCAGTATGAAATTGAATAGCGAATCGCTTGGCGGTAATTTGGCCCCAGGACCATTAACGGTTACTGAGCAAAAGAGGTGCAAGACAGAGCATCGGTGCTGAGAGGTGCCGTTTCAGGATAGCATTTAGGTACTACCAAAAAGTCACCGTTTGACATATACACAATTGGTGTATACTGTTGTATTTATAATTGACCTAAGAAAATACACAGCTAATTTCGGTGGCTTGGAGACGGGTGATGAGGTCAAGTCATGTTACAAACGGCAGGTTTATATTCTTGCTGAAAAATTTCCATCCATTCGTTCGAACCACATCCCCGGAACATATATGGTGAACCACAATGTTTGCTACCAATTTACAAATCTTCAACTTAATATCCGGTCAGATCATGTAGACGACTCTAGGTGTGCTGGAGTACCCGCTCCGTAGTGGCTAGATTAAAGTATTAGATGTAACGTAAGACGGTTAGACGACCGATCGTGCATTATCACGGTTTGGGCTTCTTCGTTTAACAAACTTCACTGATCTGAGACAAACTTCGTGGCCTTAGTTAACTTTTTTTTGAAAGCTCAAGTTTCTGGGATAGTTCTGATGTTGAGTTCGAATTCAGCATCTCATTTTACTCCAGTTCGGAGGTTGTTGACTTTAGTTGACCCTGGCCATAGATACCACCCACATATTGACACACTCTGCACCACAATTCGATCACATATGTCGTTAACTGGACATGTATTCCAGTTCTAACGATTTATTGGCCGACAGTCCGAGAGTCGGCGGCTCACGGAACCGACAAGGTGCAGGTACACATGTACAGGTACACACGTGTATATACACACGTACGGATACACACGCATAGATACACATGTGTAGGTCACACGTATAGATACACACGTACAGGTACACACGTGAATATACACACGTACGGATACACACGTGTATATACACACGTACGGATACACACGTATAGATACACATGTGTAGGTCACACGTATAGATACACACGTACAGGGACGCACGTGCAGATACACACGTACAGGTACACACGTGTATATACACACGTATATATACACGTGTGCAGGTCACACGCATACATATGTACACGTGTGCACGCACACGCACACGTACAGGGACACTCGGGCAGGTACACACTCACTTGCAGCCGGTTTGCGCCTCTGAGTATGGCGACAGGTCGAGGCCGCAGAGCGGGAACTCCACCGTACAGTTGAGTTTGC
Organism: Ashinkailepas kermadecensis; assembly: GCA_034440615.1. Taxonomy (NCBI): domain Eukaryota; kingdom Metazoa; phylum Arthropoda; class Thecostraca; family Neolepadidae; genus Ashinkailepas; species Ashinkailepas kermadecensis. The sequence goes on from JAOTOM010003816.1 coordinate 153,400, forward strand.
CGCGGTACCGTTCCGCCGGCGAGAATCGCTTCAGGTGCACCACCAGGATGCAGGGGAACTTCTGGATGGAGAAGCTTTTGGTGCACTTCTGCCGCTTCTTACATCGGGAGCAGGTCTGTGGTGTGGACGCGGCGAGTCAGCGGCACACTCTCCAGCGATGATTGGTGCCGACTGCAGTCGTGGCGCCGGCAGATCCACGGAGGAGCTCACTCCAGCGGGCCGTGTCGTGTGGGGACCGCGTGGTTTGTGGACCGCGTGATGTGTGGACCGCGTAATGTATGAACCACGTGATGTGGGAACCCAGTGCTGTGGGAACAGAATGATGTGGGGACCGTGTGGTGTGGGGACCGCATGATGTGGGGACTGCGTGGTGTTGGAACCGTGTGGTGTTTAATTTCATCACAATGTTTCCTCACAAATGCCTTAAATATTTGTAAGGGCAGGGCTATGTGGGGGGAATTTCCGGCGTCCTCCCCGCCGTACATTCCAGGTACAAGTTAGGAAGGTTACCATCTGAAAGTACCATGCATTGAGAAAGTACAGGACACTAATGAGCTCATGACAATGGATTGAGTGCTCTCTCACCGGCTTTTCGTCTCCATCCAGCACCTCCTCTTTATTGAAGAGGTCGAAGCAGGCTTGTAGGCGCACCTGACCCGTTCTGGCCGGGATGGGCAGACTCAGGTCCCAGAAGGGGTCGAAGGTCACAGAAGAGTGGCCGCATACTGTGCAGCTAACAGCAAGGCGTGGTGTCAGAGTTAGAGGTTGGACGTCCTGTTAAAAACGAACTATAATTGTATACTGTGCAAATGAAGAACAAAGGCACGCGTCAGATACCAAATATTCGGATGAAACATCCGTGTCGAAAAGCGAAGTTGAGTGCCAGATGCTCCACACCGCGGTCCAGTCTCAGACGGTCAATTCCCAGCTCAGATATCAGACTCATCCGCGACGTAGAATAACAGAGATCGACCACAACAGCATGACTAAGTAGACAGTAGCACATGCCGGCAATTAGCCGCAGCTCTGCGTCAGAGGTACGTGCCACATCAGATATCACGGCATGGGAGAAGGGCTCACTTTTACCAGGCAGAGTGAAGGTATCAGGCTGCGTAATTAACCCACGAGAATCAACATCGCTCAGGTGATATGTGGTTGAGATACTTCGTGAACTACCGCGCGGGAGGAATAATAAGTCACTCGGTAGGGAGGGGAGGGAATAGCGCGGGAGGGCTATTCCCTCCCCTCGGAAGACGGAAAGACGCATACAAGAGGGAAGGGTCTTGGCGAAAGAATATGTTCAATAACGAAGGGAATGAACGTCCCAAATGACAAGATAATGCCGGTCCTTATCGGAGAAGAAGATGGACAGCATACTATTATTATGATACGGAGACACATTCGAGTTAGATGGCAGATACATTACAGTAGCTATGAAGTCAAAGGGTGGTGAAGTATCATGACACTGAATAGTCACCTGTCAGATGATCCCATTTTAACGATCACCAGGCTTTCATGCTGCATGGAATTGCCACGGATGTATCACAAAGTGAGAGGCTTATTCGCCTGTGCATGGCTCTGAATCCCCATGTACTCAAATTATTGGGGGAACTAAACCCTGAAACCCCATGTACTAAAATATAGATAAAATGAAGGGGGAATATGCCCGAGAAGACTGCTACAATCGCCGTCTTATATGCTCCTTCGTTCCACTGAGCATGTTTCAAGGGGACAGGTAGCGATGCGAATGACCTGTGTTCACCCTCAGGCAAACGTTCCCAGGTCACGGGCGGTGGAGAAGCCAAAGACAATCTCACCGAAGTGTTGACTTTAGCTGTCCCACGAAAAGGTCAACGAACTTGGAGTTGTCGAACCGCATGAAACGCTTCCAGGACTCAATCGCCTTCTGGCTGTCACTGGAACAAGTCACGTGCCAAACGTCACCATTAATGTCACAAGTCACGTGCCAGACGCCACCATTCATGTCACAAGTCACGTGCCAGACGCCAGCATTCATGTCACAAGTCACGTGCCAGACTCCACCATTCATGTCACAAGTCACGTGCTGAACGTCACCATTCATGTCACAAGTCACGTGCCGAACGTCACCATTCATGTCACAAGTCACGTGCCAAACGTCACCATTCATGTTGCAAGCCACCTGTCGGAGCGCAGGCGCGCCACGCCGGCTGGACGGGTGGCACGACTGATGTTGCCCACCATGCATGTCTTAGCCAACCGTCACCTGCACAGTCGGACCCGAAGTTCCCTCGCTTCGGAAGGAATTAGTATATTCAGAGCAAGTTGACAGCGATACGACATCGTCGCTATGAATACTGGGCTTGGTTAATGCTCAAGGAGCATTGGAACAGCGTATACATAACACTTCATGACTGTTTCCCAATAGGCACAGGCCGCACTAGTGCACTCCACGTGGATGCACAAGTGTATCTCACGTGGCTGCGCTAGTGCACCCTGCGTGTCTACAATAATGCACCCTACGTGTCTACAATAGTGCACCCTACGTGTCTACAATAGTGCACCCTACGTGTCTACATTAGCGCACCCTAAGTGTCTACAATAGCGCACCCTGCGTGTCTACAATAGTGCACCGTACGTTACGTGTCTACAATAGTGCACCCTACGTGTCTACAATAGCGCACCCTACGTGTCTACAATAGTGCACCATACGTGTCTACAATAGTGCACCCTACGTGTCTACAATAGTGCACCCTACGTGTCTACATTAGCGCACCCTAAGTGTCTACAATAGCGCACCCTGCGTGTCTACAATAGTGCACCATACGTTACGTGTCTGCGCTAGTGCACCCGACGTTGCGAGACCAATTATCACTGAGCAGGTGACTGATGCGGTCCCGACCAGGCTTTTACAGATTATCTGGAGTGTATATTTAATATTTACGATTGGTTTCAATGTAGTTGTTTCTCTTGCCCCACTTAATCTTACCCAACATTTTACCCATATATCCCCCCCCCCCTCTCTCAGATGCCACATCACGGCGACGACCCTGGTCACAATCCAAGTGCATCATGATCCTTCTTGAGCTACGATCACCATCCTGAGCTGTGTCATTTTGCTTCATAATCTGTCAGCATATTAAGGCAGCATCCCCTGGACAATGCGTATTGCTACTGTAGTTGCACGTGCTTCTGTTTAGATTCCATTACCATCAACGTTCGACCACAAGAGAGCACCAGGACCTGACACCCACGTCATATTGTCAGTGACCTGACCTGCGTCTGACCTGATACCCATTTGATATTGTCAGCGGCCTGACCTGATACCCACCTCATGTTGTCAGTGACCTGACTTGATACCCACATCATATCGTCAGTGACATGGCCTGATACCCACCTCATGTTGCCCGTGACCTGACTTGATACCTACATCATATCGTCAGTGACATGGCCTGATACCCACCTCATGTTGCCAGTGACCTGACTTGATACCTACATCATATCGTCAGTGACATGGCCTGATACCCATCTCATGTTGTCAGTGACCTGACCTGAGATTGTCGTCGATGTCCTCAGTGATGGGTCGGGGTCGAGCGGTAACGCGGTTCACGTCCTCATGAAGACCCTCCAACAGGTACCTGTCGAGTGGTGCAGCTACTACAGTTACCACACTTACCACAGTTCACAGCGAATTGCGCCAGGTATGCATGAACAACTTAGCTTAAGCTACATCAAGATGCAACTTCCAATAGTTAACCACTAATCGGACAAACAACATTGCCTTTGGAAAATGGATGTAGGAAAACAATTTAAATTGCGTGTACACGAATGAATGTTTGTTGAGCGTAGGGGTGGGAGATACCATCCGAAAATATATCCGACTATACTACGATAAATATCGTATAATAGCTTTCGTGTTCGTGGGTCTCTGGTGTCGAGGCTATTTGCAGGGCAGTTTTTAATCAATTCAAACCATTGCAGGAGCAATAATCTTGCTACTGTGCTACTGGTGTAGAAATTGTAACACGAGTGATTCAATCGGCAACCGATGGCTCAGGAAGGTATATTGAGGGTAAATTGTTTCGCTTGGCCAGAGGTCACTGATGACGTTACAATTATGCCCAAGAGAAAGTATTTAACCTTGGAAGCTCACACTCTCAGCATAAATGTTTTGTCTCCAGCCGTTGACATGATGGCGGAACACATCTGAACGCGGAGAAAACAGAATGGTTTAAAAAAAGCATTGGCCTGCATCCTCTACTGCATTTGGTGTCTTTAGAGTAAACCGCGTAAACACCTGGGAGATCAGCACCAAGCAAGTAAGCATAAAATGGTGTGCCTTGGGCTTTCGTGCACCCCAACGTCAGCGCGATCGAGATAAAGGAAAACGCTATCACTACGCAAAACGTTTTTGGCCGCCAGGTGATCTGATTTAGAGACAGCTCGGTGAACGGTATGACCTGCTCTTCGATATCATTCATATTTTCCAGATTCGTTTTCGCTTCCCCTTTACCCCACCCCATCTGCCCAGCACAAAACACCCTCCACCGTCCCTGAACAGCGGTCCAAAAGCTACCTTCCTTTGACGCGAGTTTCGAACTTATGAACTCCGAGCCAGTGAAAGGCCACCATTGCCATATGCCACCATATGCCACCATTCCTTCGAAGAGTAAATGGGTTCTGCGCTCATATCAAGAGTAATAAAGTATAATCTTTACCGATACTTTTGATGTCAACTCAACACCTCCTGGTATATTGAAGGTCGTATATTTTCTTTACACGCAATCTCATATCAAGAACAAGTTCTTGCGCAGGGTGCTTCGTGTCCTCCACTTTTCCGGAGTGCCTGAATTGCCATCACACAGCGGGGTAAAATCAAAGAACGGCTGGCCATGGCTGGAATACCAGCCGCCGGTGCGGAACAATTTTCCCGGAAAATTATCCTAGATAAATGTCGAATGACTCAGTCGGATAATTATCCTCCATCTTGGTAAAAAAAAGCATTCAACATCATACGCGCAGCCGAAAGCAAGCTGGATGCCGAGCTGGGGCAACACCGAGATCTGTTGTGCCTGGCAATAGACAGACACAGGATATGTTGTGCCTGTGTTGTGGCACCTGGTAATAGACAGGCACAGGTGCACACACAGCAGGCGGCGCTCCGCCCTCGACCCCCGTGGAGATCGGTCCGCCAGAGTCCGCCCCACACGGCGAGGCGGCGCTCCGCCCTCGACCCCGTGGGGATCGGTCCGCCGGAGAGTCCGCCCCACACGGCGAGGCGGCGACACGCACAACGAGTGCTGACGTCACACATCCGGCCGCGGCACCACACCACCGTGCGCCACCCGGTCCAGCTCCACATCTCCGACCCTCGCGCGGCGCGCGCGACAGACTGCCGCGTGCGGACGCGCCCTGGCACGACAAGTGACGTCACGCAGATTCTTGGTGGCGTGGCTGGCTTCCAACGCAGCCGTCGGATGGCGCCACGGGTGTGTGTGACACGGCGCCTATATTTTTCCACCACCTCTCTCAGTTAGATGACAGCAAAAAACGCCCCACAGCCGACGAGAGTACAAGTGATGTGAATCCTCATCATCATCAGCACACACGTGAATTTTGCTGATGCATCCTCATGGACTGGAGTGCGCCAGCGCAAGCCTACCCACCCGCCCGATGCACTGCTCGCTTTCTACTGCTCTCAGCGGACCCAAAGAACTTCTTTGAGTGCTCCTTCTGCCAGGGCTTCGTCTTACAAGAGTTGACTGGAGGAGGGGTGCTATCACTGCCTCCATTTAACCAGATCCGAATTCTCCAAATTTTGACCTTTTGAACTTTCCGCCCTCATATAATGTATAAAAATGCGAAATGTGACTTAACTGGGGGGACCGGGGGGGAGAGCACGACTTCCAGTTGCATGTCAGACTATTACACCCGAGCAGTTACTGGTGGGCGCCGTTGGTGGCTACCACACCTGAGGGAGGAATAGATGTGCCCTGCCTAACACACCTGAGGAACACCCATAGGTCCTGCTGTTGCTACCCAACACACCTGAGGAACTCCTGGGCGTCTTGCTGCTGGTAGCCCATGAAGCGGGGTGCGAACTTCTGAATATGTGACTTGAACGGCGCCGTGGTGAGAACCAGATGCGAGTCTTCTCCCTTCTTCCACATGTCACCGATCAAGTCAGCAAACGCTGCAGCATACATCACACGTTACACATCACACATCACACGTCACACATCAGGCTACATTTCTAATTACATCACACGTCACACATCAGGCTACACTACAACATACATCACACGTCACATGTCAGGCTATACTGCAACATACATCACAGGTCACATATCAGGCCACATTGAAACATACATCACAGGTCATACACCAGGCTGCATTTCAAATTACATCACAAGCCACACACCAGGCTACACTGCAGCATACATCACACGCCAAAAATCAGGCTACACTGCAACATACGTCACACGTCACACGCCACACATCAGGTCACGCTGCAACATATATCACACGTCACAAATCAGATCACGCAGCAGCATGGACAACAGGTCACGCATGAGGTCACGATGCAACATGGACAAACAGGTCACACATGAGGGTACGCTGTAACGTAAGCAATATATCATGCAGTAGGACATAGGTCAGTAGGTCAAAAATTATATCACGGAATATAGACAACAGGCCACACATGAGGTCATGCTACTCATAGACCGATCACACATCAGACACATTTGTTGTGCACCGACCACCGAATGGCCAGAGCTCAAAGTCGTCAGCCTGTGTCTCGGCAGAGACAGCTCACCTTGGACGAGGGCGCCCTTCATGCTGGAGGTGGTAGAGTTGATGTCGGCCTCATACTCCCGGCACATAATATAGTTATGCAGTGGTCGTGTGTTGCTGAGGCACTGGAGCACCGAGTTCATGAAGCACTGCCCGCACACGGAGAGGTGTCAAAATAGCAAATGGACGTAGGTGAAATTGGTGTGAAGGTATTATATTGTATTATAGTATCTTATATTCGAGGAGAGCGAGTGCCAGAGCGAGAGAGATAGAGAGATAGAGTGATAGAGAGATAGAGAGATATAGTGATAGAGAGATAGTGAGATAGTGAGATAGTGAGATAGTGAGCTAGTGAGATGGACAGACATTCAGATAGTGAGATGGTGGGATGGTGAGGTAGAGAGTTAAAGAGTTAGAGCGATAGAGAGATAGAGAGACAGATATATCCTTCTGTCTCTCTATCGCTCATAATTCATCTCGAATGAGGTGAATTATTCCATGTTTACATTGGTAAATCATTTGGAGCGGTGGGGGAGGGCAGGGCAGGTAGAGTAATAGCTGCGAGCCAGTCGGCCAGTTTCCGTTCCGCGCTATCGTCGTGCGTGGCGCTGCACCCCGCCCCCTCCCCCGTTCGCGTGACATCACGCGCAGCCAGGCACACACATCAGTGGGCTGAATGTGACCTTGGCGCCGAAACTGCGCGGCGGCCCGGCCCGGCCCGGCTCGGCCGCTGTTGGCCGCCGGCACGGCACCGTGCGTCACGTCACAACAGCAGCCTGCAGTGTCTGGTGTGACGTCACAACAGCAGCCTGCAGTGTCTGGTGTGACGTCACAACAACACTGCAGTGTCGGGTGACGTCACACCAACACTGCAGTGTCGGGTGACGTCACAACAGCGGTGCAGTGTCCGCGCCGCTGGGGTGTGTGTCGCCGCGACCGGGCTGCTCCACTCACCGTGTTGCCGATGTTCCTCAGACCCACGAGGCCGCCCTGCGCACTGAAGTCGGTCACCAGCCGTGCGATGACTGTGCTGCCACCTGCGGTACGAGCCGCTCGGCCGCCGCTGTCCGTGGAGCTGGCGCTGGCCGTACGGCGACGCCGCGCTTCAGGCTCGGGTAGCAGCGCCCTTCTGCGGCTGGCCGGCGAACTGACGTCCTGTTGGTTCGTGAGGTATCAGCGTCCGACCAGCTGGTGATGATGCGCTCAATGGCCAGATGTTCTTAGCTAAACATCCGGCTTCCTGCTCAGAAAAGCCAAGCAGCCGGTAACCAGGAGCAAACGACTGGACAACCATGAGCTAATCGTGCCCCGTCACACGCCCGAAACAAATAAATACAGATATGTAACTTCTTAGGATGTTCCACAGCTTCTGTGGTGCGGTTCACATGTGCTTTTTGCACCAAATCGGGTCGTCCTTCCTGGTCCTTCCTGTGTCACAATTGTCACTGTATATCTTCACTTCGCTCTGAACTTTGCCTGCCGCGGTTGTCAGGCGGACACTGCATGTGGACTGGTCGGCCCAAAGTGTAAATCACAGATGGCTGATGTACAAGCTTTCAAAATACTGCCAAATCACTAGTAGGATGTATCAGTGCTTCGTCTCATAGCTACTGGTGATCCGCAGGAAGCGATGGTGAGCGGCAAAACCTCCAAATACACCACTGCCACTTTCGGTGTCCATGAGCAAGTCATGATTCCCCCTTGTTGTTCCCCCTCTTCACCATTTCAACTAAAGGGCAGCCAAAATCCTGGAAAAGAGCACGAGTGCATGAAAAGGCACGTTTTGCATACTATTGTGCAGAAGTGCACAATCATTTTTGTCAGGGAAAGTCCGAAAAAAATAACTACTGAGGGCAACATAACCTGCTAAGGTCGTATCTAAGTCATCTGAGGGCACATCGACCAACGAGAAAGGCACTGCAACGCCAGCAAGGGGCACTTTGAACAGTAACAGGGGCATCCACTCTGCTGAAAATCACTCTGAGCTATGAAAGAAGGCAGTACTGCTATTCTCAATCCCGTCGTAGCCATCTGATGGGCAACCGAAGTTGCCAGAAGTGTACAGTGAGCCATCAAAGGGACATTCGAAGACTTCGTAGGGCACCATGACCTATCAATGGCTTCATGACCTATCACATGGGCAAATTGACCCGTAATGGGTGCAGCTGAGATTGTGTGAGGTGGGGGCCTCGACTTGCTTTTGCTATTCACCAAGTGCCCCTTACATTGCCAGCGGAGCACTCTGGCCGGTGAAAAGATATATTTTTCTTCGCTGCCTCCCGGTGAAGCAAAATCGTTCCAGTAGGGCAACTAAGGAGGGACTGAGGACACTTGAACTACTAGTTTTCCTACAAAAAATGGCCCGAGGCTTGGCGAGCAAAATATGACATGCCGTTTTTGAACACTTTGTTGTCGATCATGCTGACAGCATGTTTCTCCAGCAGTGTCGTCCTGTCCGCTCCAGGCCGGAGTACCGGTAACACTGCACTGCTCGCAGCGTCATCTGGCCGTGTTTTTATATTTGTGATATGGCTTCGCTGCATGCTTCAGCGAGTAATGCATTTTTTAACGCGACTTATAAGCATCGACCTCACTTACCTATTACTGGCTTGCTCTCCGAAAAAGTACTGCCATATGTGAAAGGGTCATCGTATGAGTGGAGATGTTGTCAATATGCCGTATTTCGTGCATGCCTCCAACTTGTTACGTCATCGATCGACATCACTTCAGTGGATGCATACTTGCTTGTGCAAAACGGATTAATAGACAAGTAAAATAATCAGCATGTCTCTTCACGGTAACAACTTTTCCTTGCACATTTATGGTATGATATATAATGACAAGACCTACGATGTAAAGTGAATGGAGGCAAACGCGCGTGAAAGCAATGTCTGTGGAGCCAACGTTTCACTTTCTTTTATGTGCTGGACGATTGGGTGAAGTGATACAAGCGCAAAAGTTTCGCTGAAAGAACACGTGTCTCGACATTTGTGCACGCTAGTTGTGTTATGGTCGCCCGGTTAGATTCACCAGCTTGTTCCGTCGGAGGTCTCCTCCAGAAATGATCACCGACAATTACAGAGGATACTTTTGTCCACAATTATCCGCTTCATGCCTCGCTGTGAGTGAACAATTCTGTTATGATTTTCGCCGATACAGTGACGGTGGTCAACAGTCAAAACGAGTCAGAAATGTGTCGGAACTGTGTCTGAAATGTGCGCAGCACACTCCGCTGACTCTGACTGTCCGGTGTGTGCGAGGCAGACTCCTCTAAGCCCGACACGGATTAGTGAAGGGCGGTCAGTCTTCAATGCGCCGATCCGAGTCGCGCAGACGGCGACAGTGACCACCTGTCAGATCCGCTCCAGATCCACATCCGGCGAGCCGCAGCTGGCAGTCGAGCAGCAACACAGCACGACCGACCGTCACCGTCACGGCGACAGTGACCACCTGTCAGATCCCCCCAGATCCACATCCGGCGAGCCGCAGCTGGCAGTCGAGCAGCAACACAGCACGACCGACCGTCACCGTCACGGCGTCACGGCGTCACACCACTCGGCGACTGAGCACCTGCACACGTGCTGTGATCCGAGCACCGTCACACCAGCTGTTCGACGGACCAGCTGACCGGAGAGAAGACACGGGGCCAATGGCCGGCCCAGTTCTCACGGCCCCATGTGAAACGGCCGCAGACGCCGTCAGCTTCCACTCACATCGCCTCGTGCGAGGCGGTGCGTCTGACGGACCACTGCCGGGGAGGGGCCGGGGGGATGGGGAGGGGCTGGGAAAGTGTGGTACCACCGCTGGGACAGTTTGGGAGAAACACCACTGTCGCCTGAGCGTCGTTCAGAGGGGACTGGAACATGTGCTGCTGGAGCGGGCCCCGACGAGCGGAGGAGCGTGCCCCAGTATCACCCGGGGGCAAGGGTGCCAGTTGGCGTACGCTGATCGGGGTCGCTAGCCCGGCAATCATTGATCCCCACAATCAGACTGAAGATGAAGCATTTGGCCTATGGACGTCCACTAGATAACTATGGCATTCGAAGCAGCTTTGATCATCAAAAAGGTCACTTGACACTCCAAGCAATTTCACAAAGTGACAGCTGTGCGTGGAGACACACGGTCGACGAAGGAGGCGGTCTTGTTTGTTTGTTTATTGGGCGGTTCACGACGCACTTTATGCACGCTCACGGCTAATGGCGCCGCCCACACTGCTTCGCCGGTGGGCCGCGGGATTGGGAAATGTCCGGAGTGGTGCGAGTGTTGAACCCGGGACCTTTGTATCCAGAGTTCAACACCTTAACCACTCAGCCATCCTCTCGGCCCCGGGAGGCCGTCTCTGTGACGCAGCGACACGAAGTTGTGTGTGTGTGTGTGTGATACAGCGGCACCTGATGCCGTCTGTGTGATACAGCGGCATCGGAAGCAACATGTGCGCTAAAGTGATAACATAATTTCGTCACTTAATCGAAGTTGCGGAAATTATTCCAAGTTTACTTCAGTGATAAGATCTAGCAGCAGGCATCAGGTGATGCAACTCGACTTAACTTGCTCTGGGTGGTGGACTTAGGCCGTTCCTGTTCGGTAGGAGTAACTTTACGGGCGTAAGAGAAACGAGTCACAGAGCCGCTCACGAGCATGCCGCTTTCTTCCTCCTCATTGCCGCTCTCATATACGTCACCTGTTTAGATGGTAGGCACCGCTCATTTTTTTGGTATTTAAGAGGGGGGGGGGGCGTTTTGTTGTCACCTGTTTTACGACACGTCGACCGTTGAGTCATATAGCGTCGCCAACCTCTCACGCCGATTGGTCGCGGGCGAAGAGTAGCGAAGTTGAACCCCAATCTTTCGATTGTGAGACGAGCATATTACCCCTAGACCACTGGTCCCCGCAGGCGCGCCTTCTCTCATGCCAGTGGCATTAGTGATTACAACTGATGCAACTCTATTTTGCCCTGTGGCTAGGGCGCAAATATTTCGTATGGAGGGCTTGTATTCACCCAGTGGGTACTGCCCAAGGTCAGCCACATATGGCAAGGGGACACTGCTTAGGTTAGCCACAGGTCAGCCACCGATGGCAAGAGGGACACTGCCCAGGTCAGTCACCGATGGTAAGGAGGACATGAGATCCGCAACGCGCAAATCACACTAATGAGCTTACCTGTTCCATAGTGCCGCTGTCGAGCCGTTCCCTAGTGCCGTTTTCGAGCCGTTCCCTAGTGCCGCTTTCGAGCCGTCCCCTAGTGCCACTGTCGAGCCGTTCCCTAGTGCCGCTGACGGACCGTTCCCTTGTACCGCTGACATGTTCAGAGGTGTCGTTTGTAAGAGGGGTGGCAGGGGAGGCCGTTCGCTTTCCGCTGTCGGCGCTGGTCTTCCGCTCTCTGATGCCGTTGGTGATGGTAGGGGCGGGCGAGGTCGGTCGCTCTGGTTCATTGGTGACGCGTCGCCCTCTGGTGCCGTTGGTGATGGTGGGGGTGGGCGAGGTCGGTCGCTCTGGTTCAGTAGTAACACGTCGCTCTCTGGTGCCGTTGGTGATGGTAGGGGCGGGCGAGGTCGGTCGTTCTGGTTCATTGGTGACGCGTCGCTCTCTGGTGCCGTTGGTGATTACAACGACAGGCGAGACCGATCGCTCTCGTTCAATTATAATATGTCGCTCTCTGCTGCCGTTGGTGATTGTAGGGGCAGGTGAGGTCGGTCGCTCTGGTTCAGTGGTGACGCGTCGCTCTCTGGTGCCGTTAGTGATGGTAGCGACAGGCGAGGTCGGTCTCTCTCGTTCAACGATAACATTTCGCTCTCTGGTGCCGTTGGTGATGATAGCGACAGGCGAGACCGATCGCTCTCGTTCAATTATAATATGTCGCTCTCTGCTGCCGTTGGTGATTGTAGGGGCAGGTGAGGTCGGTCGCTCTCGTTCAATAGCGACGTGTCGCTCTCTGGCGCCGTTGGCGAGAGTAGCAACAGGCGAGGCCGATAGCAGCTGCCCCCGCTCGCTGCTCGCCCTCCTGGTCGGGGAACCGGCAGCCGTCTCCTTGGTCGCTCTGTGTCGTTTCCAGCCGGCGTTCGCGAGCGACAACGGCGACGCAGCCCGTTCCGTCTGTTCGGCGGCGTGCCGCCTCTCCCTGGCGCCACCACCGTCCCGGCCGTCCGACGAGCCGGGCCGGCGGCACGTCACCACGCTGTCCCTGTGTCCGGCGGCGCCGCCTGCCGGCAGCGGCGAGGCGGCGCGCGCCGCCGCTGACCTGGCCGCCCCCGTCTGGCCAGCGCGGCGCGCCGCCGCCGGCCGCTTGACGGGCGAGCCCGCCTGCGAGCCGGACGACAGCGTCGAGCTCGAGTCGTCGTCCGACACGCTGGCGGCGCTGTCGAACTGTCGGCGCAGCTGGCCACACGGTCGCGCGCTGGTCGGCCGCCTCGGCCGACTCCGACTCGGCCCGGCTCGGACCGCCCCCGGCGCCGGCGCGCGACTCGAAGCACAGGACGCGCTCGGCGACGCGCTCGACGCTGCCGCGCCGCTCGGCGCTCGCTCCGCTCGCTCCGCTCACCGACGCGCGCAGAGAGCGCGTGCCGTTGGTGGCGGCGGCGCCGCTCACGTCGCGGCTCTCGGTGCGGCAGTAGCGCGGTCGCGTCGCGCTCGGCAGATTCTCGGCCGCGCGCCGCTCGATCAAGTACTTGCGCGCCTCCGTCATGCGACCGAGCGATTTGTCGTCGAACGTGGCGACGCGCGGAGCCGTCGATGCTCGCGCGCCGACGTCGTAGCGCCTGCGGAAGTCGCCGGTGGCCGACGGAAGCGGCGGCCGGCTGGGCGCGCGGCAGCTCGTCGACGGCGACGACGACGTCGACATCGACGTTGTGTAGAGCGAGGCGAATTTGGTGGTGAGCGGCGAGTAGGAGCCTCGGTCGAGGCTGGAGCCGCGATAGCAGGAGGTGCGCGGCGAGTAGGAGTAGGAGCCGAGCGGCAGGCGCGACGTGACGGGCATGATGGCTGCTGAAGAGTAACTGCACTGGCGACTGGTGTTTACTTCTCGGCTACATGTCATCCGTCAGCCTGTAACAGCCGGACACGTGCAGCCGTCAGCACGCGGCCATCACACCGCCATGCTGCCACCGTGACAGGATCATAACACGACCACAGAACCACCGTGATTCGATAATAACACGACCATGCCACGACCGTGATACTCCCATAACACGATCTCACCATGGGAAAACGCCACAGTGCGACGACAACAAAATCATCATAGCGCAACCATATCATGTCCACAACAAGGTAAAAACACGCAGAGATATAATTGAGGAAAAAAAAAATGTGTGCAACAGCTGGTGTGGAAAGGGACCCCGGGATGTGAAGATATCCACTCTGAGGGCTGGCAAGGGCCGTGCAGATAAGAGAGGGCTAACCTGAGAGCTGGAATGCACATGTCAACTGGAAAGGGCCTCCTAAATGTTAAGGAAGATATATATATATATATATATATATATATATATATATATATATATATATATATATATATATATATATATATATACGGACCACTTCAACACAAAGTTCCCAATATCTGAGGAGATTTGGAAAATTGTGCGAAGGAGAGACTTAAGTTAGGAGGTGGCCCTCTTCGGATGATGTTGACATGAATGATTTGGCTGGGGTGGGGGCCACTTGTCTGTGGTGCGGGACGAGTAGTCTAGGGGTAAGTTGCCCGTCTCACAACCAAAAGATTGTGGGTTCGAGTCTCACCTGTCGCTACTCTTCGCCTGCGACCAATCGGCGTGAGAGATTGGCGACGCTACATGACTCAACGGTCGACGTGTCGTAAAACCAATAACCACCATCTTGGGATGATCGCCCTCCCCCACCCCTGTGCGAAATCCTGGCTTCGCCACTGGGCAGACGACGGCCAATTATGGTGGGCACGACCTGGGCCGAGAGGCAGAGGCCGACATAGTGACGACCGCGTCGGCCCGACCTTTGACGTCACCAGCCGCTGGCCATGTACCGAACCACTTCACAGCAAGTGCAACACCTTACACCAGCACCCCTCCCCTCCCCCACCCCCACTGTCTTGTCGCTGATTCCGACCAAATCAGCATACACGGATGGCTATGGAAGGAGCTTCTCCTCAGCAGTGGACATCCAGCGAGACGACAGTGGACGAGCAGATGCAGTCTGTTGCCTGTTCGGTCGGCTTCTTGCGTTCGCCGTTCATCGAGCACACCGATCCTGCCGACTGTGGCCCTCGACCACACCCAGCCCGCCGACTGTGGTCCTCGACCACACCCAGCCCGCCGACTGTGGCCCTCGACCACACCCAGCCCGCCGACTGTGGCCATCGACCACACCAGCCCGCCGACTGTGGTCATCGACCACACCCAACCCGCCGACTGTGGTCATCGACCACACCCAACCCGCCGACTATGGCCCTCGACCACACCCAGCCCGCCGACTGTGGCCCTCGACCACACCCAGCCCGCCGACTGTGGCCCTCGACCACACCAGCCCGCCGACTGTGGTCATCGACCACACCCAACCCGCCGACTATGGCCCTCGACCACACCCAGCCCGCCGACTGTGGCCATCGACCACACCAGCCCGCCGACTGTGACCATCGACCACACCAGCCCGCCGACTGTGGTCATCGACCACACCCAACCCGCCGACTATGGCCCTCGACCACACCCAGCCCGCCGACTGTGGCCCTCGACCACACCCAGCCCGCCGACTGTGGCCCTCGACCACACCCAACCCGCCGACTGTGGCCCTCGACCACACCCAGCCCGCCGACTATGGCCCTCGACCACACCCAGCCCGCCGACTGTGGTCATCGACCACACCCAACCCGGCGACTGTGGCCTTCGACCACACCAATCCTGCCGACTGGCCATCGACCACCTGGCAGTGCAGGTGTGTGTGATCTGTCAAGGTGTACAGCTGGGACTCACGCCACCTGGGCGCCACCTCCACCTCCACCTCCACCTCATCCCGCTTCAGTACACCACAGCTGGGAGCTGAGATGTGAAGGTGCCGCGCATGCAGTGATGCAAACTGGCAGCATGCACCACCAAGATTATGGGGATCGAGAGTGATGCAAGAAAAAGAGGACGGCTTCTAACTTGCTGACAGCTATCGGGAAAATGATCAGCAGTCGATGAAAAGCCACTACGCCTGCGTACATATCACCGATCAAAACCCACGAGGGACGTCCTGGGAAAACTAACAGTCGAAGACTGGGTGCCGGCAGGAGTCCCGGGGCCGACTGGGTGCCGGCAGGAGTCCCCCGGGGCCGACTGGGTGCCGGCAGGAGTCCCGGGGCCGCCTGGGTGCCGGCAGGAGTCCCAGGTGCCGACTGGGTGCCTGCGTGTCGAGTGAGGCTGGTGGGTGCCGAGGGATGTTGAGCCGGACCTCGAGAGCCAGCCGCTCCAGAGCCACAGTGGTGAGTCAGAGCCGCCGGGTGCACCAGTGCCAGCCGTGAATCACAAACGCGACGAAAGGAATTCCGTGCATACCGGCCATATCGCATCTCCGGGCGACATGCCAGTCCGACCGGCGTCTATCCCGAGCCACATCAGAGAGCAGTGGAGCAGTAGTGTGTGGTCTGCAGCCATAGTCAGAGAGCAGTGGAGCAGTAGTGTGTGGTCTGCGGCCATAGTCAGAGAGCAGTGGAGCAGTAGTGTGTGGTCTGCAGCCATAGTCAGAGAGCAGTGGAGCAGTAGTGTGTGGTCTGCAGCCATAGTCAGAGAGCAGTGGAACAGTAGTCTGTGGTCTGCAGCCATAGTTAGAGAGCAGTGGAGCTGTAGTGTGTGGTCTGCAGCCATAGTCAGAGAGCAGTGGAGCAGTAGTCTGTGGTCTGCAGCCATAGTCAGAGAGCAGTGGAGCAGTAGTGTGTGGTCTGCAGCCATAGTCAGAGAGCAGTGGAGCTGTAGTCTGTGGTCTGCAGCCATAGTCAGAGAGCAGTGGAGCAGTAGCCTGTGGTCTGCAGCCATAGTCAGAGAGCAGTGGAGCAGTAGTGTGTGGTCTGCAGCCATAGTCAGAGAGCAGTGGAGCAGTAGTCTGTGGTCTGCAGCCATAGTCAGAGAGCAGTGGAGCAGTAGTCTGTGGTCTGCAGCCATAGTCAGAGAGCAGTGGAGCTGTAGTGTGTGGTCTGCAGCCATAGTCAGAGAGCAGTTGAGCAGTAGTGTGTGGTCTGCAGCCATAGTCAGAGAGCAGTGGAGCAGTAGTCTGTGGTCTGCAGCCGTAGTCGACTAGTGTCGGCAAAGGACATAGCTCAGAGGCCAATGCCAGAGACGCATGAATTATTGATGGAACGTGTGTCAGTTGCATACAACGTGGGCGGGCAGCGTGGCCCGAGGTCACCCGAGCGGGGCCCGAGGTCACCCGGTGCCGGGCAGTGTCTGATGTCAGTCAGCGGTGAGCATAACGTGATTTCACAAGGGAACCACAGTCCCACCCCTCCCCGGTCTAACAGTCCCATCACCCCACAGCCCGACAATCCCACAGTCTCACCATCCCTCAGTCACATAGTTCCAGTCACACAGTCCCACAGCTGCATAGCCCCACAGTCACACAGTCCCACAGCCCATTAGCCCCAAAGTTCCGCAGCCCCACAGTTCGACAGCCCATAGCTCCACAGTTCCACAGACCCACAGTCCCACAATCCTACTGTCCCTTAGCCCGACAGCCCACAGTCCCACGGCCTAACGGTCCCACAGTCAGGAGAGGATACAGGGGCACTGGGCTTCCATGGGGCCTCCCCCATAGAAACATGGTAAGATTGGGCCCCTCCTGCCGGTAATCGCGTTTCTTCAGAATGGCTTGATTGCACTCTCCCATCCCCCCTCCCCCGGGTCAACGGATATTCATTCCTGGATCCACTCCTGCCCACAGCCGTGGTGACCCACAGCCGTGGTGACCCATAGCCGTGGTGACCCACAGCCCTACACTTCCATAATCCCACAGCCCATGCTGACACAAAGCCCCACAGAGCCACTGCGCTCAGGGAATTTCATACCAGCAGTTATGGAAATGTGTTCTCATGACACGTATGGCCAGTATTGAGGCGCTGAACGCGCGAGGACAGGAGACGAGATTTAGGGCATCACCCCACGATAGGAGGGCAGGAGACGAGATTTAGGGTTCCACCCAACGATAGGAGGGCAGGAGACGATATTTAGGGTTCCACCCCACGATAGGAGGGTAGGAGACGAGATTTAGGGTTCCACCCCACGATAGGAGGGCAGGAGACGATATTTAGGGCTCCACCCCACGATAGGAGGGCAGGAGACGATATTTAGGGCTCCACTGCTGCAGGCACAGGATCGGACACCATCCCGCCGCAGGAGGGCAGGAGACGGGATATGGGACACCGCTAGCTCAGACACAGGATCTGGTCATATTCGACACAGGATCTGGTCATATTCGGCCACAATGACTGGCGCAATCGCAACTGCGCTCTCTTGACGGCCCGTGAAGAAATACACCGTGTTGCGTTCAACGTTGGTGAAGCTATAGCCAGTTCAGAAGCATGACCTACTGAGACCGGTTGGCACAGTGGATTAAAATTTTGCACGCGTGTTCAGTATTTGGTCCGATTGCGGAAACGGTGCATTCAACTTCTGGATATTCGCATTAAAAATAAAAAAATGCGTGAGCCGAAACTGACTGCAATTATGCCGAAATCGGACTCAGCTACCAAATATGGTGTGCATATCTCAAACTTAATGCATCATGCCAGATGCAACAGGCTCCTAACTGAGTCACGGTACCTTTTCTCTTAGCGCCCTCCCTCTCAGTTCGTGCAACCGAAAGCCGTTCATCGCGGAGATCTCTGTCGGCGCAGTTGCTCGGCCTCGGGGCACGCGGGTCACGTGTCATGACGACATAGCCACGTGATCAGCGACCGGCTGCCTGACCCTCTGTCGTTGCCGACCGAACCAGTGCCGGATAAAGTCTGCCATACAACCTTTGCTGTTAACAAGCAAAAACAAAACGTGCATCCTTCAAAGATAATATTGTGACGAAAACTGCCAACAAAATCGGCATTCAAAGACCAGGTTTAGTTCTCAGTGAAGGGACTAGGACTTCAAACGTTGGGTAAAAATGAAGCGTTTGAGGATTGAACAGCGTGTCGGTTGGGCCGGGTCGGGTCGGGCCGGGCTGGATCGGGTCGGGCCGAGCCGGGCTGGATTGGGTCGGGCCAGGCCGGGTCGGGTCGGGTCGGGTCGGGTCGGGTCGGGTCGGGTCGGGTTGGGTCGGGTCGGGTCGGGTCGGGTCGGGTCGGGTCGGGTCGGGTCGGGTCGGGTCGGGTCGGGTCGGGTCGGGTCGGGTCGGGTCGGGTCGGGTCGGGCCGGGCTGGATCGCTCAGACGAACGTCAGCTGCATCATCAGGGAGTCGCTTGGGCTTTGCCATCGCTCGTAATTAGCACAACGCAGACCGTCAAAGACACACAGGTCACACACGCTTCCGACAACGTTCGCCACACAGACCGACCAGCAGACCGGCAGGGGACGTCCAAAGCTCGAGACACGCTGGCCGACTGCGCAGGCGCACACATGGGCCACCATCTGTCGGCACGACAGCAGCAGAGCGAGGCTTTGCTGACCGACCCGGTGTGCCATGCGGGCCACCGCCGCGACTGCTCAACGCGTCTCAAGTCATCATGCGCTCAAGTTATCGACAGCAGACGTTCGCGGCACCATTGTTGAACGGCTGTTGAGGCTCCTAATTCCCGCCAAAGCTCCCGGTGAAATCGCCGCGGAGGCCGCCGCACCTGCCGCCAGGCTTCAGTTGCGACACGGTAGCGAAGCGTCCAACAGGTGGTGCCGACCTGTGCCGCTGGACGCGCGCCAGACTGCATCACCGGCCGACAGAGCATCTCAGTCACCTGCGAGCACGCGCAGAGGAACGCCGCTCCGCCGTGATGTTATCACCGCCACTGACGTCACCATTACAGAGGGCGGCAGCCACTCACGGCTCTCGTCTGTTCCACATGTGCACGCATCGTGCCATCATCCATTCGTCACCGCTACACACTACAGCAGGCATCGTGCACTCGTCATCAGCAGGAGGGACCCAATTATAGATGAAGTCAGGCGATGATAGCGTTGTCGCTGTCGCACGCCAAGGGACTGGTGCCACGGTGTAAAGAGCAGCCCTCCGGCATTACGCCAGGAGACTGGTGACGGGCGTAAAGAGCAGCCCCCCGGCATTACGCCAGGGGACTGGTGACGGGCGTAAAGAGCAGTCCCCGGCATTACGCCAGGGGACTGGTGACGGGCGTAAAGAGCAGCCCCCCGACATTACGCCAGGGGACTGGTGACAGGCGTAAAGAGCAGCCCCCGGCATTACGCCAGGGGACTGGTGACGGGCGTAAAGAGCAGTCCCCGGCATTACGCCAGGGGACTGGTGACGGGCGTAAAGAGCAGCCCCCCGACATTACGCCAGGGGACTGGTGACGGGCGTAAAGAGCAGCGCCCGACACGACTTAGCAGTAAAAAGTCACCTTGGGCCGCGCACCATGGCATTTAGCGCTGGCATTTGCCACCACACATGGGACACCGGCTGGAGAAACTGTTGGCCACGCACTGAGCTCCGAGGGAATTACTTGGCCGGACCGGCAAAGCAAAAGCTATTCATTTCAACGTACACCGAAGGGGTCCGCATAGGTTCCCATGATCAAGTCTGTACGCATTGGAGGGACCCGATAGAACATTGGGGAGCCTCTCCAAAGGCGTCTCTTAGACTGGTGTGAATGTCAGGGTGATCGCCGTCCCTGCCAAGCCGCCGACCCTGATCAGTATCGAAACTTGCCACACCGCTAACCCTGATCAGTATCGAAACTTGACACGACCGCACAGCAGGTGTGCTGGATTAGGGGTGGCAAGGGGGTCAACTGAACCCCCTTCTTCTCCCGTTGTCAAGATGATGGGGGCGGAGCTATTTTGCACTTCAAAGTGGGAGCTTCGCTTGCGATTTATTTGTTATCGCAGTATATATCCAATCAGAAAATCCTTCAATGGGGAGAAAATGTTAGCCTGGTATGCAACTACTTGGCGAGAGTGGCTTAAAAGGTAATACACCGAGGTAACCTGAGGATGTATAAGACGTGGCTTTAGAGATACTTGATTACAAAATTTTGGTCCACTATTTGAGAATCTGTATTTGTAAAGTGTAACAAATGAACGCTAGTCAATAAGAATCGTTCGTAAATCTAAAATATTCGTATCAATAAACGTACTTACACATGCACAAACCAATCGTCACGTGAACAGTGAAAAGCGACATATGTAGTAGAACCCGCGATCTAACATGAAACGAAACAAGCAAGGACATTTCAACCGAAAATTTCAATAATCCGGGAACGACTTTGTCAATGTTAACATTAAACCTGCAGAACCTACCGGGGCTTCCACCGCTACTAATCTTCCGTTTTATCAACTGTGTTGATAATGGCTCCATTTTGAGAAAAACCTTACTAGAATATTAACTTTCTCCTAGTTGGCGATGCAAGAAGCTTTTACCGCTTTCCTGCGCCAGTTTTGTGTACCTTCACAGGCGCTTTGGGAGCCATTCCACCACGGTAAATGTCCTTCATGTTCTGCATCGATGACCAAGGCCTTGGAGGACAGGTGTAGCGTAGGTCGTCGTGATGCTCACCGAAGCGTCAGTCGTATTTGCTCCCTGTTTCCTGACAATGCGCCTTTGTCCACTGACCATGTATAGGGCTATTACCCCACTGTGCCCCCGCCCCCACACACTCCCTCTCGGTGACCACGCAGCCGAACTGCCCGTTGACCGAACTGTTCGGAAGTTCACCGACGGAGGGAGGATGGGCGTGGCTTTGAGTCAGCTGACGTTACGTATCACTGCTGACCGCACCGGTTGCTGTCTGTACTTCTTTTAGAGCTGCCGAAAATACGCATGAATGCAAATATAGCTTCTGCGATCCGCCTGACATCTGGCAATGCAGCCACCGATAATTTCAATTTTCGGAAGGATTGCATGAGGTTCACCCTGCCAGAGTTCAGGGTAACTTATACGCAAGGCTCTCAGGCTAACTGATACGCAAGGCTCTCCGGGCAACTGATACGCAAGGTTATCAGGGTAACTGATCCGCATGGTTATCAGGGTAACTGATACGCAAGGTTCTCAGGGTACCTGATACACAAGACTCTCAGGTTACATCACATAGAATCGCTCCATTGTGTGCGTGAGTCGTGCCTGGGAAATAGATCAATTAAATCATCTTTGCTCGTCGGTTTTCCATACACCGGACGTTTTGCACCATCACCACCAACAGATGCATCAATGTCTGACGTCACGATATTTCAGCACATGTTCACCGTGAATTCCTGGGTAGGAGGGATTAAACAAATTGACACAGATATTTGTGCATGTGCACAGATACTGCATTTCTTAGGGCTACCGAAAGATTTTCTCTGGACGAGGACATGTGCGATGGCCAAGATTTCCCGTTGATGTGCAGTAAGATCATAGGATTGAGGTACATACTTAGGTATGCATTATGAGTATGGCAGTAGCAACTCGTCCACCACGAGCGCTTTAGCTGTTTGATATGGTTACAGGAGACACTGATACTAGATAGGACATAATTATACTGAGGTGTAGTCTAATATTCACAGATATCGAATGGCCCAGCTATTACGATTAATAAAAACGGGAATATCGATAACTACCGACAACTATTGAAAATTTACTATCAAAGCTATAGACAAAATACTGACCCCCCAAGCAAGGTCGGCGGAATGCGGCTATGGTGCATCCCCTACCGACCATATGGTGTGAAAATCAGCCATCCCCTACCGACCATACGGTGTGAAAATCAGACATCCCCTACCGACCATACGGTGTGAAAATCAGACATCCCCTACCGACCGTACGGTGTGAAAATCAAAGATATTGCGTCAGGTCAATAATCTATCACGTAATAAGAGGGAAAACCGAGGGCCGCTTTCCCATGAACATCACGAATTATCAGAAATTCCTCTAACTTACTGCACACAAATCTTCAACGACGGATGCGGTAGGGTGAAAACTCAACGAATTGAAATTGATCTTTCCAAGGTCATCCTATATCAATGGGCATGCAATTCCTTCATCAATTTCATAGCATGCATATCACCATATTGCTTATTCAATTTGAACCCAGTTGAGGGGTCGGATAATCCTATGGAATTCACGTGCAGGTGAAGTTATGTCACCTAGGGTCAATATCGTGTGTGGGTTACGATCACGTAATATTGGGCACTACAAGGTAACAATGAATGCTGAATTGGAATTCAGCTTTCGACCCAACCCCAAATTATCATATAGGAATCATTTTGAACAACCATGGGTGAACTGACCTTCCACTTTTGCTTGCCAGATATCAACACAGGCACACGAGGTTAAAGCGGTCCTAGGGTAATTGTGGGTGTTGATTTTCGGATTAAACGTTCATATTCATTCCACGTGACAGCACATTGTTTCTGGCCCAAAAACCAAATATTGACATCATATTGACCACCTGCACCACCTGCGTGACTTGAACTCACCTGTACGGGAGCGTGTGAATACTGAATGATCATGCGGCCCCCGTTGGACTTCGAATTGAATGTGGGACACGATGATGTGCATTGGTGAATTACACATCACCGTGTCCCACATTCAGAGGTATGATTCATAGTCCGCCAGCTATTTTGGTTCAAAATTGAAAAAAGTGCGAGATCTGCGGAAATCAGCCGGGACATGTTCACAAAGAATCGTCTCAGGTCAGTGACCTGACCTGATCTGACAGCACGTTTTACACCGGAGTTCCACAATGAATGCCCGCAAGTCTGTGCAGAGTTCAAGTGCAATTTATCCAGCCATTTTTGTGATATGCTGGATGAAACACGTACACCTACGGCACCACACGCGCGACCCTTAAATCCTCAGCGCAGCGGTCTAGAAAACCGATATAGTTAAAAGACTACAGAAGCTAAACATACAAATTGTATATAGGAAGACGCGCATTGAATGTCCGATTACGTACAAAAACTGCAGCACGCTTGCGCATGCTGTCTTTCATTCATGCTGCAAAACTCCCAGGGTGAAGGATGCAACAACCCTGAAGCGGCGGTCCTGCGCGGATTAATACCATAATAAGAAAATAAAAAAAATACTTGTTTGGTAAGCAATAGAGAGTCATAAGCTTCGTAACTATGCCAATCGCAAAGCAGTGGGGTGGTTGGAAACTTCCACAATGAGGTATCCCTCCGGTGTCCCACTGTAAGCTGGCGAGCACGTTGCCAGCAGGTGCTTGAACCTTGCTCGAACGTTATCCGGCCTCGCTGAGACC
>JAOTOM010003816.1:182500-189113 GCA_034440615.1 Ashinkailepas kermadecensis
ATTGTCATTGATCTATTCAAATAATGCTTAATCGAGCAAACTAGCTTCGCTAATACTCGCGTCCTGCGCGGCCCTCATCAATGTGCATTGTGGTTGCTATCCGCGTGCTTCACAGCCGGCGGCGTCCATGTACCCTCCGTGCGGCGCCCACGTGCGCC
Source organism: Ashinkailepas kermadecensis (assembly GCA_034440615.1). Classification (NCBI taxonomy): domain Eukaryota; kingdom Metazoa; phylum Arthropoda; class Thecostraca; family Neolepadidae; genus Ashinkailepas; species Ashinkailepas kermadecensis. The sequence continues at coordinate 182,659 of JAOTOM010003816.1, forward strand.
CTTCGTCACCGACAATACCGCACGGAACTAGCCTGCGAACAATGGCACCGCTTGACGAGAGCGCGAGAGCGTACCACCAATCACAATAATAGCGCGTGTATTGTTCCTTCTGACAATGAACAGAGGCGGATCCGGCAATTTTCATGAACAACACTCGACTGGAGTCACGTCACTGGGCTGCCTTCGACCGAAAATTCGTTCAGAGGAGTGGTGTGCACTGCAGTGTACCGAAGGGTCGCCTTTCACTTCAGTAGAACCATTTTTTCTCCTAAAGGGGCGCCTTTTCCTCTGGGAGGGGTGTGTTTGGCTAAAAAATACGCTGAACCGAAAGGGGGGGGTCACGTCTTCCCGGAGGATCACCTTTCCCGGTCACAGAGGCACGACTTTTCCATGGGGGAGGAGAGGCCCCTATGTGGCCCTGCCCGGTACCCGTCCCTGATAGCGTAATACAATTTCGAAAGTAATTCATATAAACTTTTCCTTACCCGACGGAGTAGTATTTATTTCTTCCGATGACATAGCCCTGATATCATAGTCCGTCAGCTGTATCCCGTCACCATCAGGGACGGATCCAGGTATTGCCATGGAGGGCACCTAACTGGAAGGGCGCCTTCGACAGAAAATCCGTTCAGCGTGATGGGGGGGGAGGACACTCGAGCATCTTCCATAGGGGAGGGGGAAATATGCCCCTAGAGCGCTTCCCCTGCATCTGTCCCGAGTCTTCCTTGGCATATGACATTTTGCGTATTTTTGGTCGAAAAATTAACGACTTGCAAGGAATAAAGTACCGGAAAAAAACGAAACTAATGACAAGTAAAATGGCGCCATTCGTTACATTTATGGCCGTCGTTTAATTTCTCGCACGTGTCGTGCATTTTTGAAAGCTCAAATCGGCTTCTGAGCACAAATACAGGACTAGAAAATAGACATGAGGCGCTCATCGGTATGACAGCTGTCTAATCTCCTCCTTGCTATGACTGGCTACTCACGAAGTCGCATTAATGTCTTGGGCCGTACAAGCAGAACGCGCATGCACCCTGAGCAAGTGTGCCATCCGTATTTGGCAGCGGGTCTGCAAACCCGAGGACGTTCGGCGGCGCCGCGCGGCGCGTGGGAGCCCGCCGGTGACCTTGGGCGGACCTGTGGGTCGCCAGCAGCCACCGCCACCGCGTGGATCAAGAGCGAACTGCGTGGAGCGACTGGCGGCAGCGGGCGGCAGCCAGCCAGCCCCGCCCCGCCCCCCCCTCCCTCCCCGCCGCGTGCCCGAGTCTGATGATGCGCACGGTCGCGACCCGCACCAGGATCACGAGTGTGTGCGTGTGCGAGCGTGGCCCTGCCGTCTTGTAGACGAGGTGGCCATGACGGGCTGACGACTCCGTAGCGGTGTCGCACACACGGGCGGTCGACAATGGCGCCGATGAGAAACGTGTCCTTGAAAACGGAGAATGTTTCGCCAGGCTCGAGCTGGATAAAATTATCGCTGGGTGCAGTCCGACGCGAACGTAAAGAGAATACAGCAACAATTCAACTTTCTAGCACAAGTGAGAAGCTCGTCACAATGTGGAAGATTGCGAGACCATCGCGTGGTCCAGCCTGCCCAGATGCCGACCCCAAGAGTGACTGGCTACCTGAAAGATGCGTGTTTTCACAAAATACAAGGATCCCGCGACTTACGACATGGGCTGTGGCTCGGCTCCTGAACTTTGGACGCTTGTGCAGGTGCAACTGCCAACACCAGAATAGCCCTGGCTATGGGCCACCCCTCGCCAAATTGTGTAGCCGTAGCAGACTCCGTTCAAAATTTGGAGGTTCCCCAGTCAAAATAGGTGCACACGCCTGACTGGCACATGGTGCATTCCACCTCTATCGAAGGCATAAGCTGCCGGTACAGCACAGCATGCGGGATGAATCATGATATTCAGATATCACCATAGGCTTCACCGCCGATTTTCGGTGGGAAGAAAAGTTTTAGGTTGATTTTTGTTCCATGCAGTCGCTGATAGCTAAATGTCGCGACATTCCGGGGACATGGCGGGACGCGCTCTCCACATGTGTGGAACGCTTCCCAACACGTTCCGCACCATAGCCACGTCCACCAATATCACGTTGCACTTCCAAAATATCATAATTGGATAATATCTTACCAAATTATATTTTGTATATACTCTCCAATTATAATATATTCAGCAGATATCACGTTGCATTTCACCCGCTGACGCGCACATATTGATATCAGGCGTGGCCTCGTCACCCACACGTGCACCGTCGTGCAGTTACCGCGGTCACCGCACGAGGAGCGGCCGCAGCCCACCGCCCGGCGCGACGGTGACGTCATGATGACGTGCGCGCGCCGTTTACGGCAATGTTGGCCGTCGGGCTGGAGTTGGACAAACAGGGAAAACAGGGTCGGCGCCGGCCAGACCGCAATGTGGAATTCGCAACGCCGCCGCCGGCCTGGCTCAGCTCAGCTCAGCTCAACTCAGCGCCCACTATGGTGAGCTGGCAGCACAGCTGACGGCAAGGCTCTCTCACGTGAGGTCTGGGGCGGGCTGGAACAATGAACTGGCGCACACAGGCCGGAGGACGACGACTGGCGCACACAGGGCAGAGGACGATAACTGGCGCACACAGGACGGAGGACGATGACTGGCGCACACAGGCCGGAGGACGATGACTGGCGCACACAGGCCGGAGGACGATGACTGGCGCACACAGGGCAGATGATGATGACTGGCACAGACAGGAGGACGCGAGTTGAAAACTGCCACAACTTGGTGTTTCACAGTGCACCCTTCGATATAAATTGATGGGAAATTGGTGCTACCAATCGGAGTTGAGAAACGAACACGACTGAAGCTAGTTTTGGCTATGTGTGTAGTTAAGACTGATTCAAATCACTGGGTGTAATCGGCAACGTTGGCTAAGCAGGTCAACATTTCAAAATACAATTAAATTGCCAAATAAGCTTCTTGCATACAAAACACAAGACACTTCGTGTAAACAACTTCTTTCCCACAAGACAAAAGGTGACCGGAAAGGAGCAACGCCAGAACGAAAATAGCCTAAAACTAGCAGGAGCACTAAACAAGAGTATTTAACAGAAGCGTTAATGCCAACTTTTATCTCGGACGTAGGTGTTGATTTCTATCTCAATGAGGGGTCCAGTTTTTGTCATGCTGCCCCCCCATTAGTTTTATAATTCAACATCGTTTGTATGAATCAGCACGGCAATCCCCTCTATGACTTAGCCTTCTAGTACAATCCAATACTTGTCCCCCCTCCCCCAATGATTTGCATAAATAAGTGATGGAAAAAGGCAGAAACTGGTGTTCAGTGATGCTAGAACTAGATATTTTAAAAGCCGTTTTGCGCGTTGAGTTGTGTGGACGGAGACTGGAGACCCGCTACTGTGGCCCTATGGATACCGACCCTGGACCGTGTGAATGGAATACCCACTACTGTGAGCGCACGGACACCGATCCGGGACCGTATAGACGGGAGACCGGCTACTGTGGCTGTACGGACCGAGGCCCGGACCGGGACCGTATAGACAGGAGACCGGCTACTGTGGCTGTACGGACCGAGGCCCGGCCCGGGACCGTGTGTACAGGAGACCGGCTACTGTGGCTGTACGGACCGAGGCTCGGACCGGGACCGTGTGTACAGGAGACCGGCTACTGTGGTTGTACGGACCGAGGCTCGGACCGGGACCGTGTGTACAGGAGACCGGCTACTGTGGTTGTACGGACCGAGGCTCGGACCGGGACCGTGTGTACAGGAGACCGGCTACTGCGGCTGTACGGACCGAGGCCCGGCCCGGGACCGTGTGTACAGGAGACCGGCTACTGTGGTTGTACGGACCGAGGCTCGGACCGGGACCGTGTGTACAGGAGACCGGCTACTGCGGCTGTACGGACCGAGGGCCCGGCCCGGGACCGTGTGTACAGGAGACCGGCTACTGTGGTTGTACGGACCGAGGCTCGGACCGGGACCGTGTGTACAGGAGACCGGCTACTGCGGCTGTACGGACCGAGGCCCGGCCCGGGACCGTGTGTACGGGAGACCGGCTACTGTGGTTGTACGGACCGAGGCTCGGACGGGACCGTGTGTACAGGAGACCGGCTACTGCGGCTGTACGGACCGAGGCCCGGCCCGGGACCGTGTGTACAGGAGACCGGCTACTGTGGCTGTACGGACCGAGGCCCGGCCCGGGACCGTGTGTACAGGAGACCCGCTACTGTGGCTGTACGGACCGAGGCCCGGTCCGGGACCGTATAGACGGGAGACCGGTTACTGTGGCTGTACGGACCGAGGCCCGGACCGGGACCGTGTGTACAGGAGACCGGCTACTGTGGCTGTACGGACCGAGGCCCGGCCCGGGACCGTGTGTACAGGAGACCCGCTACTGTGGCTGTACGGACCGAGGCCCGGTCCGGGACCGTGTGTACAGGAGACCGGCTACTGTGGCTGTACGGACCGAGGCCCGGACCGGGACCGTGTGTACAGGAGACCGGCTACTGTGGTTGTACGGACCGAGGCCAGGCCCGGGACCGTGTGTACAGGAGACCCGCTACTGTGGCTGTACGGACCGAGGCCCGGACCGGGACCGTGTGTACAGGAGACTAGGGATGCACCGGATAGACTATCCGGCCGGGTATCCGGCCGGATATCACGAATTTTCAATTATTAGTTATCCGGCCGGATATTTCTTGCTATCCGGCCGGATACCGGATATTTTCCATTGCTTGCAACGATTTCCAGTTAGTGTTCACCACTTGGGTGTCCCCTAACACAACAAGCAGACGATAAAAAACGACCAAGCGTATGATCTTTATTGTCCCTTCGAAGATTGTAAGTGCGTACTCAGCATTCAGTGACGCTGTGACGCTGAGTTACACTGAGTGACGTCAATCAAAACACGACCTGGTTCAGAAATGCTTCACATTGTGGTGAAGAAACAGGAGCTGCTCCCGCGGCGCGGCAGAAGCCTGCTCCTCCTGTCCTCGAAGATTGTTCCGTACTCCGAGAACATTCTCTCGGAGAACACGGAGGACGACGGGGCGGACAGGAGTTTACGCGAGAGAGCGCGCAGGCGAGGAACGAACTTGCTCGCCCTGTTTCGCCCCACCACTGGACTGGGTCCGTCTCGCGAGGTGAGAGGGGGAGCGTGAAGAAGTTCTGCACTTCTTCCGCTGCAGTCTTCAGGTCACCCTGGCCGTCACGGCGTTGTCGCTTCGCAGCTGGTGCCTGGCCCTGGCTCACCATCTGTGAAGCAGCTGCCGAATAGGTCTTCCTCACCACTTGACCCTGTGCTAGATGCGGGGCTGTCGGCGCATTTGCTGTCAGTGGCAGCAACTTCCTCGTCCTGCGCCCCCAGCAGCTGAAGAACCTCGCTGAGGAGCAGCGTCTTGGCGTTGTCCTTTTCTTCAGACTTCTTGAAGAAGAAGTTGAGCTTGTATCTGGGGTCGATCGCTGTGGCAGTCACATAGTGTTTCTCCAGAAGGATATTCATCGCTTTGGAGCTGTCAGCTGTGGTTAGGAAGCGGAGGCGCAGCGCTTGTAGCAGTGACTCGCGTAGTTTCTGAGCGCCGGCCGCCTTCTGATCAATCCTTGTCAGGCATAGCTCCAGGCAGGTGATGTTGGGAATGACGCTGGACAACGTGGCGTTGTCCGAGCTCATCTCCTTCGTGAGATCGAAGAATGGTTTCAGCACGTGCAGGAGGCTTCCGCACAGCTGCCAATCGCTCGCAGTCATCTGCGGCAGATCTTCGTGGTCTGCCAGGTAGAGAAGAACTGGCCGCTTCAGCTCCACCAGTCTCTGCACCATCAAGTACGAGCTGTTCCACCGCGTCGGAACGTCCTGCATCAGAAGTCGCAGTTGCAGGCCTTCAGCTCGCTGGAGCTCCTTGAGAGTAGTGCAGGCCACTGACGAGTGGCCGAAGTGAGTCACCAGCCTCCGACACTTGGTCAGGAGCGCGTTCACAGCCGGCTGCGACCGAATGGCGTCGCTAACCACCAACTGAAGACGGTGGATAGTGTAGTGGACGGCCGGAATATCGGCCAGCTCGCAACCCAGAGTCATGTTGGAGGCCCCGTCACAGATCAGTAGATGCCGCCGACTTCTGACTAGGTTCCACTCGTCCCACATCTTCGTCAGCATCTCCGAGATGTTGATGCCACTGTGTGATGCCGGAAAGTGGGCCGCTTTCAGGACGACGTCTCGACGCTGGAAATTGCTGATCCAGTGGCCAGAAAGGCTGACGAACGTTTCCTGCGACGATGAGCATGTCCAGATGTCGGACGTGAAGGAGACGTAGCTGCCGTCACAGCTCTCTAGCTCAGACAGAACCTCGCCCTTCACTTCGTCGTACAGCCTCGGCAGCATGGCGTCGGGAAAAGTAGCGCCGGCTGGGCAGGAGATACCGCGGCTGAAGTTTGGCGACGAGGTCGATGAA
>JAOTOM010003817.1:0-100000 GCA_034440615.1 Ashinkailepas kermadecensis
TCGATTTGGAGAGTATCACATAGGGATCATCAATTCAGGTTGGACAAGTTGAGTGTGTAGGACAGTTAAGCGACAACAGTCCTTCAGTCAAAAGGGTTGTTGATCAGTGGAATAGGCTGCCTGCTGATGTTGTTAGGAGTTCCTCATTGAATGTATTTAGCAGTAGGGTGGACAATTTTTTTCAGACAGGAAAATCTTGTTTTTGAAGTTCTAATTTGTGGTGGATGGGTTGAGATTTATGCTAAGTAAGTGTGAACGGCACAGACCCCTTTAAGCAGGCATGGATGCAGTTTGAAAATTATTGGTAAGACATTCAACCACATGTGTTAAGAGTGATCAAGAGAATAGGGCTGGATAGCTAGGGTAGATAGGCATTGATAGGTGTATGGGATGTTGGTGGATGGTTTCTTTATGATGGTGATGGTGGGTCTTTTACCGGGCTTATGGTATCTTCCATTTACGTACTTAACTGGATGGGCTCTTGTGGCTCTTATTAAGACTAAACACTTTATGACTTTATGACTTTATGACACACTCACCACGCGTCATGTCACACTCACCACACGTCATGCCACACTCACCACAAGTCATGCCACACTCACCACACGTCATGCCACACTTTCACCACACGTCATGCCACACTCACCACAAGTCATGCCACACTCATCACACGTCATGAAACACTCATCACACGTCATGCCACACCTATCACACGTCATGCCACACTCACCACGCATCATGTCACACTCACCACACGTCATGCCACACTCACCACGCGTCATGTCACACTCACCACACGTCATGCCACACTCGCCACGCGTCATGTCACACTCACCACACGTCATGCCACACTCACCACACGTCATGCCACACACCACAAGTCATGCCCCACTCACCACACGTCATGCCACACTCACCACACGTCATGCCACACTCACCACAAGTCATGCCACACTCATCACACGTCATGAAACACTCATCACACGTCATGCCACACTTATCACACGTCATGCCACACTCACCACGCGTCATGTCACACTCACCACACGTCATGCCACACTCACCACGCGTCATGTCACACTCACCACACGTCATGCCACACTCACCACAAGTCATGCCACACTCACCACAAGTCATGCCACACTCACCACAAGTCATGCCACACTCACCACACGTCATGCCACACTCACCACACGTCATGCCACACTCACCACACGTCATGCCACACTCACCACACGTCATGCCACACTCATCACAAGTCATGCCACACTCACCACACGTCATGCCACACTCACCACACGTCATGCCACACTCATCACACGTCATGCCACACTCATCACACGTCATGCCACACTCACCACACGTCATGCCACACTCACCACACGTCATGCCACACTCATCACACGTCATGCCACACTCACCACACGTCATGCCACACTCATCACACGTCATGCCACACTCACCACACGTCATGCCACACTCATCACACGTCATGCCACACTCACCACACGTCATGCCACACTCACCACACGTCATGCCACACTCACCACACGTCATGCCACACTCATCACACGTCATGCCACACTCATCACACGTCATGCCACACTCACCACACGTCATGCCACACTCACCACACGTCATGCCACACTCATCATACGTCATGCCACACTCACCACACGTCATGCCACACTCATCACACGTCATGCCACACTCACCACACGTCATGCCACACTCATCACACGTCATGCCACACTCACCACACGTCATGCCACACTCATCACACGTCATGCCACACTCACCACACGTCATGCCACACTCACCACACGTCATGCCACACTCATCACACGTCATGCCACACTCACCACACGTCATGCCACACTCATCACACGTCATGCCACACTCACCACACGTCATGCCACACTCATCACACGTCATGCCACACTCACCACACGTCATGCCACACTCATCACACGTCATGCCACACTCACCACACGTCATGCCACACTCATCACACGTCATGCCACACTCACCACACGTCATGCCACACTCATCACACGTCATGCCACACTTATCACACGTCATGCCACACTAACCCAAGTCATGCCACACTCACCACAAGTCATGCCAACTCATCACACGTCATGCCACACTCACCACACGTCATGCCACACTCACCACAAGTCATGCCACATTTATCACAAGTCATGCCACACTCATCACACGTCATGCCACACTCACCACACGTCATGCCACACTCATCACACGTCATGCCACACTCATCACACGTCATGCCACACTCATCACAAGTCATGCCACACTCATCACACGTCATGCCACATTCACCACAAGTCATGCCACACTCACCACACGTCATGCCACACTCATCACACGTCATGCCACACTCATCACAAGTCATGCCACACTCATCACACGTCATGCCACACTCATCACAAGTCATGCCACACTCACCACACGTCATGCCACACTCATGACGCCATAGTGAAGTCAAAGCGAATCGCCAATTATTAAACACCACTTGAGTCAAGTACGGGCCGTCAGGCCTGTTCCGTACTGTTCGCCATAAAGTGGTGTTATGACGTTTGACTAGACGAAGTTCCAGGCAGTGCATCATATTTTAGCATACATGACGTCATGTCGAGGAATGCAATGTGAATAAAGCAAGGCGAAGGAGGAAAACGTGCAAGCTGCAACATCCTTCGCAATGTCGCCAAGCGACGCTGGCGTGTATCCAGGTCCGGGTAATGTATCCAGGTCCGGGTAATGCACATGTCCGCGGTAGTTCGATCGGTGTGGCGCTATCCAAGGGCATGCACTGTGCAGTAATCGCGTCGGACCTAAATCACCCGGCGCCTCACACACCACCGGAACACTTACAACACCGACACAGTTCGAGTGGCGACTGCGGGGCCGGCGTTCAGTGGCCGACAAGGGCGGATTACAGCCGGACGGCCGCGGGTTCGAGCCGCGCTGACAGCGCAGTATTCCGACCCTGCGCGCCTTCACCACGTGAGAGAGTGGTGACGCTTGGCAAAGTAGCTGAGGACGTCGCAAAATAGCTCATGCTTCCTATTCATATCGCTGTTTCAAGTGGTCGCAACCCAGCTAGTTCCCGATGTCAACAGGGGAAGACGGAGTAAGGTAAACGGTTGGGAGTGTGGGCTCCGTCACTACCAACTGGAGGATCCAGAGGGAGGGGCAAATAAGGAAAGCTACTACCAATTCTTCCAGCCAAAACAAAAGTGCGATTTAATTATCTCCAAATCATCCTGTAGCATGCTTAATTATAATGCATACTCCTTCGGCTGCCCCACACGCAAATCCGAGAACATATTTTGCATGCTGTTTTTCCTCATGTGGCCAAGTTTTCCCTTCAGCACTCATATGCTGATCCGTCACTGCCAATACGCCAAACAGAACAGATTGTACACAGTACCTGTGACGGCAAGACCCGACTTCCCTTCTGAGTCCGACAGATTCCTTCGTCTTCAGCCGGACCTGATCAGCCAGGTCTGAAGCTGAACGTGAGTCATCAGGCCCCAATCCGGTGTCCACAATTTGCAGATTTGAGTGGAATTGGCACACAACCAAGAATCATCCACTCCTACCTCACGATTTCATCAGTAATTTTCCACTCTCACTATCCTGCCCCTGCTTTCAATAGCAATAGCGATCAAGCTGAAAGCATCCAAGCATCAGAAAATGGCATACCGAAAAAGTGTCTTCCTGCGATTGCTTTTATGGTCCACTAGACCTTAGCTTACAATGCACAATGTGTTCTGAAATACCATATTCCACACTTTGCCCTTACTTTAACCTTCAACACGTCCACTATATTCTCAAGAATCCCTTCCAACACCCCAGCTCAAAACGGACTTTGTGGCGCCACACCGATCCTGCAGTCATGCCCCGGTACGGATATTCCCACCCGCTGTCACCACACTGACTCGTGACCGCCGCGACGGGAACGTCCACTCACCCCTGCAGCAGGTGACTGTGGGGGTGGTACGGCAGAGCTGTGGCCTCTGGTCGACGGGAACGTCTACTCGCCCCTGCAGCAGGTGACTGTGGGGGTGGTACGGCAGAGCTGTGGCCTCTGGTCGACGGGAACGTCCACTCGCCCCTGCAGCAGGTGACTGTGGGGGTGGTACGGCCGAGCTGTGGCCTCTGGTCGACGGGAACGTCCACTCGCCCCCGCAGCAGGTGACTGCGGGGGTGGTACGGCCGAGCTGTGGCCTCTGGTCGACGGGAACGTCCACTCACCCCTGCAGCAGGTGACTGTGGGGGGTGGTACGGCCGAGCTGTGGCCTCTGGTCGACGGGAACGTCCACTCGCCCCTGCAGCAGGTGACTGTGGGGGTGGTACGGCCGAGCTGTGGCCTCTGGTCGTCTTCGCCGCCCGGTCAGACGCTGCAGCGCCAACTCTAACCGCTGCAGCGTGTGGAAGCATCCCAGCCATCAGCAACAGCTCTCCTGAACAGGCGGGGAACAACGACAAAGTAACAACCAACAACAAAACAACTAGCGACAACGTTATAACAAAGGAAATTATTGGTGTCGGCGTAGATGTATTCAGCATATATATACGAGATATATATACATATATCTATACGTATATATATATATATATATATATACACATACTCGTATATATATATATATATATATATATATATATATATATATATATATATATATATATATATATATATATATATATAGGTATATATATATGGATTTAAGGAGTGTGCATGTATAATTTCAATAGTTTCCTTATTGTCAACGGCATAAGGTAGAGTTCATGTTGTTTGTTATTTGAGAAACGACGAGAGGGAGGGAGGAGAACTTTCCCGGTCCCCAAATGTATCACCCTTTTGTTTTATTCGTCCTCTCCTCGTTCTATGACAAGAGGCTTCTGAAAGAGGAGAGGAAAATAAATGTATGAGAATGCATCGGACACAAATAACGTGATACGGATTGTCTGAAGCAACATCTCGATCTTCTTTCTGTTTCTGTTAGTAACTTGCAAGGACTAATTAAATGTGCACTAAATTAAATGTCGGCCAGTGTTATTGACCGGCAGATTGCTTGAGCTATTGTTTGCGTGAATGAGAAAAGGTAGCCGTGACAGACATGCATCGACAAAATAACCGGTATTCATCTGCGCTTCCTCTGAACAGCTGCCTGTAAGCTGTGTGTAGCACATATGTTCCCACATTGTTTTATACCCGTTGCTGTAGATGAGACTCATTTCACTGGAACGTACACCGTGAATCATCCATCTTGCACGACTGGCAACATCGCCATGGGCGGTGATGTTGCCTGGCAGCCGTACTGTCTGGTCAGCATAGCGTCGCGGAGTGGTTCCAGGTGGAGAACTCCGCCACTACCTCACACGGTACTCACCTATACCTATTGCTACCTATACTTACTTGTTATCTGCATGCGGCACTGCACGGAGAGAGAGAGAGAGAGAGAGAGAGAGAGAGAGAGAGAGAGAGAGAGAGAGAGAGAGAGAGAGAGAGATATATATATATATATATATATATATATATATATATATATATATATATATATATATATATATATATATATATATATATATATATATATATATATATATATATATATATATATATATATATATATATATATATATATATATATATATATATATATATATATATATATATATATATATATATATATATATATATATATATATATATATATATATATATATATATATATATATATATATATATATATATATATATATATATATATATATATATATATATATATATATATATATATATATATATATATATATATATATATATATATATATATATATATATATATATATATATATATATATATATATATATATATATATATATATATATATATATATATATATATATATATATATATATATATATATATATATATATATATATATATATATATATATATATATATATATATATATATATATATATATATATATATATATATATATATATATATATATATATATATATATATATATATATATATATATATATATATATATATATATATATATATATATATATATATATATATATATATATATATATATATATATATATATATATATATATATATATATATATATATATATATATATATATATATATATATATATATATATATATATATATATATATATATATATATATATATATATATATATATATATATATATATATATATATATATATATATATAGAGAGAGAGAGAGAGAGAGAGAGAGAGAGAGAGAGAGAGAGAGAGAGAGAGAGAGAGAGAGAGAGAGAGAGAGAGAGAGAGAGAGAGAGAGAGAGAGAGAGAGAGAGAGAGAGAGAGAGAGAGAGAGAGAGAGAGAGAGAGAGAGAGAGAGAGAGAGAGAGAGAGAGAGAGAGAGAGAGAGAGAGAGAGAGAGAGAGAGAGAGAGAGAGAGAGAGAGAGAGAGAGAGAGAGAGAGAGAGAGAGAGAGAGAGAGAGAGAGAGAGAGAGAGAGGGGGCTGGATGTAGGAGAGAGCGACACCTAGCTGTGTCCTAGGTACGTCTAGCTGAATGTATTCCTCCTGCTGGATGTGGGGTCCTACTCGTGTCGTCCCACGATGGGGTGACGTCAGCGGGGCAGACACAAGGATCGCCCTCTTTTCACCTCCCGCTAGGGCTATCTGAAGGGGGCGAGCCAATGCTAAAGTAGGGGCCAATGGACAAGTTTCACGTAATGGGTTTTTGGTTGCAAAAAGAAACCGGTAATAATACTTCGTAAACAAAACTGAAACATTTTTATCACAAGAGAAGCATTTACAGCATAATTTAATAATTTCACTTAGGGGTTGCCATCGATTTAAAAACCTTCTCGTAGCAATGACGTCACGTCTGTGGTGTCTTGAAGCACCCTCAGCAAAACAGAAGCTGTTTATACCTAGTTCCATAATTGGCATTCCATAGTGGGATAAACTGCAAGCTGCATCCAAATGTAATTGCTTGATAAATGATCAATTAATAGCATGCCAAGTTTATTTTAATTTGTGAATATTGCACATTTCACATCACATGATTGGTAAAATATATGGGCAAATACATAAAGATGCAGTTGAAATGCACATGTGTATTGTGATTATTTGGCAGATATCATAGCATACCTTCAAGCAGTATTGTGATGGAACAGAGTGGGTAAGATTCCTTCTCCAATTACTGCAATATATTGATAGATATCCATGGAGATATTGCAAAAAAGGACTGCAATCAAATGAAAAATTGTAGGGACGATTTTGCTATATGCTATGGATTTTAGACAAGGTACGCATGTTTTCAGGTTGATCTTTACATGGAATGCCAGGCATGTTGTGGAATTTTAATTAGCTTACTTGCAGATATACATTGTGCATGAGTCTGCTACAAATGCAATCAATTATTAGTGTGTGTAAGGCGGACATGATCAGCTACCTGCATGGGTAGGCTGACGTGATCAATAATATGTAGGTAGGTGTAGTTCAACATAATCAGTGATCAGCAGGTGTAGGCCAGTGTCATCCAACATCTTCAAGCAGCATTTTGATGATGCAAAGTGAGCAAGATGCCCTATGCAACTGCTGCCATATTTTATGATGTTGATGGAGGTATTGCGAAAAGGAATGACTACCAAATGGAAAAATGAAGTGATTCATTAGCTAGAACTGCTATGGATGGAGGACAAGGATTATTGGCTTAATTTTTACATTGAATGTCAGGTATATTGTTGAATTTCACTGAGCTTTAGAAAAGCATTACAAGTATACTACTGCTTGGGTTTCTGCAGTTTTGTGTTGCAAAATGTATGGCAGTCTGACATTATTGTGCTTTAAGGTATTCACGAGACAAATTTTGCATCCATTTTACCTGCTTGAAGCAAAGTGGTTGGGTTTGGCTAATGTCAGGTTTGGTTAGGTTTTTATCTTGACTTTTTTAAAGAAAATGTTTTCTTAAAGAAAGCTTAGGCCATGTTACATTAGGTTTTTTTTCGAGGAACATTTGTTAGAGCAAAAATTGCTTGAATTTTCTGCACTTTTTGAATTATTTTTCCATGGGAGGCTAAGTTATGTTAGGTTAGGCCAGGAGGGTGCGCTCCAGCATTTTAGTCCAATAAAAAAGGGAGACGCTTGAGCCGACCAATCAGCGTTTGACGACCTCCGTCGATCGTGACAATGGCAAACAAACAAATTTTGTCTTTAGTGCGGCGAAACCGGTGACATTCACACAAATATCAAATTTTGTCCCCTGTTAATGGTGACATTGTGATAAAGTAGTATTAAAGATCAAGATTAAAGTAGCAAGAATGCCTTTGTAGAAAATTAGCACGAAAAATTGAACAATATATGAATAATAGCTTCCACAAGTTTTGCCCTGCGGCCTTTACTATTTCCCCGATCGGCGGAGGTCGTCAAACGCTGATTGGTCGGCTCAAGTTTATATAATTGGTGGTCGGCTCAAGCGTCTCCCTTTTTGGGAAGCGGAGCGCTCTACCTGGTGTTTTATAGCCTTGGGTTAGGCTATTCTTCACGTTTTCTTTTTTCTGCACGCATTATTTTTCTGCTATATTACCCATCTCCAAGCCCATTTTTGGTGTTATTTTGCCAGCCAACTGAAAAGTATGCATTTGCAGAGAAAATGAGTAGCCACATCATGTTGACCACATTCATGAAGATTGCGCTGAAAAAAGAAGTTCCAAGAATTTAAAAATTACCTTAGAGCACAACTTTGCCAAATGTCTTGCCATCTTCAGCATGCTGGTAGAAAATGCTAAAAAATGTAGATAGAAAATGTATTTGTTAGAAAATGTCTTCTGCTAGAAACTATAATTTCTCTTCATTTAATGCTAATATGAAAGGGTTGTGGACATCCATGTTTCCAACAAAATGGATACTAACAAGTCACAGTTCCCATCTTTGTAAGATGTATACTTCTATTTTGTGGGAGTTTTCACAAAAATGGAAGATAAAACCACCGTTTTTAAGCTAAACCTTGATGTGAAAAACCTCAATGTATACACTTTTGAAGAAAATACTGAGGTTCCAGCCTCCCTCCTCATCCTTAGGCGTGTTCACGCTTATCAAAATACTCGTACCCCTGTCTACCAGTGGTACATATACATAGAAATGTTCGTCGCAGCAAGCGGGGTCACTGGCAGAGATCAGCGGACTGTCTCGGCGTGCAGAATCCCTCGACAACGTCCTCATCGTGTCTGCGGTCGGGAGGCCGGTGAACATTGCTTCTGGCTTACTTGCAGTTGCATTTGTATACATCGGCACAAACAAGAATAATAGCGCAGTTTCCTACAATCTATTTTCCCCTGACGATCGGATGTGATCCAAGCTAAAACTGTCGCGATTCTTACGAACTGGCAGCGTCGCAAATTGAAGATATAATTGGCGGCAGTCAAGCATCGCTGACCTCTATATATGTCACCTCACACATATCTTGAACAATCACAAATCCAGGCATTCTGAGGCGCTTCTTTGAATTAATGAAGCAATTTCGATTACAAAAATAGACGATTGCCACCATTGTCTTTAAAATTAAAAATTGCTAGTGAAACCTGAAAAAAATACGGTCTGTGATAAAGACATAAACACATAAAAGATCAGTGCAACTATGAGCCACAAGGGCCCTTCTTGGTTGCACTTTGCACACTGAACCAGTTGCCCACCAAATCTGTCAATCAACCCTCCCTGGAATACAGAAAAACAAGCCCCCTATTCTTATAATGATTGTCTATGCCGTTTGTAAAGATGTTCAGTGTGTTGCTACTGACAATTGTTCCTGGCAGCTGGTTCCAGTGTTCTACTACCCTGTTGGTGAAGAAAGACTGTCTTAACCTTGTCCTGCTGTGATTAACTTTAATTTTGAATTGATGGCCTCTAATTGCATCATTTCTGTTAAATTCAAACATTTCCCTGAGATATCCCTGTTCCTGACCATGAACAAATTTAAAAACCTCGATGAGATCTCCTCTCAGCCTTCTATATCTAAGTGAAAACATATTCAATTTCTTCAATCTTTCCTCATATGCCAGGTTGCCTATACCATTAACCATTTTTGTTGCCCTCTTTTGTACTCTCTCTAAAAGCCAACAATCTTTCTCATAACTAGGGGACCAAGCTTGGACACAGTATTCCAAATGTGGCCTGACGTATGCACAGTAAAGCTTCCTGATGACCTCCTCACTTTTGTATGACACATTCCTCTGTATCGCCCCAAGCATTCTTAGTGCCTTCTTCCTGGCTTCTTTGGTCTGTTCTGATGCCCCCAATTTTGTGTTCAAAATAACACCTAAGTCCTTCTCCTGCTGAGTCACAGATAGTACTTGGCCATCCATCAAGTATGGCGCCTTCATATGCTGCCTACCTACATGCATGACTTTGCACTTATCAAAATTAAACTTCATTTGCCATTTTTCGGACCACTTCACAAGCTCGTCTAAGTCGTTCTGCAGCAAAACCTGCTCATTGTGCCCTGTTATTGCCCTAAAGATCTTCAAATCATCCGCAAATTTCAAAACCTTACTGCTTAGGCCACATTCAATGGTATTCACAAATTTAATGAACAACAGTGGCCCCAGTACCGACCCCTGAGGGACTCCACTAAGAACATTTTGCCATGATGACTTTGTACCCTTAAGCATCACTCTCTGCTGTCTATGTGAAAGCCACAACTCAATCCATTTTAGGATGCTACCTGCAATGCCATGGACCTGAAGCTGCATCATTAACCGTTTATGGGGTACCTTGTCAAAGGCCTTACTAAAGTCAAGATATGCTACATCAACCTGATTTCCCTGATCAAATTGTTCTGTAGCAAAATTTAAAAAGTCCAAGAGATTTGTGAGACACGATCGCCCTTTTCTAAACCCATGTTGAGTATCTTGAATCAATCTGTTTCCTTCCAGAAAACTAGCTATTCTATCTTTGATAATTGATTCGAGTACCTTGCAGACTAGGGATGTGAGGCTTACTGGCCTATAATTTTCAACTTTCCCTCTTTCTCTTTTCTTGAAAATAGGAACTACATTTGCCCTTTTCCAATCTGTTGGAATTTCATTTTGTGAAACTGATCTACAAAATATTATACAAAGTGGAATTGCCAGTTCCTTTTCAGCTTCCCGCAATACCCTAGCATAAATTCCATCAGGTCCTGCTGCCTTGTTTGGCTTTATTTTTCTGATATAATTGAAAACAACATCACTATCAATGAAATCAACATTGTGTATCTGATCACCTGTCACTGAACTGTGGTTCACGGTTGGCAAATTTGTCACATCCTCCACTGTAAACACTGATTTAAACTGCTTGCTCAGCTCCTCAACCATCTCACCATCCACTGGCGGATCCAGGGGGGCATTCCGGCCATGCCCCCCCAAAGCGCTTCAAAGGGGGGGCCATAGTGTCTTTTGGCCCCCCAAACCAACAAAAGTAAACTGAATTAAAATGCAGTAACCTTTGCTGAGATAAAAAAAATAGCGTTCCGGGTGAAATAATCTCCAATTTTAAAGGTATTTTGTTATAATTGTTTGGAAGCACAATATGGTAGGATAGTAGATTCTGACACATCGAGGGTTCTATGCTGTTGAAGTTCTGCTTACAGCAAGAGATGACGAAATCAGCAGTTTCCTTATTCCTTCGTCAGATAGGTTCATGAAGTTTGTTTAGCCAGTAACGGGCAAGCGGACCCAGTGAGCCAGATTTCGAAAGCGGAATTTGAACAGGATGTTTTGTGCGAGTGACCAGTTGAGCCCAGTTGAGCAGCATGTTTCGTATGTTGGTGTTGGGGTTGCTAAGATGAAGAGACAGGCTACATTGACTGATTTTTTTTCAAGAAGAATAGCAAGAGGAGGTACACTGGCGGATCCAGATTCTGACACACATCGAAGGTTCCATGCTGCTCAAGTTCTGCTTACAGCAAGAGTTGACAAAATCGGATCCGCCAGTGTGTATACGTGCACGAACGTTGACGTCGTACAAGACGTTGAACGTGAACGTGAACGTTTTGGTAAACAAGAACAAAAATCCGGTAACATAGAAATGGTGGAGGTAGGCTGGGGCCCCTACACAGGCAATTATGTTGTAAATTTGTTTTGTTTTTTTTTTTTTTTAATGGGCCCCTTTGCCAAATACTGGTCGAAATCCGGTGCTTTTAACCAAAAATAGTGGGAGAATAGGCACCCTCCAAATCCGTTCGACCCCTCCCCTAACGCAATTCCTACGTACGCCACTGGGGGAGGGGGAGGGGAGGGGCTGACGCCGAAAACCGAAAGTTGGCCCTCCCCCCAAACCGGTGGGCTAGATCCGCCAGTGTCACCATCCCCACTCAATATAGTCCCATTTACTTCCAGTGGACCAATTGTGCTTGAAACTTTACTTAGCTTGGAGAAACTAAAGAACTTTTTACTGTCCCCATTACAGTTCCTAGGCAAATCCAATTCTTTTGCCCGCCTTGCTGCTCTGGTTTTCTGCTTCACAGCATCCCTAGCTTTTTGATACGACCTAAGATTTACGATATTTGAAGCTTCCTTAAATACTCTAAATGCATCTTTCTTAGCCTTAATTGATCTCCTCAAATCTGGTGTAAGCCATGCTGGCTTTCCAACCCTTCTTTTGCGCCTTTGCTTTTGGGGGACATGTCTAATCTGAATTTCCCTCAAGTAAGATTTGAACTTTTCCGACATTTCACAGGCATTTAAATCAAAGAATCCTTCTTCCCATTTTATGGCACTTAAAGCCTCTCTCATGCAGTCAAAGTCTGCCCTGTTAAAATTTGGAATCTTTGCCAAATTATCCTTGATTGTTCCTGTTACCTGTGCCTTGAATCTCACTATGTTATGGTCACTTCTTCCCAGAGTTTCTCCTACAGTCAAGTCTTGAACTAAATCACTTAAATCGGAGAAGACAAGGTCCAAGAATGAGCCCTGCCTGGTTGGTTCCGTTACAAACTGGTGTAAGAACAAGTCCTCTTCAAGGCATTTCCTAAACAGTTTACATGATGGGGAGCCAACACCAACATTTTCATATCCTTTTAGATTAAAGTCACCAAGAATAAGGCATTTCCTCTGAAAGTTTCTACTGATTTCCTCACAAATCACTTTATCGAGCTCCCTGTGAACGTCACTCCCCTGCCCCTGTAGACGCCACTCCCCTGTCCCTGTAAACGCCACTCCCATACCCCTGTAAACGCCATTCCCATACCCCTGTAAACGCCACTCTCCTGCCCGTGTAAACGCCACTCCCCTGCCCCTGTGAACGCCACTCACCTGCCCCTGTAAACCCCACTCCCATACCCCTGTAAACGCCACTCCCTGACCCTGTAGACCCCACTCCCCTGCCCCTGTAAACGCCACTCCCCTGCTCCTGTGAGCGCCACTCCCCTGTGAACGCCACTCACTCCCCTGCACTTGCAAACTCCACTTCTCTGTCCCTGTAATCGTCACTCCCCTGCCCCTGTAAACGCCACTCCCCTGTCCATGTGAGCGCCACTCCCCTGAACCTGCAAACTCCACTCCTATGTCCCTGTAATCGTCACTCTCCTGCCCCTGTAAATGCCACTCCCCTGCCCCTGTGAACGCCACTCACTCCCCTGCACCTGTAAACTCCACTCCTCTGTCCCTGTAAACGCCACTCCCCTGCCCCCGTAAAAGCCACTTCACTTGATTGTCCCTGCTATTTGTACCTTAAATCTCACTATGTTATGGTCACTTCTTCCCAGAGTTTCTCCTACAGTCAAGTCTTGAACTAAATCACTTAAATCTGAGAAGACAAGGTCCAAGAATGAGCCCTGCCTGGTTGGTACTATTACAAACTGGTGTAAGAACAAGTCCTCTTCAAGGCATTTCCTAAACATTTTACATGATGGGGAGCCAACACCAACATTTTCATATCCTTTTAGATTAAAGTCACCAAGAATAAAGCATTTCCTCTGAAAGTTTCTACTGATTTCCTCACAAATCACCTTATCGAGCTCCAGTTGCTGAGAATGTGGCAAGGTTCCCGATCGATACAAAGCTCCAATCCTCAGTTTATTGCTGTTTCCTCTTCCCACAGCAACATGAAGCGAAATGGACTCCATAGACACATTTTTTACCCCATCTGCTACTTTCTGAGAACTGTATAAGCTATTCACATAGAGCATTACACTACCCCATTTCACTGCTGGACCCCTATTGCATGAAAACATATTGTATCCCTGGATCTCATAGTCCTGCAAGTTATCCCCAAAATATCCCTCACTGACCCATGCCTCAGTAATGCAATCAAAATCTGGTTTCTCCTCAGCAACATAACACTTGAACTCATCAAATTTGGATCGAATGCTCTGAGCATTTAGCATCATACACTTAACAAAAGTTCCATAACCCTCTTTGGCTTTTTCATGTTGAGTAGCTCTATCATCTCTGGATGAGCTACCACTCTGCCCCCTTGATCTACTGCTACCCCTATTTGCTGACTGTGAGGTGTTTGCAAGACTTCTCTCTCTATCAGCTACATCCCCCCATGACCTGCCTAGTTTCCCTGTTTCCTAATGAGAGCCTCCTCATACCTATTGCTGAGCAATTCAACTCCTCTCTTGCTCAAATGTAACCCATCTAATGCAAACATTTCAGTCCTCCCCAGAAATCCCCCCACAAATCCAAGAACCCCACCCCAAGTTCCTTACAAATCTTGGCCACCCTGGTATTCAGCCCAATGGCCCTCGAGTACCACTCTATGCTTGCGTTAACCATAGGGAGGATGGATGTTACCATTCCTCGCTTCCTACTCACAGCTAACCTACCTATCAAAGCCCTATACTCTTGTATTGTTTCCTCTGTTTTTGCTTTTCCTACATCATTTACACCAACCTGCACAATTACTGTTGTGCTCTCTCCACTACCCTTCATCACTCCTTCTATCCTATCACCAACATCCTTTACCTGGGCCCCTGGGTAGCAAACACGAGTCCGTTTGTTGGGGTTCCTGCTACAAAAAGTACGGTCCATGTACCTCACTCTTGAGTCCCCTATAACTAAAACTTCACCCTCTCTATCATCAGCTGCCTGGTCGTTCCTACCTTCCTCCTTAGCAGCATTACTATCTCTCTCTTGCAGTACCTCAAATATATTATTAGTTTCAATGCCTTTGTCAATTTTCCTTAAAGCTAGTCTCGTACTCTGGCGTCTAGCTACTTTCCACTCTCTACTATCATGGTCCATACTATCTCCACCCCTATCACTCCTAGACTCCTGCACCTGGCTTGCCTGGCTGACATTTCCTATGGTGGGCCCTGCCACCAAACACTTCAGACGCTCCACCTCCCTTGCTAACATATCTACTTTCTTACTCAAGTCCCCAATGACTACCATACACTTACACTTCCCACAGTCACCGTGCATTTTTTTTTACAATAAAAATAAAGTTATCCCGACTCTCACCAGCTACAAACTCCAACTAAACCAAACTAAAATAATAAATTTAAAAAAATAAATTAAAAAAAACCCTAGATACCTTTGCAATTACACCAGTATATTGAAAATATACCTAGTGGTAATTTAAGCTCACTATTTTAGTCCTAAGCTCTATCTTAAACTTAAACACCAAAAAGACACTGACTTATTCCTCTACACTACAGAAACCTAAGCCACGAGACCGCGCCACCCGTCTACAAAGCGTTCACGTGGCTGATCGATAATTCTAGAAGCTACCTAGTGAATTTAAGCTCACTATTTTAATCTTAAAGTCTATCTTAAACTTAAACACCAAGCGGACGCAGACTTATTCCTCTATGCTAACAGAAACCTACGCTACGTGGCCGCTCCACCCGTCTACAAAGCGTCCACGTGGCCGATCGATAATTCTAGAAGCTAAAAATATGCTTGTTAAAAAGAAACTTATGAGATAAAACTATGCAAATATATGCACAGAAGTAATTGCTAAATACCTACCACCAGCTGCAAACTCCAACTAAACCAAACTAAACACTAATATAATCAAAAGCCTAGATACCTATACAATAACACCAGGACAAGAAGAGATACCTAGTGTAATTTAAGCACACTATTTTAGTCTTCAACTCTATTTTAAACTTAACCACCAAACAAAAAAAACTTATTCCTCTGCACTACAGAAACCTAAGCCACGAGGCCGCGTCACCCATCTACAAAGCGTCCACGTAGCCGATCGATAATTCTAGAAGCTACCTAGTGTAAGTTAAGCTCACTATTTTAATCTTCAACTAAAACACCAAGCAGACACAAACTTATTCCTCTATGCTAACAGAAACCTAAGCCACGTGGCCGCTCCACCCGTCTACAAACGTCCACGTGGCCGATCGATAATTATAGAAGCTTAGAATACCTAGGATAAATCTAATATACTCAATTTAAACAATATAACCGCTCCTTCTTAACCTAGGCCTACAATAGAACAAATCCTCCCTCCACTAACCACATGTGCCCAATCTTTTACTCACGGTTTTCCCTCGTCACGGGAGCGCAAAAACACGACCGGTCGCGACGAGGGCAGAGCAGTGAGTCCCGACATCAAGCTTGTCCATTGCTGACCCGGGGCACCTGTCAATGGGAAAAGCAATGCCATCATGAGGGGACAGTTCTCATATGCCTCTCCCCACCACAACTTTACTTATTTTCTCCCAGTAATCCTTCCTGAAATCACCCTACGGCGCAACTAAACTCATGTAATTCGACTCAACACACACATAGCCATATTTCACTAAATCATAATCATAAAGTCATAAAGTGTTCAGACTTGTTTAAGAGCCACAGGAGCCCATCTGGGCTACGCCTATAATGTCTACTAAATAATGGCTATCACGTCGTTTCAGGTATTCGCTCAAATATTCTCAGACACGCGCACCGGAGCATGAGTTGTGCGTCATCGGAACGACCTCCACTGCCAATCAGTCGTGACGTCAGATGGCCTGCCGGAGGATGCTCAGCCGGCAGGCAAATTGTCTCCCAGTTCACAGCCGTGTACCGTGCTTTATTGCCAGTGCGTCAATGGCTCAAACAGTCAAGCAAAATGCACTCAGCGGAATAGAAGTTCCCCGACATGAAACGACGATTCGGGGCATAGTTCCATGGGAAATTCTGTTCAGCGAATCGTCTATGTCAGGTGTACAAGCGTATAAATGATTGTTAGGTGCAACACTGGTACCTTGCATGAATATGGTGGATAGCTGATGCCGGACGCATCTAGTAAAAATAGCACATTACAAGTTTGACATTGGATATGTATTGTACCAGCTGATTTCGGGCAGCTGAGCAGCGTACCTGTCATCGAGTGGAGACAGTCGCGTACCTGTCATCGAGTGGAGACAGTCGCGTACCTTCATCGAGTAGACAGTCGCGTACCTGTCATCAAGTGGAGACAGTCGCGTACCTGTCATCGAGTGGAGACAGTCGCGTACCTGTCATCGAGTGGAGACAGTCGCGTACCTGTCATCGAGTGGAGACAGTCGCGTACCTGTCATCGAGTGGAGACAGTCGCGTACCTGTCATCGAGTGGAGACAGTCGCGTATCTGTCATCGAGTGGAGACAGTCGCGCGATACAATGGTCGGTTGGCGTTGCGGTTGTGTTTTCAGTTGTGCCAGGGTGATACTGCTGCTCTGTCGCGGTGACGCTGCTGCTGTGCTGAGGGTGATACTGCTGCTCTGTCGCGGTGATACTGCTGCTGTGCTGGGGCGACAATGCTGATCTGTTGGGGTGATGCTGCCACTATGTGGGGTGATACTGCTGCTCTGTCAGGGTGATGCTGCTGCCGTGCTGGGGTGATTCTCCTGCTCTGTCGGGGTGATGCTGCTGCCGTGCTGGGGTAATACTGCTGCTCTGTCGAGGTGATGCTGCTGCCGTGCTGGGATAATACGGCCGTCCGGCCGGGGTGGTACTTACGCTGTGCTGGGGTAATACTGCTGCTCTGTCGGGATGATACTGCTGTTCTGCGAGGATGATGCTGTCCCTCTGTCTGGGTGATACTGCCGCTATGCTGGAGTAATGATATCAGTGTGTCAGGGTGATACTGCCGCTATGCTGGAGTAATGATGTCAGTGTGTCAGGGTGATACTGTCGCTGTGCTGGAGTAATGATATCAGTGTGCCGGAGTGATACTGCCGCTATGCTGGGGTAATGCTGTCAGTGTGCCAGGGTGATACTGCCGCTATGCTGGGGTAATTCTGTCAGTGTGCCGGAGTGATACTGCCGCTATGCTGGAGTAATGCTGTCAGTGTGTCAGGATGATACTGCCGCTATGCTAGAGTAATGATGTCAGTGCATGTGTTAGTTATGAATAGTTTTAATGTTAACCCAACTAGATTCTGAACAAATTCTGAGCCTTTCGGAGCATCCCAGCTCTGGCTCATTCCACGACAAATCGACACGTGAAAGGGCCAGAATAACACCCAATATTTTATATTTTGATGAAAATATTTGTGTGGTGTTGTCTGATGCGCCGAATCCAGCTGTGCCATTTCTAGAAGCCATTTTTTTAAGAGATCAACGGTCAAGGAGTTATGGCTTCGGGAATTTTGTAGATGTCACATAACTAGGGTGTCTTTTGAGGTCTTTAACTCAATGAAAAATAATCTGAATTGTGCAAAGGTATAAATCGATGAACTCATTGCATCTTTTTGGCTATTTCGAAATTTTCGTTTACGGGATAATTGAAATCGTGACATCGTGACCTAAGGTCACGTGACCTATTTTACCTTTCGGGACATTCACAATGCGATTAAAAAAAGTGCAGAAATGAAGTTCGATATCTTATCTTTCGAAGCAAAAAAAGAGAAAAATAGGGGTTTTCTCCTCTGCAACCACTAAAACTCTACATATCCGTTCAAAATTAGGCATGCATGGTGGTTTTTGCGCTAGTTTATCGTGGCTTGTGGGAATATGCATTTAGAACGGCATATTACCGAAATACAAGGCTTTTGACGTTCGAGGCACGTGGTGGGATGATAATGTTAGTCATCTGATCTTTAATGTTGTGTTATACAAGTGTTCTAACTCGTGAGGTCAAGGATTACACAAATTGGCAGAAATGTCTCCAAATTGTGGTAATAGATGATTTATGAGTTATACCTTACCATGAATTACAAGGAGAGAGAAGCATCCACAATATAGCAATCACATTCCGATAACCAAGAAACCATTCGCACAACAATTTATTGCCTCGCGAAAAAAAAAAATATGCGAATGTAGTGAAGAATCACGCAGGGTACAAACAAGGGGTGGCACCGTGTTTTGGTGCCCAGTGCTCACTGCTCACTCTCACTGAACGTGCTGCCTGTGAAGCGGGGAAATTTCTGAGGGTGTTGGACTCAGTCAAAGTGAAAGTAAAGCTATTTTATGAGTCGAACCACATCAGCCGGATGTGTCTCGGCAAGACCGACCGTGTCACGGTTCGACATGTTAATGGAACCAAAAGTAGAATTCAGAAAAGGCTTGCTTTGGGAAATTCGGGTGAGATATATGATCTATACAAGCAGAACCCTGAAAACTCTCGCACCGGCTTCTTGACTTTTGTTGCCCTTCGTCCGAAGCTTCGTCTTGACAGGCAGCAGTGAGACGCACTCGGTGTGGGTGTGCACTTATCATCAAAACCCAAAACTGCTCATATCCGCTCTCGGCCTTCCCGGTCTCAAATACCGTAACCTCCTCGATCACGCTGTATATGGCAAGGAAAACCGTGATTGTATAGTGCACAACTGTGAGGACTGCCCTGGTGAAGACGGGGTGAGGAACTTTCTGAGGATTGTCCTCGCGGACAAATCAGGAGAAGAGAGTGAAGATGATTTAGCCCCAGATGATGACATGTATAATGAGATTAGGTACACAGTGGATGAGCACGCATCGCTGTACGCTCGCAGAAACAGTCTAAACCAAAGAGGAAAGCGTGCGATATTTGAAACAGCAAACCGTGAAGCTGACCAGGCACCACTTTGTGGCTGAGAAACAAGGTCAGCGCTTCATCTACGCAAAGGCTACTGGCAAGGAGGCGAAGTGATTGTGTAGTACGATTTCGCTGAAAATTATTTATTTGTGGTGCAGGATGCAGCTCAAGGCTTCCACTGGGATTCGTCCCTGTGTACCGTGCACCCGTTTGTAGTGTACTGGCGTGAGGACGAGGTACTGTGCCATCAGAGCTACTGCTGTATATCTGACGGCACAAAACACAACACCGACATGGTGCATGTGTTCCTGCAACGGCTTATCCAAGAAATTCGGACCGCAGTACCTGCCCTAAAAACATTTATTTCACAGATGGCAGTGTACGATGTCATGATCTTCGTCAATGTCATGATCAGACAGATTTTGGGGTATCCTGTGAGTTGCTTTTTTGTCACATCTCATGGCAAGGGCGCTTGCGACGACATCGGGGGCACAGCCAAGCGGCTCAAGAGAGCCTCAAGTGCCCGCTTGACAACCAGATACTGTCGGCGGAGGACATGTTTGAGTATCTGTCGCACAAGCTAGCCAGCTGCATCAAAGTCATATTTGTATCAAATCAGAAGGAAATGGGCGTCACGACCCATCTCACCGAGCGCTTCTCGAAAGCCATCACGGTGAAGCGAACACGGGTACCACAAGTTCGCACCAGTGACCCACAGCACCGTAATAGTTCATTAACTGCTTACCGATGCGGGGCGTGTGTTAATGGTGGTTGGGTGAAGAGAGACGTGTTAGTGTGCGCGCTGATACAGATTGTGTTGATTAATATTATCGCAGTGACAGTCTGAACTGGGATTCTAACAATGTATGGGATGATCTGCAGATCTGTAGATCATTACATGGCGTTGCAATATAATACTCTACTGCAACACATTATTGTGTTGCATTGCATTGTGTAATTCTGTTACCTTATTTTATTACACCGATGTAGACGGCTCATAATCTAATGCGATTCCTTTCAGGCTCAGCATGGGTCAATGGATACGTCCGCACCAAATTTGTTCTCAAGCAGTTCAAGATGATTGCGATTACTCAGTCAATGAGGTACATCTTTTCGTTTCCAGAATGTGGGGTTTGAAACGCCAGAAGGTTGATATTACAGTGACTTGGGGTGATAAAAATCCTTCAGTGAAATATGATCGTACATTTTTTATATGCTGACATTGAGGGAGAAATACATTGTACGAGGTAAAAAAATACACTTCCATTAATCTCTCCTTACAAGTGACGATCTAGGATTTCACAAATCACTCTTCGTCGCTTCTGAATCTCCAAAATACCATTGTGACTGTTTCGAAGGTCAAACTAGGTCACGTTATCTTAGGTCACAAGCTCACGATTTCAAAAACGCGCGAACAAAAATTTTGAAATTGATACAAGATAAAGTGAATCATGACGAGTTCAACGATTTATAGCTTTGCGCAATTCGTGTTCCTCTTCATTGAGCATCAGGTCTCCAAAGACTTAGATGACCTCTCAAAAATGTCCGATGCTATAACTCCTTAACCGTTTCTCCGATCTTTCCCAAAATTGCACAGCTGCAAACTTAGCTGCAAACTCTCTAGAAGCAAACTAACCATATATGAGTATTTTCGTCGAGATATGGGTGTAATTTGCCCCCTTCCCTTTTTATTTTTTTTGGAAAAGGCCCCCCACCCCAAAACAAAAAAAATTTCCCCTTTTTCCTCCCCCCACAAAAAAAAAAAAAAAAAAAAAAAAAAAAAAAAAAAAAAAAAAAAAAAAAAAAAAAAAAAAACCAAAACAAAAAAAAAAAAAAAAAAAAAAAAAAAAAAAAAAAAAAAGAGTACTAAACAGGCTACGATAAACTAGCGCAAAAACAACCATGAATGTCTAATTTTGAACGGATATGTAGAGTTTTAAGAGCGAAACTTTTTTTCGCTTCAAAAGATAAGATATCGAACTTCATTTCTACACTTTTTTAAATCGCATTGTGACTGTCCCGAAAGGTAAAATAGGTCACGTGACCTTGATCGAATCGATGCCACGATTTCAATTATCCAGTAAACGAAAATTTCGAAATAGCCAAAAGATGTAGTGGTTCATTGTGAGTTCATCGATATATGCATTTGCACAATTTAGATTGTTGTTCATTGAGTTAAAGATCTCAAAAGACACCCTTATTAGGTGACGTCTAAAAAATTCCCGAGGCTATAACTTCTTGCCCGTTGACCTGATCTTTCTACAAAAAAATGGCACAGCTGGATTCGGCGCATCAGATAACCACACCTAAATATTTTCATCCAAATATAAAATATTGGGTGTTATGCCCTTATCGATTTATCGTGGAATGGGCCCTCTGTGAACTGTCAGACTGTGTACAATTGAGGATAAAATTTCCGGGCAGTTGGGGAGGAGTGCCGACGCCCTACACAGATGTCTACACCGACGCGGGCCATTATGATGACGTCATGGAGATATTTGGATTGAAACCAATATATATGCATCAAAGCAACATAAATTTAGACATTCTGCGCACCACGCTTCTTAAGGTCGCCATTGCTACCGATTAATGGAGCTCTGGCCGCTTTGAGTGCCGACACCAGGTATATTTAAGTACGTGTGTCATCCCCTGCTCCCTGTCCAACACCTTGTATGCGGGCTGACATGGAAATGAGTCGCACCAGCCGTATGCAGACACATCCGTCATCACCAAAGCTGCATCTGACATGTGACGGTGTCTCATCAGGACGACCGGGCAATCATTCATGGAACGAGTCATGTGTGGCAAGCAGGCAAGCGTCTGCTGGCATGCCTTCATTGAGTTGGCAATAAACTAAGGTTTTGTTCACGCCATGTGGTCAATGTGGCATCAACCACATGGTGTCGACAGTAAAGGAAGGCGGTCGAAATGTGCTCGCGCCCTCCCGCAAATACGCATGTGTGAAAGCTGTGCGAGAAATCAAACCCGGCGTCGAACTTTGTCTTGAGACTGCATCCGTAAAAGGAAGGGATGAAGCGTGTCTTGAGACTGCATCCGCAAAAGGAAGGGATGAAGCGTGTCTTGAGACTGCATCCGCAAAAGGAAGGGATGAAGCGTGTACATGATATGTGAAGCGTTCAGAAGATGCCAAAGGCTAGCATCTAACGGTATTGGGTATCGGCAATATTTGGCAAGTAACAACATCCCCCCCCCCCCACCCACCTCTCAATGGCGGATCCAGAAGGCCGGTTTTCGACCGGTTTTGGGGTGGGGGCGCCAAGGCCTGAAGATGTCTTGCTAATCTTGTTTGCACGACTTCATGATTTTCTCACTATGAACCACTTTTTTTCTTCTCTCTCTCTCTCTCTCTCCCTCTCCCTCTCCCTCCCCCCCCCTCTCTCTCTCTCTCTCTCTCTCTCTTTTTGCTGCAGAACATCCATCCATCAGTAATGCACCCAGACGTTCTATTTTGGCAGAACAAAATGAAACACAGCTCGACATAGTTGGCTGTCACCTGACCTCTGGCCAGACTACGCTTTCATCTGATTCACCAGCGGCCACAATTTTACGTGTCGTCGTCTGCAGGACCAAGTCTCATAAACACGTTGTTCCGCCTGGCTAATTTTTATCCCGGTGGCCAGTGCCGCAGTGCTGCCGGCTTGACCTCTGGGTCATCTCAGTACAGCTGTCGCCACAAGCGGTGGTGGACGGTGAATCCGCACCTTCGCAATACGTTGATGATCCATTAATCATCACGTGCTCGGTGTGGCATCTGAGTCACTGCCGTACTGAGGTTGTCTGGGCACGCCGCGAACTGTGTCACAATCGGACCGACGCAGTTCACGGGAACCGTCTCGAATGACGAGCCGCCGCCGCCCGTGCATTGCGCACCGCCCGTGCATTCGCCCCATTCATTCATCAGTCATTTCCTGCGTGGCGCACAGCGCGCGGCACTGCCGGCCGCTGATTGGTGGAGCCGCGGGCGTCGTACTCGTGAATCACCAGCTGACTGCGGCCCGGCCGTCAGCTGCTGGGTGTCTCGGCTTCTGCGTCACGGCCGGCCGCCAGTTGCCTTCAGCGCGCGGGGAGGTGAGGTCGCGCCCGAGGCTCGCGCTCCCAGACATGATCGGCACGGACGCCAAGCGGGAGGGTCTCAAGTTGAACTTCAGCCGCAGCATCAGCGCGCCCGCCGAGGCGCTGCCCCAGTCGCTGCCGACCAACAGTCTAGCCGTGCCGGCGCGCGTTCGGCCCGTCTCGCTGCCGGCGTCGCCGTGCTCGGAGGCGGCCGAGATGAAGAAGGGCGTGGTGGTGGCGCGGACTCGCCAGTGCAGCAGCGAGGAGCTCTCGAAGCGGCTCGGCTCGCGCGGCAACACCACCTTCGTGCTGCTGGACGTGCGGCCGTTCATGGTGTACAACCAGTCGCACATCCAGGGCGCCATCAACCTCAACTGTATGGACCGCTTCAATCGGCGCCGGCTCCAGCTGGGCAAGGCGTCGCTGGCCGAGCTGGCCACCAGCAAGGAGGCCAAGGACCTGCTGAAGCGCAGGACGTACCGCGAGTTCATCGTCTGTGACGAGGCCACCACGGACCTAACCCAGCTGCCGTCCAGTCACCCGCTCTTCATGGTCTTCAGCGCGCTGCTGGAGGACAACCGGGAGCCGGTGCTACTCACAGGTTGGTCAGCTTCTTGAGCCGTCGTGTCTGTCGTGGGTCGCCTGCAATTTGTCTTTGATCTAAACGACACGCACCTCACTTCTGGCAGTTGGAGGGGCCCATATGTGACACCTATCCGACTTCATTGGCCAACATGACAGTGCTGTCAAACTTAGTTTCGATTAGTCGAGACAAACACACCGTCTTGGTCCGACTCGCCACCCTTGATTGAAGCGTACTTTTTGTATGTAGCCATTCGCGGCGATGGGAAGCTGGCCTGGTTTGACCTTTGCCCCTCGGCCAGACGTCTGAACGCGCGAAGTAAACATCGGAGTAAAAGGTCATGCACTGAGTACAAAAACTACGCACTTTTGAATCAAATATGGACCAGGTCGGACACGTAGCGTGTGGTTCTGTGTGATGGGATGTTCTGCATCTGCGCCGGACACAGACATGTGGCTGTGTGGTGGAATGTTCTGCATCTGTGTCGGACATGTGGCTGTTGGTAGCAGGCCGCCATGAGCTGGAGTTTCATGCCTCTGGTGAGTGACTCGCGTATCTTCAACGGACACCGCCAGCAGCTGGCCGGCTGAGCCCCATCGGCCATCCCCACCAATGCGTTCTAATGCGTCAGCTTTGGCACTGCGGAACCCTCCAGATAATTTCTCCCAGCTCCGACCATGCTTGCCCACGCCGAGCTGGCGTGACGTGACGTGACGTGACGTGACGTGCGGTCACAACGGCAGTCACAAGCGCGGCCGCGGCGTCGCGTCCGTTGGCCGTGTTAACCCGGCCGGCCGACGTCGGACCGGTCCCGTTGCGACGACCCGACGCCCGGCCGGGAAGCGTCCGTCACGGGCGTGCGTCACGCGCCGCACACCTGGGCCGCGGCCTTGTCACGGTCGTGACGCGGCCGCGTCGTGACACCAAGCGGCGGCCGTGCCGTTCGGCTGAGCGGGCACGTCTCGACCGGCGGGTGCCAACGCTAATCGCCGCCTCTTGCGGCGCCGTGAGAGAGCGGGCAACGGTGCATGGCGAGCGCCGGAGCGGTGACTCAGCGCGCTCGACCGGCCGCGCGGCCGACCGAGAACGCCGCCGCGTTGGGCAAGACCTGCTCGGCGCCCGTGCGCCCTGCCGGACCGCTGGCTGCCGACGGGACGGCGTTGTCGCCGCCGTTGTCGCCGCCGCTGTCGCCGACCGCGACCTCTCGCACGACCCGTCCGCTACTTCCGGTGCCTGACGACACGGCCGCGCCGGCTCGGGGTCGCTGGGTCGCCGCCGGCATCCGGCGTTGCGCCGTCGGCCCGGGCGCGGCCCCGGCGAGCCGAGCGCGGCCTTGCAATGCCGCCGACAGCGGCCTCAGCGGCGGCCGGCCGGCGCGCCCGTGCCGCCCCTCGCAGTCGTACCCACACCGACCCGGCCGCCGTTCCCGACGAGCCGAGTCACGGCCGGCGCGCCGTGTTCGGGTCTGTCGCCGGGCGCTGAGGTGGCGCCTGTCGCCGCACGTGCCGGTCGGCCGCGGAGCACGCTGACCTGAGACGTGTTGCCGCATCGCCGTCGTGTGCGTGCTCGGCGTGAGTCAGCGAGTAGGAAGCCATTCGGCGTTGCCGGCTGCGCTCGGCTTGCGTGAGCGGGTGAGTCAGGCTGCGGGCCGACCTCGCTGCACTCACGACGGTCCACGGCCACCCCGTTTTTGTGCCGGACCGGGTGGGGCCGGCGGCGGACAGCGCCGCCGGCTATTCGTGTCGCAGGCGGCGGTAATAATTGATGTGGCGACTCACGGCGAGCCTGGCCGTGCCGGGCAGGCGCGGCGTCAGCATGGCATGCCCCCGTTGACGGTGTTGTCGCGTCGGTCTGCCGTCGCTACCGCCGCCGGCCGCTTCGCTTC
This sequence comes from Ashinkailepas kermadecensis, assembly GCA_034440615.1. NCBI lineage: Eukaryota > Metazoa > Arthropoda > Thecostraca > Neolepadidae > Ashinkailepas > Ashinkailepas kermadecensis. Next base: position 26,514 of record JAOTOM010003817.1, read on the forward strand.
TGCCGCCGCCTGTTGCCGGGCTGGTCTCGGTCGCTGATGGAGTTTCTTTCCTCGCCAAGCGAGTGTCGCTCCTAGCCGAGCGAGTGTCAACCCTAAGCGAGCGAGCATCGACCCTCGCCAGGCGAGTATCGCTCCTCGCCGAGCGATTGTCACTCTTCGCCGAGCGAACTCCGTGCTTCGTCGAACGGATCGGGCCGGCCGCCGAGATTTCTCCACGTACCGCCCGCGCCGCATCGTGCAGACGCGTGAAAGTGGCCGCCGACAGGAAGCGGTGTCGTCACGCGCACGGCTGTCACTGCGACTCCGGGCGTCGCCGACGCGCAAGTTGTCAGCGGCCGGTCCGGATCTCACTCGTTTCCTGCCGGCCAGCGCCTTCCCGTCTCTCGCAGACCTGTCTGCCTGTCTCTCGCCGACCCGTATGCCCGTCTCTCGCCGACCCGTCTGCTTGTCTCTCGCCGACCTGTCTGCCTGTCTCTCGCCGACCTGTCTGCTTGTCTCTCGCCGACCCGTCTCGCTGTAGTTCTCGCCCACCCGTCTCCTTTGACTGTTTTCATATCCAGGTATATGCTTCCACGTTTGTCAGCATGTTATCTGTGCCATCCTGTGTAGCTTCCCAGTCTGTCAGCATGTTATCTGTGCCAACCTGTGTAGCTTCCCCGTTTGTCAGTTCGTTATCTGTGCCATCTTGTGCAGCTTCACCGCTTGTCACAGTCGGTCCTGATTTGTTTGTTGGTGTGTCCTCGTTCGTGCTTGTGGTGTAGGTCTGCGTCCCTCTGTTCAAGCTGCCCTCCTACCAGTCGGCCATCTACCAGTCGGACATCAATTCCCGCTTTCACTACCTGTCGTATTGGTTCGGATCCCATCTAGTGTTGGCTGGCATCTACCGGTCCGTTTTCATTATGTTGTCATTTCCGCCCGCGCCCTCATTCCGTTTTCCGGTTTCTGTCTGTATATCTTCAGTCTGTCGGTCGAGATGTCTGTCTCGTCCTCGCCTGTTTGTACACTTCTCCACTGCGGTCTCTATTTATCGTTGGGCTGATCCGCTGGCTAGTTACACGGCTATTGGGCCGCCGTAGTCAATGATGCATACGAAACAGCGCGACTCACCGCCACCGCAAATTTACAACACCGGACTTGATGAGCAGTCTGCGATGCATGTTGGTCTTGCGCCGCTGGTCATAAAGTCATAAAAGTCATAAAGTATTAAGGCTTAATAAGAGCCACAGGGGCCCATCTGGGTTAAGCCTATCTTGAAAAGGTACTAGGAACGTACATACTCCCACCCCAATCAATCCCTTATCCCAAGTTCCTAGGAAGCTATATATCCCAGCCTATCTAGCACCACTCACTTGCTACCGCATAACACCCTCAACAATCACAAGCTCCTCCCATCACACCCATCGTGCCACCATAGACAATCTCATCAACATCACATCCCGAAGGAAGGTGCCGAATCCACTGCTAGGCACACCCCACACAAATTCATAAAGCGTTCAGACTTAATAAGAGACTCACTTGCTATTGCATAATACACTCAACAATTACAAACTCCTCCCATCATACCCATTGTGCTACCATAGACAATCTCATCAGTATCACATCCGGAAGGAAGGTGCTGAATCCACTGCTAGGTACACCCTATATAAAGTTATAAAGCGTTTAGACTTAATAAGAGACTCACTTGCTATTGTATAACACACAACAATTTCAAACTCCTCAACTCCCAACTCCTCCCTGTCTATCAGCCCTCCCTGGAATACAGAAAAACAAGCCCCCTATTCTTATAATGATTGTCTATGCCGTTTTTAAAGATGTTCAGTGTGTTGCTACTGACAATGGTTCCTGGCAACTGGTTCCAGTGTTCTACTACCCTGTTGGTGAAGAAAGACTGTCTTAACCTTGTCCTGCTGTGATTAACTTTAATTTTGAATTGATGACCTCTAATTGCATCATTTCTGTTAAATTCAAACATTTCCCCGAGATATCCCTGTTCCTGACCATGAACAAATTTATAAACCTCGATGAGATCTCCTCTCAGCCTTCTATATCTAAGTGAAAACATATTCAATTTCTTCAATCTTTCCTCATATGCCAGGTTGCCTATACCATTAACCATTTGTGTTGCCCTCTTTTGTACTCTCTCTAAAAGCCAACAGTCTTTCTCATAACTAGGGGACCAAGCTTGGACACAGTATTCCAAATGTGGCCTGACATATGCACAGTAAAGCTTCCTGATGACCTCCTCACTTTTGTATGACACATTCCTCTGTGTTGCCCCAAGCATTCTTAGTGCCTTCTTCCTGGCTTCTTTGGTCTGTTCTGATGCCCCCAATTTTGTGTTCAAAATAACACCTAAGTCCTTCTCCTGCTGAGTCACAGATAGTACTTGGCCACCCATCAAGTATGGAGCCTTCATACGCTGCCTACCTACATGCATGACTTTGCACTTATCAAAATTAAACTTCATTTGCCACTTTTCGGACCACTTCACTAGCTCGTCTAAGTCTTTCTGCAGCAAAACCTGCTCATTGTGCCCTGTTATTGCCCTAAAGATCTTCAAATCATCCGCAAATTTCAAAACCTTACTGCTTAGGCCACATTCAATGCTATTCACATATATAATGAACAATATTGGCCCCAGTACCGACTCTGGGGGTACTCCACGAAGAACATTTTGCCATGATGACTTTGTACCATTTAGCATCACTCTTTGCTGTCTATCTGAAAGCCACAACTCCATTTTAGGATGCTGCCTGATACCATGGCCTGAAGTGCTCATTAGTCTTTACTCTATCTGAAAGGCCATCAATGCAAATTGTTTGTATTTTGAGACACGATCGCCCTTTTCTAAACCCATGTTGAGTATCTTGAATCAATCTGTTTCCTTCCAGAAAACGAACTATTCTATCCTTGATAATTGATTCGAGTACCTTGCAGACGAGGGATGTGAGGCTTACTGGTCTATAGTTTTCAACTTTCCCTCTTTCACCTTTCTTGAAAATAGGAACTACATTTGCCCGTTTCCAATCTGTAGGAATTTCATTTTGTGAAACTGATCTACAAAATATTATACTAATTCGAATTACCACTTCCTTTTCAGCTTCCCGCAATACCCTAGCATAAATTCCATCAGGTCCTGCTGCCTTGTTTGGCTTTATTTTTCTGATATAATTGAAAACAATACCACTATCAATGAAATCAACATCGTGTATCTGATCACCTGTCATTGAACTGTGGTTCACGGTTGGCAGATTAGTCACATCCTCCACTGTAAACCCTGATTTAAACTGCTTGCTCAGCTCCTCAACCATCTCACCATCCTCGCTCAATATAGTCCCATTTACTTCCAGTGGACCAATTGTGCTTGAAACTTTACTTAGCTTCTAAAAACTAAATAACTTTTTACTGTCCCCATTACAGTTCCTAGCCAAATCCAATTATTTTGCTCTCTTTGCTGCTCTGGTTTTCTGCTTCACAGCATCTCTAGATTTTTTATACGACTTTAGATTTACGATATTTGAAGCTTCCTTAAATACTCTAAATGCATCTTTCTTAGCCTTAATTGCTTTCATCACATCTGGTGTAAGCCATGCTGGCTTTCCTACCCTTCTTTTGCGCCTTTGCTTTTGGGGACATGTCTAATCTGAATTTCCCTCAAGTAAGATTTGAATTTTCCCACATTTCACAGGCATTTAAATCAAAGAATTCTTCTTCCCATTTTATGGCAATTAAAGCCTCTCTCATGCAGTCAAAGTCTGCCCTATTAAAATTTGGAATCTTTGCCAAATTATCTTTGATTGTCCCTGCTACCTGTGCCTTGAATCTTACTATGTTATGGTCACTTCTTCCCAGAGTTTCTCCTACAGTCAAGTCTTGAACTAAATCACTTAAATCTGAGAAGACAAGGTCCAAGAATGAGCCCTGCCTGGTTGGTTCCGTTACAAACTGGTGTAAGAACAAGTCCTCTTCAAGGCATTTCCTAAACAGTTTACATGATGGGGAGCCAACACCAACATTTTCATATCCTTTTAGATTAAAGTCACCAAGAATAAGGCATTTCCTCTGAAAGTTTCTACTGATTTCTACTGATTGGTCACTGGTCACTTGGTATTTATTTGGTCATTACCTGACGCTTGGTGGTGTACAGGCTGCTCCAGCCTCTGTCACAGCACAATGGTTGATGGTTACAGGTTTTTCCCCAGCATTTCTAATTGTGATTATATGGGCGTGAGGATAAGTTAAAATGCCGAGGTCGTCGATTACTCCCATCCCCACTGGTGTCTGAGTTCACACCTGCTGTCACACGGGAGGCCGGTGGGGAGGGGGGTTGACTGACGGGACAGATGAACCGCCGCCAAGCCGACCTGTCAGCGGGGCGATATTTAATGAAGCTGGGCTGTGCGTGGATCTGGCCGGCCATACCTGCGGCGGCCGCAGCCAGTGGAGATGGTATCACGGAGCTGCCACCGTCTCGGCAAGGCCCGCCTCCTCCCCGCTCCTCCCCGACGGCCGCCGCCAGTGGAGATGGCATCACTGAGCTGCCACCCCGACAAGGCCCGCCCCCTCCCCGCTCCTCCCCGACGGCCGCCGCCAGTGGAGATGGCATCACGACGCTGCCACCGTCTCGGCAAGGCCCGCCTCCTCCCCGCTCCTCCCCGACGGCCGCCGCCAGTGGAGATGGCATCATGGCGCTGCCACCTTCCCGACAAGGCCCGCCTCCTCCCCGCTCCTCCCCGACGGCCGCCGCCAGTGGAGATGGCATCACGACGCTGCCACCCCGGCCTCCTCCCCGATCCTCCCCGGCGGCCGCGGGCTAACAGCGCGGCGCACATCTGAGGGCGTCAGGTGCTGAGAGTCCTGACCGGGCCTCACTCCTCACCCCTCACTCCTCACTCACTCTTCACTCCTCACTGACCGGGCCTCACTCCTCACCCCATCCAACGCCGACCGCCGTGGGATGCGGTAATGGAGACACCAAGGCCGACAGCCTGCCGTGGCGGTGGCGGTGGCGTGCCGACGTCCGTGGCTCGGCCATCGCGGCCCGTGCGGTGACGCCGACTCCTTATTTGTGCCGCCGCCTGTGCCGCTCACGTGCCGGCCCAACTCTGATGCCCTGTGTCGTGCTGGGCTGCTGGCATGTGACTCGCGATGAGAGGTGCGCCCCCCCCCCACACCCCCCTTGCACGCTCCGGTAATACACGAAGAGAATGTGCTCGGCTCGCCGAATTGTGCGCTACTTCAGTCGTTCGAGAGACCTGTTCCTGGGTGTGGCAAATAGTAATACATATATTTGCCTTTTGCTCATATTAAGTCGGGAAAGCCGAAGAAAATCCTTGATATGTTTTCGCCCTACCCGATCGTATAGTATGAATCCTTGTAACGTGAATAATGGTCATTACTGCACTTGATGTCATTAAATCGTTCGAAGTGCATAGTTTCCGTACCAACACACTTCAGTTCGTTCTAGTTTACTAGCCGAAACGCTAATTTAATGTCACATTTGCCTGGCTATTCTCGTTAATAGCATGAGATACTTGGTGATTTGTGTTGATAACACCAGGGGCATTCCAGGTCGGCAGACTTCTGGTGGATCCCAACTGTATTATGCTGGATGGTAATGACACTAAACGTAGATATTCATATTAGAACGTAGCGGTTAGGTGAAATTGTAAAATTATTAAGTCTTGTATATAAACTACGTGTATGGAAAGCCTAGCCATCCAAAGTTCTATATCTATAATAAATAGGCCTGCGGAAGTTGGGGTGGATCAATATTTTCCGTGGCGAGATTGCGCGAAAGTCATGCGGCCCGCCAACCGTCAGCGCTCGCGCTTCAGCCGGACGAGTTTTCATTTCCAGTTCCGGGCGGCTGGCACGGCCGCCATCTCGTGCATCCGCCGAACGGGGTTCCGTGCGTCCGTTCCACTTCCAGGTCCGGCCGCGCCGGCTCGCCGTCCGCTTTCTCCGCGGGCCGCCTCTGTGTCGCTGGTGACGTCCGAAGCTCCGCCGACCGCCGACTCGGCTCGGCTCGCTTCGGCTGCGCGTGCGGAGGCTTCGCAAGGCGGCGCTCGCCGGTGTGCACGCTGCACGCCGCGGCGGAGGCCGCCACCGTGCACGTCGGCCTGGCTATCCCGCGATCTGAACGGGAAGGACCGGTGGTGCAGCGGCGGCTGCCGCCCGCCGCCCTCCAGTCATGGCCGCAGGGTGGCCGTGACGTAACGGCTGCCATGGCAACCCGCATACTCGGCGTGACTTAGCGACGCGCACTGCCGCCAGTCCTGGGCGGCCGATAGGCACGTCTGCAGGCCGTATCGCAGCTGGCGTGGGTTCTGTCAGCGCTGCTCTCTGCCGCGCCACTCGGGCCTGGCCGAAGAACACCGACCCAACTGCGTCTAAAACTGCGCTTCAATTGAATATTCGGGCTAAATTGAAGCGTGTTCGGCTTGCTGATGGTAAGGTGCACCAAACGGAAATATGCACGTTGGGGGTTGAACTTCATTCAAATGAATGAGTGAGGAGGGACAGGGGAGAGGTGACAAAAGCAGATTCACACTCGCTTTGACCTAGTGTGCCTCCGCAGACATGATGGTTAGGATGGAAATCATTCATGGGTCGACATCCACCCTCCATGTATGTCAAGCTGACCCCCATGCAGCCTCATTCCCAGCTTGCATTGACAGCTGTGCGAAAACTGGTCGGGCCATGCCTGATCGAGACCCACCAGACCGGTCCAACTTGCCTCCTGTCGTCGCCACGCTGACGGGACGCCACGCGCTTCCGGTTTCCGGTTGTGGCGCGTGTGCCGCGTGCGTGTGAACGGCGTCGGCCGTTGTGCGCCGGTGGAAGTGGCGCGCAAATGGCTTCCAAATGGCGCGCCGTCGGCCGCCGTCGGTGACGGACGCGTGGCGGTGCGCCGCTTGGAAAGCGTCGGCGCCGGCAGTCGCCGGGAAGTCTGGTTCCGGCCGTGTGTTTCCGTTTTGGAGCGCCGGTTTGTATGCTCCCCTTCCCCTCCCTCTGGTTTTGTCCGGTTCCGGTGTGGGCAACTGTTTGGGGATGGGAAGGATGTACAGGTTGAGTGGCGAATTTTGAAATGCAGTGGCTGGGGGAGACTTGCAGTGTGTCGCGCAAGAGTAGTTCGTCGTGCCCCCCCCTCCCACTCGGTGTTGGGACGTGTCACGTGTACAACGGAAGTGCTCCGGAAAATGTGGTCTCTCGGATATCCGGTTCCGCCGGGGAGGGCGCATGTAGGGCTTTTGAAAGCCGCGGCGGCCGTTGCTTCCGGCACCAACCGCCGACCGCTCCTCTCGATCCCCTGTCGCGCCACTGCCGCCCTTCCAGGCCGACCCCTCTCGCGAGCATTCAGCTTTCATCCGATCCTGTTTTCCTCTCAATGAGGCGGCGTTTCGCCGCTCGGCTCCCAGATTAAATTCAGCTGTCAAAGCATCAGCCGTCGGACCCGTGGGGACCCGTGGGGGTTGGCTGACAGGCCGCGCGCCCCTCCCCCGTATTTGGCTATCAATTAGCGTTGAGCTGATGGCGCGTGCGCCCGCCAGGCAGTGTGCGCGTGACTCACAGCTCGGCCCGTTATCGCAGTGACAGCGTCCCCCCGCCGTTATCGGGTTACCGCCAATCACGGCGCCGGCGGGAGTGCGGCGCGCTTCCGGCGGCCGCCCGGAAGCGGCCGTTTGCGCGCGCGCCTGTCCCCGCCGCCCCCCCCCCCCTCCATCCCACCCATCCCTCCACTTCCTTCCTGGCGGGCCAACAAATCGGGATCGCTTCTGTTTCCGCTTCCCTTATCGGCTGCGCGACTCTCGCTCTCCCGCATCCTGTGCACCTGGCGTGGCGCTCATCTCGGCCGCGGAGCTGGTCGGGCCGCCGCGACGTGCCATTCTCCGCTCCCCTCCCTCTCCCCTCCCCCTCCCGTCTGCGGCGCCGTCTGCGGCGCGTCCGCGACACATCCGTGCCCTTTGAGGCCGGCCCGGGTGGGCCAGGCGGCACTGCGGCCGTCCTCCTGGCGCCGAGACGACGGCATCCGGGCAGGCCGTTACGATGTCTGGCGAGGACTCAGGCCGGTGCCGGTCCACGTCGAGCCGAACGGCGTGCCCGTGGTGCGGGACATTGCGGCTGGGTGGAGGGTGGGATGACGTTGGTCGGTCATTTCCCATGCTCTTTGCCCCTGCTGTATTGGCATGCTTTGCTTTGCCATGCCGATTGCTGTGCCTTGCTGAGCTGTTCGCCCAAGTGCGCCTCTCAACCCATCGTACATGGCGCTGCGTCGTGCAACACACACAAGTATGCTAACTTAGCTGGCTCACAACTGGCACTAGCCCGATTGTTGAACCTAATATTGCCCGATTGGCCGAGCTGGGCTGGCGGCGCTGGTCGGCGGCCGGTGCGTGCGGTGGTGCGACACGCCGACCCGCCGACGACGGTCGCCACGCGACCGAAATAGCCGGCGGGCATAGCGCGAGCTGGCCGCTGCCGGCCCCGTATGAGGTGCGGACGCGGGGTGTTCCGTCTTCCCGAGCCGTGGCGCGGCGGTGTTTCGATGGCGGCAATGAATGCGGTGTCTAAGGTCAGGCGAGGGTGGTACTTTTGTGGGGTATGAGCTTGCGCTACCTGCTCATTCATGGTCGCGGGTGGGCTCCACCGCCTTTGCCTTGGCCCCACCAACTTCTTGCTCTCTTAACATGGGACCCTTTGGAATGGGTCCCACCGACCAAATTGGCAGTATTCGTCTCATCTCTCCATGGAATTGCACCATGCGTGCATCTTCCATGTATGCGCCAATAATTGTCGAGCTTCTCCACCCAGGTGGTAACAGTTGGTCCGCCCGCATCTTGTATCTCCAGGGCACGCGCCTCCGTTTTCTCGAAGCCTCCGCCGAGAAGTAGCTCGTGCATTGGAAAGCTCGCGCCCGCGCTAAAAGCACTCATTTGGCCAGTCAACCCGGATTTGACGCGTTCCAGTAGCTGATTGCAGACGCGTGTGAGAGGCCGTTTCTCAGCCGGCCCACGCAGGAAGCGTGGCATTTGTCGCACGGCACGACGCCTAGTAAACTTAGTAATCCTAGTAAACGCTACAAGTAAACTCTGTCGGCACGTCCTGTGCGCGTCTGCACGCCCAACGGCGAGTTAAATTAGCCGCGACCTTGGGAGCGACGACCGTCTACGTAGACGTCATGCACCAGATGCGCTCACAATCAGCTGGCGCGCGGCTGTGACTGCGTCAGGCCGGACACGGGATGGAGACTGACGAGCACGCCCCGCGCCGGCGCTCGGGGCGTGCCCGTCATGTCGGCCGCTCGCCGCTCGAGGGCCGGGGCCGACGGTGCGGGCACGCGCTCCCCTCGCCCTGACTCATCGCGTCTTATCTTCCCCGCACGTCTTGCCGTCTCGTCGGCGGCGACGGGGAGTCTCCGTCGGCGGCGGCGGCGGCGGCGGCGGCGGCGGCTGTCGTGAGGGCCAACTATGCGGCCAGTGTGATTCAGAGCGAGTCACGCGGCCGTCTCGAGCCCGCACCGCGGCCGGCCGGCCGGCCAAAGGCGGACGGTATGCGCGCCGCGTGTGTAAACAAATAGGCCGGCCGACTGGGTCGTGTGTGTTTCGGCCATGGCAGACCTCGGGCGGCAGACCTCGGGCGGCAGACCTCGGGCGGCCGACTGAGGTTGCCGACTGAGAGTGGCAAGCACGAGTCGCTCTCTTGCGCCCACGGCTCGGTGCGCGGAACTCGCGCCCGACCCGACCCGACCAGGTCGGGTCGGGTAGCTCCCGACCAGTGTAATGGCGTTCACGACGGAAGTGTCGCAGCCCGCCCCATCCCCACAGCCACTGTCGAGACGGTAGTGTTTGTATTTTGGTCTGCGTGTCTGACTGGCGGCGGGCCGGCCGCCGCCCAGCCCACCGGCGCCCTTGTCTGCACAGGTACTGGCTGTTCTCGCAGCCGCTGCTGACGACGACGCGCAGCATCTCGCCAGTCAATGTGTGACCACATCACCCACATCACCCGCGTGCGGACTCTGCGACCGCGTGACCTCTCTCTTGACCCGCGCCGCTGACCTCTCTGGACCCGCGCCGCTGACCTCTCTCTTGACCCGCGCCTCTGACCGCCGCGCTGTGCCCACAGGCGGAATGAAGGCGTTCGCTCGCGACTTCCAGCACCAGTGCGACTCTGAGCTGCGACCGATGGGCTTCGACGGGCCCGACTACGTGTCGCAGCTGCGCGAGCGCGCCGACGAGATCGAGAGCGCCCAGGTGACGCAGATCCTGCCGTTTCTCTACGTGGGCAACCAGCACGACGCCAAGGACCTGGGCAACCTCAAGGTGAGTTCGGCTGCGTGCCCCGCAGTGTGCGCATGCAGTGCTGTTTGCGTGCACGTACGCCAAAGATACGTGACTGCGTAAGATCAGGGCTCGACGTGGGCGACGCCGGTGACGTGGCCGTCCGCGAGCCCAGTAGCTCGCGAACGTCGCCGAATCCCTTCACGCCTGTTTATCGCCCGTGTTTCACGAACCCGCCACAGGACGCGATTGGTTGCAACACTAACGGTCCGCGCTGTTAACGCTAGCGACGCTAACGACCAGCGCGCATGTCGATAAACAGTCTGCCTCCTGGCACCGCCGGGCTGCGGTATGCAGACGGCGAGCTTGTGACACGCAGACTGACGTCACAGCGCTGGACGTCCCCGCGACAGGAATGCGCTTCTTTGCGGCGGCACGCGAGGATCCGCGACCGGGACGCCGGCCTACACAGATTACGTGGTCGGGCCGGCCGCGGCTCCGCCCCCCCCCGCCGCTGACCGCCGTCACCCATTGGTCCACACTGGCGACAGTCGCCGCCGATCTGATGCCATGCGGACTTACCCTCCCCCTCGCCGGCCATGACTGGGCGGATTATCCGGCCACGCTGCCGGTTGCATGCTAAGTAAGCAAGCACTCCCTGCGCTGTACGGTGTGACGTCACCGGTGTCGTAGCGAAGTCGCGCCGTTTATCTCCGGGTGTGGACTTTCCCGCCGGCAAAGGTGGTCCGGCACGGTGCTGCACGCCCCGTGGTGTCACGGCGGGATACTACGTCAATGAATGTCGCCGTGGACGGGATGGGGGGGGGGGGAGGGGTAGCGTGGCTGACCGGGGAATTTCCCTATGGTGTGGCGTAGTGGTCATATGGTGCATACTACGTGAACGGTGGTATTTCCCACGGAGGTATCTGCAGCAAACTATTGGTCACACCTGTCGGCACACCCGTGTATTTTGGTGCATCCTTAATTTACTCGACAACTGAAAACAAGAAGAGTAAATGCACGGATGGGAACGTATTTAGTACTGTTCTGTTGCAATTGCAGCACTTTAACTGATGCTTGGCATCACCTAGTCTGACCTGATCTTATCTGCTCGCATGAATCCCTCGCTTAGCTTAACCTTGCCTAACCTGCCATGACCTGACCTGAGCCATCCCGGGAGATGTGCGCATTACTTGGGCGTTGAACGTCGTAGCCACGCCTACGGGACCTAACCTTACGCGACCTCTCCCAGCAGATCTGCGGTATTACGCGGGCACCGAACGTCACAGCCACGTGTGCCTGACCTGACCGCCGTGACCTTTCTCGGCAGAGCTGCGGCATCACGCGCGTACTGAACGTCACAGCCACGTGTGCCTGACCTGACCGCCGTGACCTTTCTCGGCAGAGCTGCGGCATCACGCGCGTACTGAACGTCACAGCCACGTGTGCCTGACCTGGCCGCCGTGACCTTTCTCGGCAGAGCTGCGGCATCACGCGCGTACTGAACGTCACAGCCACGTGTGCCTGACCTGACCCGACCTGACCGCCGTGACCTTTCTCGGCAGAGCTGCGGCATCACGCGCGTACTGAACGTCACCGCCCACGTGCCCGGCTACCACCAGCAGCACGGCATTAGCTACAAGACGCTGCCGGCCGCCGACTCCGGCCAGCAGAACATCAGCCAGTACTTCGACGAGGCGCTCGAGTTCATCGGTGAGTTCGTCGGCCGACGGTGCCGCCTTTTTGTGTGCGTCACGCGTCGCCGCGTCTGACGGGCTCCGGCTTGGCGACGGGCGCGTCGGCCGGCTTGGCGACGGGCGCGCCGTGCCAGCTCGCGGCCGTCGAGAGCTCACCGTCTGTCGGCTGTCGCAAAGTTGGCCTGCCGCCTGCACTTGTGGGCCGGCTTGGAGACGGCAGCAGGTCGCCGCTCGTGACGACGACTCGCCAGCCGCCGAGCGCACCGACTGGCTGACCCGGCGGCATGCACACGGCTGGATCTGATCAGGACATGAGGCTATCGCGAGCTGCAGGCTACTGGCCGGTGTGCCGGGCGCCGGCCACTTTCGGGCCGGCCGCGGCGCATTTTCGGACCAAGTCGGCGCGCCGTAGGTGCGGTACACGCGTCGATGTCGACGCGGTCGGCACCGACGCGCGACGCACCGTCGAGTCGTGGTCGGCGCGGAGCCGCCAGCCGCCTGTTACCAAGACGCTGCGTGGCGGGGCCGCGCCCCGGCCGCCACCGTGCCGGTCGATCCGCCTCCCCTTCGGCTGCCCCTCGGCTGCGTGTACGCACTCCGGCGGCGAGGGTGGTGAGTGACTCACGTACTCGACGCCGGAAATAGCCGACGGAGCCAGCCGCGACGGCGCCGCACATCAGTCGCCCGGTCAGCTGGTCAGTCAGGTGGGCAGCCGGCCTAGCTTAGCTGCCCACCTGCGGGACTTCGTTGTCACGTGTCGCCGGCTGGGCTGGGGTCGGCTGCCGCGGCCGGCCGCCAGCTATCTCGGCGGTGTTGGAGACTACCGACTGTAGTGTCAAAGGTGGCGTCCACCCCGCCAAATGTGGCGTCCACCCCGCCAAATATGGCGTCCACACCGCCAAGTTTGGTGTCCTCAGAGCCGCGTTGGCTGTTCGGGTCACGATAGGCACTCGCCTACAGTAGATTCTACTGAGGGCAGTCTGTCGCCTGCGACAGAACCCACTATAGATAGTCGGTCGCCGTTTCAGACCCCACGGCAGACCCAACGGCAGACTGTGTCGTCGGTGACACCACACACTGTTGATCGCCTGCGGCACTACAAACTGTTTATTGCCTGCGGCACTACAAACTGTTTGTCGCCTGTGGCACCACAGCAGTGTGTCACTTGCGGCAGACCACACAGCAGACAGTGGGACGACGCCGTTACAGACCCCACTACAGACAGTGGGGTGGCGCCGTTACAGACCCCACTACAGACAGTGGGGCGGCGCCGTTACAGACCCCACTACAGACAGTGGGGTGGCGCCGTTACAGACCCCACTACAGACAGTGGGGCGGCGCCGTTACAGACCCCACTACAGACAGTGGGGCGGCGCCGTTACAGACCCCCACTACAGACAGTGGGGCGACGCCGTTACAGACCCCACTACAGACAGTGGGGCGGCGCCGTTACAGACCCCACAGCAGACAGTGGGGCGGCGCCGTTACAGACCCCACTACAGACAGTGGGGTGGCGCCGTTACAGACCCCACAGCAGACAGTGGGGCGACGCCGTTACAGACCCCACTACAGACAGTGGGGCGGCGCCGTTACAGACCCACTACAGACAGTGGGGCGGCACCGTTACAGACCCCACTACAGACAGTGGGGCGGCACCGTTACAGACCCCACTACAGACAGTGGGGCGGCGCCATGTGACGTGTTGGCGGCGCCGTTGGTGAGCGGTGTGAGCGGTGTACTGTCGGCACACGCACGCCGCCGGAAATCAATGGCGTCCGACAATGCAAACGGCCCGCCGACATGGACGGTACGACCCACCGACATGGACGAAGGTACCAGCGCACGGGTACCGTCGGCGACGACACTACCAAGGCTGCCAATACCTCCGGACGGAGATACCCGGGGCGACAACAATGCCATGGCTACCACCAAACCAACTGTTCTAATTAAATTATTAAATCCACCAAAATTATTGTTCAACTTGGAGATATGTACATTATCAGTAGTGTCAATGTCAATAGCAATGTCAATATCAATGTCTAATGAAAACATTCTGCCAGGAGAGATATCCTTCAAGCTACTCTCCCCATAGCTGATGAATTGTGCTGACATGCTCAGTCATCTAGGAGTACTTAATCATGGCAAGCTTCGTTCTGTTTCTGCGAGAATGGTATACATTTATTAGCCATCAGTGAATGCTACTATCCTATTCGATTATATGCTGTCTTAGATTGGAAGAGCGGAGGCCTGTGGTTGACCAGTTGTACAGCCGGCAGCGGTCTGTCGGCGCCCAGTAGGACAGGCTGCTCGTCTGTCAGCGCCCAGTAGGACAGGCTGCTCGTCTGTCAGCGCCCAGTAGGACAGGCTGCTCGTCTGTCAGCGCCCAGTAGGACAGGCTGCTCGTCTGTCAGGCCCAGTAGGACAGGCTGCTCGTCTGTCAGCGCCCAGTAGGACAGGCTGCTCGTCTGTCAGCGCCCAGTAGGACAGGCTGCTCGTCTGTCAGCCCCAGTAGGACAGGCTCTTCTTTCCCCGGCCCAAGAGGAAGGGCCCCCTCTGTCGGGGAAGGAGCCGGGCAAGAAGAAGGCCCGCCCCAAGAGGAAATGCCCGGGCAGGAAGGGGGAACTGTGCCCAGTAGGACAGGCTGCTCGGCTGGCGGGGCCCAGTAGGACAGGCTGTGTCTGTCAGGCCAGTAGGACAGGCTGCTCGCGGTCACAGCCAGACCAGTATGTGCGGCCGCCCCGCGCCTTATCGCGCTCTTGCGTCGGCCCGAGGCGTTTTGTGTTTGCGCTGCTGATCTGGCAGCGGCGGCCGGCCGTCGGACGCCGTCGAGATTGAGCACGTCGCGCGGCGGCGACGCTTGATCTTTTGATCCGCCGCCACCGTCGTCGCCGTCGCCGTCAACGCCGGACCCCAAACGGCCGCTCCGTCCTCGCTGTCCGCCGCCGCCGCCGTCTCTCTGGTGCGGCTTCGCTCTCCGGTCGCGCCGTCGCCCGCCCGTCCCTTCCGTCGCGGCTGACATCGTCGATGGCGACGATCGACTGACTGTGTCGGAGGCGACACCGAGCCGGTTGTGGCCCGTTCGCGGCGCGGGCCGCCGGCCGGTTGTTGGTGGCGTGCTACGGGCGCCCGCCCTGTCTCGCAGCGACCGGCTGTGCGTCAGCGAGGCGGGCGGCCATGACAGGCCCGCAGGCAGTTGTCACACCTTGCCCGCCGCGGCGGGGCGGGGGACGGGGGTGACTCACCTGCGGGTGAGCCGGCTGGTTCACACGCTGCCGTCAGCTGACGTCCGCAGACCGGCGTCCGGCTGGCCGTCTGACGTCATCCCGCCGGGTCGCTCTGCAGGAACGGCGCGAACTGCGGAAACCCGCCCGTCCGCGAGCGTCGGCCGCGTTCGGAGAATGTCGGTCCGCGCGCGTCGCTCCCGGCCGGGTGGGTGCCGGAGTGGTGCCAGAGCGGGTACCGGAGTGGTGCCGGAGTGGTACCAAAGTGGGTACCGGAGTGGACTGCACCTGGACGCGTCACCAGCACGGGACAAGTTGGCGGACGCGGTGAGTCGCGCTCTATTTCTGGGCCACGGTCGGACCGCGTTCGCCGAAGCCGTCACGGGCCATCCGGCGGTGTCTTTGACGGCCGGCTGTCGACGCAGCGGCAAATAGTTAGCCGCCCGTCGCCGAGCGAGTTGACTGTGCCGCGGGGACCCTGACGTATTGAGCCCGATGGCACGGACGTGGCGTCCGTGCAGCCGGCCGGAGCACACGCGGTGCCAACCAGACCCGACCTGGAGCAACGCAACGGCGTGCAGGAGGCGCAAACCAGCCGGGAAACACGGTGGGCTCGCGAACAAGCGCCGGCAGCGCGTTGTCGTGCCGCGCCTCCGCGTCGTCAGCTCGACGCCACGAAAAGCCAGCGCGTTGTCTGTCCGTCCTGCTACGACGGGTCGGGCGCGTAGCAGCACTGCATGTTCCACTCGTGGATACGAGTGTGCTCGGCGCATTTGCGTGCTGACGCTGATCCCGACACGAGCGCCGGCACTGGCAGCCCTCGAGATGTGAATCCTCCACATCGCAGATGCGCCGTCACCGAGTGGCGTGAGCACTGTTCATGCGTGACGTAGGCACCATTCGTGCGTGACGTAGGTACTGTCCGTGGATCACTCGTCGGTTGGCGAAGACCACTGCATGGTGACCTTTTTGAGCAGACTGCACCCATCTCGCGGCTGACTGATGCGAACCCAGTGGGAGAGCTACGCCTCGCCTCGTTCGCCACGGATAGCGGTGGTACGCGGCGAGCCTTGAGCACCCCACGAGTCTCCAGCCACGGGTCGCCAGTGCCGAGTGCGCCGATTTGGCCGCCGCCATCGCGCCCTCGTCCTCGCCATTTGTCGTCCGATGATTCATTCGCCGCTGATTCTGACGACCACCCGTCTAAAGGGCAAACGTCGGGGCTGGGGGCGCACGAGCAACCGGCGTTGCCCTCCACGCAGTCGAGATTTCGCGGGGACAACGTCGAATGGCGCTTTCATTGTTCGGTAATGGCGTAATGGGGGCAAACAATGACTGGCTTATGATTCATTCGGTGGCGGGGAGAAGGGGGAGCGGTGCCGCCGCCGCCGCTCCCCTTCTGACACGTAATCGGCCGGTGGCCGCTGAATGTTTAACACGCCGGGGACGATTAGCCAGTCAATCGGCAGACGACGATGGCGGGTGACGCGGCACAGGGGACGGGGGGAGGGGCCTGTCCATATCGACGACCACCCTGATCGGCCGGCAACCGGGCGGCTGCGTTTCGGCATGAGCGACGACCGGAAAGATGAAAAACTGACGTGCGAGATAAAAAAGAATCTCGGCAGCGAACACATGAGGCTCGCGCACTTCGATCGTCCGACGTCGAACGTATTTTGTGCCGCGACACCACCGGCTTCGGAAGCTGATCTGATGACATGCTGGTCTGGCAGTGACGTCACGACGCGTTTGATGTTGTAATCGCTGTGGCCGCCCCCGTGGTGTTGTTGTTCGGACGCCGGCCGACCGTGGCGCTGGCGCGGCCCCGCGCTGGCTCGGAAGTCCCCGGCCCTGGCTTGACGCGCAGCGGCCTTTCAACGAGGACGGCCGGCGCGCCATTGGCCGAACCGGTCGTGACGTCACTCGCCGGTACGATTGCGGTCCGGCGGTGACTCACCGCCTGCGGCAGGGGCGCGTCCAGCGGTGGCCGGCGGGGGTGCGGCGAGCTTGGCAGTGCGCTTGGCGCGCGTGCCGCGCCGCGCCAAGCGAAACACCTTGGCGAGTGCGAGAGGACGGAGAGCGATCGGTCGACGTGCCGATCATAGAGTCTTGGCGACCGGTGTCGCTCCCCCACCCCATTTCACTTCGCCCTGTCACCGGCAGCCGCAGACCCGCGGACGCCGGCCTCCGAGGTCGCCGGCTGGCCTCGCCGCCCGCCGCTCTCTCCGCTCCGGCGCTCTGTCCGCCGCCGCTACCGCCATCTTCCGCCAACTATTGATCGCGCCGGCCGGTGATGAGTCATACATGGAAAACAGGCCGTCCGCAGCGCGCATGCGCGCGCCCGCCGGCGTGACGTCACCCTCGCGGGAAGTGGACCACGCCGCGTGACGAAGGTCTCGGCGGACGGTCGGCCGCCGCGTGGGCGACGCGGTCGTCGACGACGACGCGAACAGCCGGGACTGGCCGACGAGCCAGACGCCGGCCGGCCAGACCAGCTGGCGGCCGGCGGTGTCTGACGGTCCGACGGTCCGACGGTCCGACCCGGCTCGGCAGCGGAAGCAAGCCGCGTCCGTTCGACACCAATAACTGATGCCCTACGAGCCAAACGCGCTCCCAATGCCCCTCCGGCGCTCGGCATGCCGAACGCCGCCCGAAATTGTCGACCGCGCTTGAGCTGGAGATCAGCGCCGGCCGTCGGTGACCGGAAACGGACGCTGCGCGCGGCGATCGTCGGCCCGGCCGCGCCGGTGTCGTGATCGACGGCTGCATCCGGCGTCCGTCGGTCGACCCGCCGGCTGGCGTGCGGCGCAGTTGAGCCGTAGCCCGTCGCCGGAAACGACGCCTTGCCGCGTCGGCGGCGACGGAGGCGGTGCGGCGGCCGCGCCCGGCAGTACCGGTACCTGCGGCTGCCCGTCGCTGCCCGCCGCTGCCCGGACACTAGGCGCGTGCGCTCACGGCACCGGAGCCGTGTCTGTGCCGTGGCTTCGAGTCGACGGTTCGTACTGGTGCCCGGGACGGAGAACGGGCTGACCGTGCGTGATCGGCGCCAGTCCTTCCCGGCCGAGTCCCGCGTCAGCTGGCGGGACACATTCGCGCGTCTGGATCCCGCTGTACCTACGGCGGCTACGGCCGGCCACCTGCTGACGTGGTGTCGGCTGGCTCGGCACGAGAGGCCGTGACGCCTCACACGCGGGCCTTACATCAGCTGAGAATGGCGCGCACAGCGGCTACGGCCGGCCGCCTGCTGACGTGCTGTACGAATGCTATTGGTGTCGGCTGGCTCGGCACGAGAGGCCGTGACGCCTCACACGCGGGCCTTACATCAGCTGAGAATGGCGCGCTCAGCGGCTACGGCCGGCCGCCTGCTGACGTGCTGTACGAATGCTATGGCACGAGAGGCTGTGACCCTCACACGCGAGCCCTTACATCAGCTGAGAATGGCGCGCTCAGCGTCAGAGGGCGGGTGGAGTGGTCATTGTCGACGTTATTGGAGCCGGGAATGTGCTGTAAATGGACTGCTGACGTGCAGGATGTGCATCGCGATAAATTTGTCTCGATTCCGGCTCAGCACTCGATATGGGCGAAAGAGTAGGGAAATGCCACGTCCACACTCTCCCCGACGTTGTACAATTTTAGCTTTAGCTTTTTGTAATAGTTATGATCGCAAAATGACCCTGGTAGTCGACGCGCCCCTAAACTCCAATTCATCATCATTAGCTTTGGCTTCAGTGGAGGTGATCGGAGGAAAAGATCAAGATAACTTCACGTTGAATCTCTGGCATTGTTAATTTGCCCCTTCCCGCCTGTTATCACTGAGGTCCAATGTTACCAGCACACACCAGTGCTAGTGGCACAGCTCATTTGCAAGCATGGATGGAGAGCGTGGTATTGCATATGTTGCAGATAGAACACTGATTCTCGGTTGGCAACACCAAGTTTACACTTTGCAGCCACCACCTTGCTGCTGACGCTCCATCTGTGTTTTGTTGGCGTGCGCCTATGTCGCCTGTGTGGCCTGTATGGCCTGTGTCACCTGTGTGGCTTGTCACCTGTGTCTTATGTGTATGCTGTGTCGCCTGTTTCGCCTGTGTGGCCTGTCTCTCCTGTGTGGTCTGTGTCGTCTGTGTCGCCTGTGTCGCCTCTTGTGACGGCCGTTCTCCTCTGTTGCAGACTGTGCTCGCCGACACGATGCCAGCGTGCTGGTGCACTGCGTGGCCGGCGTGTCGCGCTCGCCCACCATCGCCATCGCCTACATCATGAAGTACCTGCCCATGTCGATGCTGGAGGCGTACAGCCTGGTCAAGTCGCGCCGGCCCATCATCAGCCCCAACCTGAACTTCATGGGCCAGCTGCTCGAGTGGGAGCAGTGTCTGCGCGCCTGCGCGGCCGACGACGCGCCGGGCGCCGCCTGTCTGCCGGGCCCGCCGGCCGGCCAGCAGAGTCCGTGCCGGCCGCTGGAGACGTGCACCAGCTGACCGGAGGCGGACGCCGCCCTGCCGCCGCTGCCGCTGCCGCTGGTGCCGCCGCTGCTGGTGCCGCCGGTGCCGCCGCTGCTGCCGCTGCTGCCGCTGCTACCGCTGGTGCCGCTGCTGCCAGTGCCGCCGCCGGTGCCGCCGCCGCCGCCGACCGGCAGTCCGCAGGCCTGCAGCAGCTGACGGACGGCGCGCCGGCGGCGCCGCCACCGGCGCCACGTCCAGCTACCTCGTCAACACGCCCGCTGACGGTCGCGTGCCCGCGTGTCCGCGCCGCCCGGCGCACCGCCAGTCACCGTCGCAAGTATTACCCACCACACTATGTGCTGATCTCAGTTTAGCTAGCCGGGAGCCGTTGTAGGCTTGTCCGCCGGCGTGGTCGCGCGGCGCGTCACTGCGTCGCGCCCAGTCACCCCCGCCGCCGCCGCCGCGTCGCCGGCGGCGGGCTGTATAGCCGTGATGTGTGCCATTAGTCGCCCGGCCCCTGCCCCACCACCCCCACCCCCACCCCCACCCGACCCAGCCCTGCATATCTTGAGCCGTGCCTGCGTTGCGGCACATCTGTCCCTGTTGTGTTCTAGTTTAGTGCGTCCTCATCGCCACGTGGGGAGCGCGTGACCTGTACCGGATACAAGCATGTATTTATTTTATTAGAGTTTGTGCAGGTACGTGCGTGTTGAGCTCACACAGGTGTGACTCGGTTTTATTTTTGTTCGCTGATTTATCCATCAACATTGATATATCCTACAAATTGGGTGTGAAATACATGAGATATTCAGAACGTGATGTTTCCGCCCGACTCTTTGGGAGTCACGAGAGGCACTCGACGGATCTGATGCACCAAATATGTGGCAGACGAAGGTGACAGACAGGTCATTCACGAGTGAAGTTCATCAGTATGTAGCACTCATGCATGCGGAGCCACATGGTTGAGAGCGGAATGGCAGACATGAAAGGTAGAGACGGGGGGCAAGGCATTTTGTGGCGGCAATTTTAACTGCTAACCAAATGCGAGGAGTTATCTGAATTGGTACAGTTCTTGGTCGGACTCAAGCACTTTACCTCTCCCGAAGAGTTTGCCCAATTAGTTCTACCTAGAATTAGGTCTGTTCGTCTATTTCAATTTCGATCTTTACCAGCCACCATCACAGCATTTCTTCCCGAGCACTCGCACCCTGTGATCAAAGAAAGCGCCATTCGTTTGCACTTGGCGCGCCCGCACCGGCAGCTGTGTGGATTCGGCCGTCCGCCGGTCACGTGACCTTGCGTCATATCATGTGACCTGCGTGCCCGGGGCCAGTCCGTCGGCCGGAGCAATGGCGGTGCAATAGGATGTGCCACGACGGACGGGGCTGTGTGGCGTGGACTGAGCGGAAGATCTGAGACGGGAAGTACCGTGGCACACCAAGCAATCTGCGCTATTTCGTGTCATTTATTTACTTATTTATTTCACAATGCGTGCCCTCCACGTACAGTGGCTGCTATGGACAGTCAATGAATCCTTGTATTGGTACCAAGAGACACTCGGGTATCAAATGTCAAAAACGCTAAAAAAAAAAGTGGTGGGACAGGAGGCTACTAAAACATTAAAAACACATGCATACAATACTCAAACATTCCCACGTACAGCTCTTTTCAGCGCCTCCTTCAGCTTAAACTTAAAAGCCCGTCGCATAGTCTCGGCCCTAACTCCCTCGGGGAGACTGTTCCAAAGAACTGCAGCACGGTACATGAAAGAGCGTTGCGCAAAAGAAGTTTTCAGGCGTGGGCGCTCTACTGAAAACGGTGTTGATCGCGTAGATCGAGAGCTGACATCACTTCTCAATGTCACAAGATCACGCAGGGTTTCAGGTGCGCCCGAGTGATGCACTGCAAGATGAACCAGTGAGCAATCCCTAATGTCGACAAAGCGTTGAAAGCTAGGCCAGCCTAACCGCTCAATAACATGCGATATATGACCATAGCGAGAGGTCCTAGTTATGATCCTAGCCGCCCTCATTATGACTTTTTGGATTCGCACGCGCTCGGTGTCACATGCAGCAGACCAGATTGAGCAACAGTACTTTACATGGGGGAAAACCAGTGCAAGCACTAACTTCGACAGCGTTTCTTCAGTAAGAGAACGTACATGCTTGGCTAGAGGAAAGATAATGCGGCTACATTTCTTAGCAATATCGCCAATTTGTTCACTCCATGTTAACGATTCGTCCATGGTCACACCCAGGTTTTTGATAGATGAGACACGTGAAATATCCGATCCAAGAACAGAGAGGCTGATGCTAGGCAGCCGCGTGATCATCTGGCGAGAACCCAAAATCACAAATTGCGTTTTAGATGGGTTGAGCTTGAGAAGATTTACACGGTACCACGAGCTCATAGTTTCCAAGCACGGTTCGAGACGGCGTTTTGCATACATTATGTCCTCCAATTTCGATGACAACATCGCCTGTGTCGTCAGCGTAAGCAACGACTTTAAAGACATCACCTATGTGCGAGAGAAGATCATTTGTGTACAACAAAAACAGAATTGGACCGCACAAACTTCCTTGTGGAACACCACAGGATACGTTGCATACAAGTCTTCCGGGCCGAACTACCTGTCTGCGATTTGAAAGGTAAGATCTAAACCAAGAGCTGTCGATGCCGTACCACTCTAATTTGGTCAAGAGTCGGCTATGAGACACGCAATCGAAGGCACTAGACAAATCTACTGATACGAGCAGACAAACGCGGCGCCTTTCGATGCAATTCGTGACATAAGCTACTGCATCAGCAAGGGCAGTTTCAGTAGAGTGAAGTGGTCGATAGGCATGTTGCGAGTTGTTAAGAAGACAATTTCGGTGGAGATACGCAGTGAGCTGGTTGACTACTATCTTCTCGCACAGTTTTGACACGTTACTCAAGATCGAGATGGGCCTATAACACTTGGGATCGTCAGGGCAGCCTTTCTTGAAGATTGGTACGATTTCAGCCAACTTCCACAGTTCCGGAAAAGTACATGACGATAAACTGAAGTTGATTATGTGCAAAATATGTACACACACCGAAGGAAACGACATATTGAGCAATTTCAGGGACACATTGTCGTTACCACGAACACTGGTAGGATTTAAATCACGCAGGGCATGAGAGAGTTCGGGAAGAGTGGCGGGCTTCAGCTTGAATGCTGAGCTAACAACGCGCGGAGGACGAGGTTGATGCGCTGTCTGGGTATAACTCAGATATTTACAAAGAAAGGATAGATTTGTGGTCAATAGTGGGAGCAGATGCGCAACAAACATTCGTACACCAACATAATACAATGTCCATATCACTATCTGCACTACACACACCGTGCTTGCAACACGAGCTATAAACGAGTAGTTTATAGAAGTGATAGGAAAGCGATGTCCTAAAGGTGAGTTCATAGTGTACACACATAAATTGTGTAAGTGTTTTTGTGTGACTAGTGTTGTTCGTGGAGATAAGCTAGTGCATGTTTCTTGAAGTTAGACAGCGTCGATGTTTTTGTTTCAGTAGGAAGTGTGTTATAGTGGAACACAGACGAGTAGTTTGGCATAGCGCATTCCGTTGTGGGATATCTGGATGCTATTCGTCCGAGGCAGCGACGGATCCAGGTGAAAGAGAAAGGGCGAACGGGGAAGCCTCTCCAACCCCCTTGGTACCCGAGGGGCATCCCCATGAAAAATGATGCGCCGCTGCACTCGTGCACTGTTCAGCAGCAACCCAATTCCGGCAAGAATCCAAACACCTTCGCCTGAAGCGAATTTGTTCTCAGTGAGCTTGTGTTGACGCTGGAGGCGCCGCGTTAAAATCGGGCTTCTATGCTCCACATGTGGAGCATGCACCCTAAATATAAATGAAATGTGGTGAAATTGACTGCAGTTTTTGCTCGAATACATGCACATCCGCCGATAATTAGCACTACGGTTCTCTCTCCACGGGCAGATCTGCCATGTCTGGACTCGAGAGTCCGGATATGGCAAGTCCATATGTTCTCTGCTCACCATTATGCCGATACTGTGCCTGCGGCTCTGGAGCCATACACCCAGCTTCTGCTACACGCTGGCAAGTGTGCAACATAAACTGGCGGAGAAGCTGTGGGACAGATGGGGCAGTGACTCGCCCTTCCATCTGTGCTATTTCGCGACCGCTCGAGTGTGCTGTGTGGGTGACGTGGGCAAGGTTTGGTCGAGCAGCTCTGTTCTGGCAAGGGCACTGCCAATTTCAGCTGAAACGAGGTGGTGTTACGGGCTAATGTCGAAATTGCAGGCACTATCTCCCAAATCGGGCTCCTCTGTCGAATAGAACGGACATATCTTAAGCTTCAATGCACCGTTCTGAGTTGCCCAAGTCGGTTGTACGTATCTTGTTTAAATGTCTGCAATTTCCTCCAATTTGGATGTAATTGGGTTATATGCTCATGGGTTGTCGGAAGCACAGTTGCGCTACATTCACAATTATTCTGCTCGCCAAGCTCGTTCTGTGCCTGCAGCCTTTAACCACGCGCCTAGCCTTGTGCTCTGGCTAGTCTGGTGTCCTTTACGGCGCTTTATATGGTGTTATTATTTGACGTCCCTCGGAAACTCCGCACGGCATGGCCACCAGGAGCACAGAGAATGGTAACGCAGCTGCAGGTTTAATACACGTGTCGGTCAGCAATGTGCACATCAGAGGTGACACAGAGAAAGGTAACGCAGGTGCAGGTTTAATATACGTGTCAGTCAGCAATGTGCACATTAGAGGTGGCACAGAGAAAGGTAACGCAGGTGCAGGTTTAATATACGTGTCAGTAAGCAATGTGCACATTAGAGGTGGCACAGAGAAAGGTAACGCAGCTGCAGGCTTAATATACGTGTCAGTCAGCAATGTGCACATTAGAGGTGGCACAGAGAAAGGTAACGCAGCTGCAGGCTTAATATACGTGTCAGTCAGCAATGTGCACATTAGAGGTAGCACAGAGAAAGGTAACGCAGGTGCAGGTTTAATATACGTGTCAGTCAGCAATGTGCACATTAGAGGTGGCAAATGCTCAGCATTTTTGGGACCAGACCGGCCGGTCCGGTGTGACCAAGCCCGGCTGAACCCAAGTCAAAATTCATTGAAGTCCAGTCGGGCGACTGGTTTTATAATGCATGTTTTTCCGCATAAAGTAGTATCACTGGTTTTCTTCTGCTAATTTAAAGTCCTATAGGCAATTCACATCATCATCGAAGACTTCGTTCATTCCCGGGACGTTAATTGGACATGGACCTCTTAACAATGCTTTAATTTTGTATCAGCAGGCATTGATGGTTACAAGATCATTCTTAAAACGCATCGATTAATACTCCTTACTTACCATTCTCAATCTAAGAAATTAGCCAAATCAAGATATCCAAGCTTTGATTCATTTACTGTTCAATAGTCTGTAGAATGATATACCATGTATACCTAATCATCCTATCATACCACTACCAGGTTCAGAAGTCGAAATTGTAATATTCTTCAGTCTTCAAACCACATAAAAATCCACCATGGAACAATATAAAGGACCTGCCCTGCTATCGTTTGCTGCGACGCTTTCTTCTTCAACATACGAGCTTTGATTTTAACTGATTTCGTGATGACTAAGCTGACTGGCATAATTCATGAATAAATTAAGCAAATATTAAATGATTACAATGCATAGCATCGAACTTGAAAAATACCAAAAAGTATTCTGCCAAAATTAAAATTAATTCGAACTTGTACTCCATGTACACTCGGTATCGGTAGGATGTTCGGGGGTACCCTTACCTCTGGCTGGCCCCTAGGAACGTAGGCTGTGCTGCTCCACACAAATAATTACTGGTAGACTGCGCCGCTTCACAGTTATGCGTTGCGTGACAGTCCGCAAGTTTCACCACCGTCAGCCGTAGGTATTCGCTTGTGCGGTCGTCGGGTGGTCATTTGCCCTGCGGCCATGCAGTGAGAAACACTACGCTGTTCCCGCCTTGCATTCCTCAGTCGGCCAAACAACATTGGCAGTTCAGCGATCGGTCCACCACTCGACCTCTGTAGACAAGCAGAGTTTGATCGTTGTGGATTTCGGACTTCGGCAACACAGAATGAGCTGGAAGTGTTGGAAGGAGCTCGGTTGGAAAGGATGTAGCGAAAGGAGAGGGAAATTGTATGATGTCAACGGAGGATTCTCCTACCCTACAATAATAACATAATTTCTAACTTTTACACTTTTTAGAACTTTAGTTCGAATTCTTGCTGGGGTGGCTTTATAAACCAGGATCCAATTGCTAAACAGACCTTGCTTGAGCCCTAACCGCATCACCCGATCCATTGATTGCAGTTCTACAGTAGATATTTGGCAAAATGCTTCACGTGCCGCTAATACATTCACACGGTCACCCGGAAGCTCGCTTTTCCACATTATCGTGCCAGTTGCCAATTGACCCTCCAAGCCAGTGGCTAAGATCAAGCGCGTGAAGCGGCTCGAACCCAGCCTTTCAAGGACAGGAGAGACCAGCGCAGGCCAGTGCCCAAGCCAACTGAGCTACCGGGACGGCGGATCCCAAGGCGGCACTTGCTTGCTTAATACAGATTCATTAATGAATCGATTAACTACTTACTTACATTACATCTGTTTCATTAATATTCACGCGTTGTTGAGCATGCGGCATATGTTGTATGATATGAATTATTTATTGTATATATTGTACGCTATATTTCAAGCGACATATTCAGATTATCTATGCGCAAATAAAATATTTCTTCAAACGGATACCATCTAATTAGTTTACCATAATACATTTTTAGTTTATATTGCTTCAGCACGAAATGTAACCGGGTCGCCCGTTCTTCTTATTTATCCAATAAGATAAATTATTTATCTCCGTTCTTATATATTCTTATAATTATATGTCTCCGTTCTTCTTATTCTTATTTATTTATAGGTCAGGATTCACACAACAAGCTCTGCTTAGCAATTGGATCCTGGTCCATAAAGCCATCCCAGCAAGAGTTCGAGAAGAGTGCCAGAAATATTGCTTCATAAAAAGTAAAATCTTTGTATGGTAAAATAGTTGGATGGTGTCTGAGTGAGGAAATACATTATCCCCACGGAATTCTGAATATGTCGCTTGCAGTACAGTGCACAACATATGCAATAAATAATATGATATCATGCAACACATTCCTTGCGCTCTAAAACATGTGATTCTTAATGAAGTAGATGTAATTTAATCAAGTAACTAATTGACTTGTCAATGAATCTGAATTAAGCAAGCAAGTGCCTCCCTGTGATTTGCCGCCTCGGTAGCTTAGTTGGCTAGAGCGCTGTCGTGCACCCGTCTCCGCTGTCCTGGCAATGCTGGGTTCGAGTCGCTTCGCGTGCTCTCTTTTAGTCCCCGGCTGGGAGGGTCAGTTGGCAATTGGCACGATGAGGTCGAGAGCGAGCTGCCGGGGTCGCCGTGTCGGTGTATTGACGGCACGTGAAGCGCTTTGCCAAATTTAGACTGTAAAACTGTAAGTCATGGAATCATGGCCAGGGTTCACGAAACCAGCTCTTCTTAGCAATTGGATCCTGGTTCATAACGCCACCCCAGCAAGAGTTCGAACTACATTTCTAAAACGTATAAATGTTGGACATTCTATTATTATTTTGGGGCCAGAGAATACTTCATTGACATCATAAACCTCCCATCTCCTTTCGCTACATCTTTGCAACTGAGCTTTTTCCAACCTTTCCTGCTCATTCTGTGTTGCTGGAGTAAAAAAAAATCCGCAGCTATCAATTGTTGCTTATCGACAGAAGTCCAGTAACCTGCTCGTTTAACTGCCAATGTTGTTTCGCCGACAGAGGAATGCAAGGCGGCAACAGGGAAGACCCGTGTTTACCACTGCATGGCTGCAGGGCAAATGGTCGCGTGACGACCACAAACGCGAATTCCTATGGCTCGGACGCTGGCCGGTGGCGAAGCTGGCAGACTGTCACGCAACGCATAACTGTGAAACGGCGCAGCCTACCAGTAATTTTTGGTGTGCAGCGTCACAGCCTACGTTCCTAGTGAGCCACCCATGCTTAGGGTAGGGTGGAACATCTCAACGAGACCGAGTGTACCTATCACAAGAAATGCATGAGCATCCTTAATGAAGGATGGCTGAAAAGAAGGCAGCATAGCGACAGCTTCAAGAATGCGATAATCATCAACTTGTGAAGAACTACAATTACACATTGTGAGTCCTGTCGATTGTATTAATATGGGATACGCTTGTTGGCGCACGCATTGGAATTGATCAGCTATGCTTTCAGTTCATCCATACTTCATGAGCATAAGTCTGGTAAGCTACATTCAAAATTGTAGGATTAGTTTTCCTGCAACTTGGTCTCATGACGTCACCTACTGATCGTCGTCGGCTAAGATGGTGTCTTGGGATGCGAGTATTATTAGCTTACCCACTGGTGGCGTACTGATGACAAATCGTGTAGCCATTAGCGGTCTGGTGTTCTGTGTAGCAAGGGTTCACCCAGACATGAGTCGTTTCCCGGCGCTGCATAACCAACGCAATCGATGCACCACACAGTCCAAATAACCAACCGACATAAATCGTTTCCATTCATTTAAGCTTATATTGATAACGTCATTTCATTTTCCGAGCGGGTGCTAAGCTCTCTGCTAACCTTGCGCCTTTGCACTAGAATTACCGGATCTGGCGGTGTGGCCAGGGTTCACGCAACTGGCTAGTCTGGTTACGATATGACCCTGGCCATTAAAGCCTCTCCAACAAGTGTTCGGATTACATTTCTACAGGCATGTAAATATGACCGGCGACGCTCTTACAAAATGCAGGAGCAAAAGTTCGTGCTGCATTTGCAATGCATATATGCGACATTCTCGGGTCTCTAATCATGCCTGATTTAAGGCATGGCACGTGAAGCTACTAACTACTCGTTATACATTTACCGTCATCATTTAGCCAGTTGACTGCATCGTGCAGGTCGTGTGGCTTGGGTTTGCTTGTTTACAAGGCACACAACCTCGCTTTGGCTAATAGTTAAAACGTCAAATAAAAAATTAACGAATGCGTTTATGCTCCGTACCTGTTGCAATGGATAAGTAAAAAAGAAAGAAGAAGACGATCGAACATTGCATCCCGTTTTTCAGACACTCAAACCTAAACGCCGAACTTGATTGGTGATAGCACTAATATAGGCACCAGTTCAGTTGCGTTGACGGTGGTCTGACAGCCATTTCTTTCTTCAATGCATAATGCTGTTCCAATGTTGTTTTTGCTGCAGATTCATCCATTAATGATCAATTACTTTAATTTGTATGATAACTAGCTAACAACTAGCACAAACTCTTCTAGATATCAAAGAGTGTAATATGCAGAACAAAACTTCGCAACCAGCGGTTGTAGGACAACAATTTAAATACAAATATAGGTTGTACGGGACGTAATATGATGCGTGAAGACCGAAGAAGGTCAAGTTTTGAATTGTTAATCTAATAGTAGAATGATACCAAACATTGTGTGTGGTGTGGAAGTGTTGTATATTATTCAGAGATGAATACATGAATCCCTGTTCATAGACGCAGTTTCGCTGTTTTCTTTGGATGGAGGAGATCGGTAATATGCCGAGCATTTTAAGAGGTACTTTGTTGGGGAATTTTGATGTTATGCATGGAATCTCACCGATTGCGTACGCACATAACCATGAAAACAATGATAATGGTGAGTCATCTTAAACCCATGTATTGCAACGCTGGTGTTTTGTCATGCATTGTGCATTCTAGCCTGGCTCAATCCGTATTCCGTTGATTGATACGTGGTGAAACGAATTGAAGCATGTCTTGGCTTAATTGCAGTTGCAAGCCTTGCTTTTTTCAACTACATATCATGAATATGTTTCAGCTATTAGCAAATATCTTTAATGAACCGCTGCTTTCAACTATTGGCAAACCAGATATGTTAGAACTACTTAGTTAGAACTACTTGGAATGGGCTGCCTGCTGATGTTGTGGGGAGTTCCTCATTCAATGTATTTAAAAGTAGGGTGGACAATTTTTTTAGACAGGGAAATCTTGTTTTTGAGTTCTAATTTGTGATGGATGGGGTGAGATTTGTGTTAGGTGGTCGTGCGCGGCGCGGACCCCTTTAAGCCGGCGTGGTTGCAGTTGGAAAATTGTTGATAGGGCACTCAATCCACATGTGTTGGGAGAGATCAGGGGAGTAGGGCTAGATAGCTGGGGTAGATGGGCATTGAGGGGCGTGTGGGATGTTGGAGGACTGGTTTCTTCAGGATGTGGGATGGTTGGAGAGGGTCTTTTTACCATGGGCTTATGGTGTCTTCCATTTACGGGCTTAACTGGATGGGCCCTTGGGTCTCTTATTAAGTCTGAGCGCTTTATAACTTTATATAGGGTGTACCTAGCAGTGGATTCAGCACCTTCCTTCGGGATGTGATACTGATGAGATTGTCTAAGCTAGCACAATGGGTATGATGGGAGGAGTTTGTAATTGTTGAGTGTGTTATGCAATAGCAAGTGAGTCTCTTATTAAGGCTAAGCGCTTTATAACTTTATATAGGGTGTACCTAGCAGTGGATTCAGCACCTTCCTTCGGGATGTGATACTGATGAAATTGTCTATGGTAGCACACTGGATATGATGGGAGGAGTTTATAATTGTTGAGTGTATTATGCAATAGCAAGTGAGTCTCTTATTAAGTCTAATCGCTTTATAACTTTATATAGGGTGTACCTAGCAGTGGATTCAGCACCTTCCTTCGGGATGTGATACTGATGAGATTGTCTATGGTAGCACAATGGGTATGATGGGAGGAGCTTGTAATTGTTGAGGGTGTTATGCAATAGCAAGTGAATGGTGCTAGATAGGTTGGGATATATAGCTTCCTAGGAACTTGGGATAAGGGATTGATTGGGGTGAGAGTATGTACATTCTAGTACCTTTTCTAGATAGGCTTAACCCAGATGGGCCTCTGTGGCTCTTATTAAGCCTTAACACTTTATGACTTTATGACTTAGTGACAAGCCTGCCGGTTCTGACCGGATATTCTGATCGGCCTTTCAGTCCTTACATTTGCCACCTCTAGCGCACATGTACTTGAACACACACATACATGCTGATACGTCCTCGATACATGACGAACAAGTCTCCAGTTCAGCACTAAAACAGGTTGTGCACAAGCACAAGGACACCATACTAAAAATTCCATCAATGGTCACTCTTCAGAAGCTCCCTCAGCTTCTTTCAAAATATAATCTCTATATGTGCCAGTTTCGACGGTGATATGGTGGCAGGTTATGGAGCACCAACGTGAGGAATTCAAGCGGCGACGTCCGGCCCAGGAGTGGATCTGGGAGATGTGTCTCAGCCGGCGGCGCCCACACTTACAAGCGGCGACGTCCGGCCCAGGAGTGGATCTGGGAGATGTGTCTCAGCCGGCGGCGCCCACACTCACAAGCGGCGACGTCCGGCCCAGGAGTGGATCTGGGAGATGTGTCTCAGCCGGCGGCGCCCACACTCACAAGCGGCGACGTCCGGCCCAGGAGTGGATCTGGGAGATGTGTCTCAGCCGGCGGCGCCCACACTCACAAGCGGCGACGTCCGGCCCAGGAGTGGATCTGGGAGATGTGTCTCAGCCGGCGGCGCCCTCCCAGAGGACGCGAGAAGACGCATGTGGTTGGATATGGGAGCAAGTGTTGGCGGCTGCCCACACTCACAAGGAGTGTCGATCAGTGAACCAGACTGGTTGTCGGCTGTTTGTGGACACCGACCACGCGACATCTGCGCCTTCCGGGAATCAGCCGTGCAGATAGTTTGACTGTGTTTTGAAGCCGTCTGTGCTTTTGTGGGAACAGTTCGAAGGTACGCACATGCAGGGGTGCTGTTTTGCATACTTTTGAGGGGCAAGTGCCCATTGCCCTTATGTATTGTACCCCGCCCCCCACCCCACCTCCAAAAATCAACACCCTTGCGCACATGCAATATCGGATGTGTGATATGACCAAACCGTGGGTAAACGTAATTAGGCCAGCTCCCAGAAGATGGTGCCGAGCGTGACTGAGCACAATGAGAAGTCCGAACCTGACTGAGCACAATGAGAAGTCCGAGCGTGACTGAGCACAATGAGAAGTCCGAGCGTGACTGAGCACAATGAGAAGTCCGAGCGTGACTGAGCACAATGAGAAGTCCGAACGTGACTGAGCACAATGAGAAGTCCGAGCGTGACTGAGCACAATGAGAAGTCCGAGCGTGACTGAGCGCAATGAGAAATCCGAGCGTGACTGAGCACAATGAGAAGTCCGAGCGTGACTGAGCACAATGAGAAGTCCGAGCGTGACTGAGCACAATGAGAAGTCCGAACGTGACTGAGCACAATGAGAAGTCCGAACCATTTGCGAGTGGTTTGCGCCACGTGAGCAACCCACAACAGGTGTGGATGGAGCACACTCCCGTGTTCCGCACCGTGTTCCTTGGTCCAGTGGTGCCATCGCGGATTGTGTCGCTTATTCCTGGAACGTTGCGCCGTGGGTTCCGTCATGCCAGCTGTTGGACTCCGCCAGCTGCTCTGAGCTGTATTTAATGGTGAATTTGCCCTACATCGAAGTTGCAGACTACACGTTTCAATCCATCGATTGAGATGTTCGGTAAAACCTTAGTCCACCTTAACCGATCGTTATAAGTGATGATGACTTATATGATGACATACATGTCACCATTCCCGCTGAGCGGAATAATTTTCGTGACATGACATCGGACAACATGGGCCTCAAGCGCAGAGAACCATAAATTACGTGCCAGCACATCGTGCAATAGTGGGCGCGACGATCAGATCTGAAAAAAACACTCTGATGTCGTTGAGTAAATATTTATGTGGTGTGCGACGTCATGAAGGGTCTGTAATAGAAACATTGGGCAAGACTGGCGTGGTAAGAACGGAATTATTCAAGGTCGACTCCATTAACTTGCAATTCTGCCAGAAGCTCGGAACGATCAATTGCATAAAACATACACTCATGTCAATTAAGTCACGTACAGTAGCTTCGCCCTTGTCGGTTGGTTAGAGGACATGGATAGTTGTTTAATTAGAGGTGCTTCTGTTGAGTGCTTCCACCCAAAGCCGTGCTTAGATGGAGAGAGATGTATGCTTCGAGACATACAGACATATAATTATCTCTGAACGACCCGCTTTACGGTTTTGGCTATCACGGAAACCAAGGTTAAGGCCGGAAATTGGCAGGGCTGGATGCGGTGGAAAATTACACCGTTGATTGCTGACCCCACAATGGCGTCAAAACATAGTTGCAATGTGCGAATACACAGACGGTCGGTGCCGTGCGCAATGTGCGAATACACAGACGGTCAGTGCCGTGCGCAAATGTGTTCGGCGTGACGCGGATTGCACTCGAAGTTGTGCATGAGTGACAATCGACACGTAAAAGCACACGAGCTAAAGAGAAGATGTCTACAGATGAAATCATCTGAGCCTGGTTCGTTCCCGGTTACCTCTCGCAGTAACCTACTCGTGGTTTTACGCCTGGGGGTAGTATCCAACCCCAGTTGTAGCCTCTGCCCCGTCGAATGCCGACCGCTAACATCATGCTCAAGCCTTGTGTAATATGTATATTAGTGATGAATCATATCTTAGTTATACTATATAATATAATATTTATTATGATTTATATATGGATGTATCACATGTTTTTTTGTTCTTTTCTGCATAATATATTATACATTATATTACTTGCATATATGCAAATTGCAGTCAATTGAATGTGTTTCGTACAGTTGGCTACTTGAGTCAAAAGCGAGCGTACACTATGCTCATCCGCCTCGAAGCCGATGGGTATCGTGTTTGTTGTTGATATAAAGAAGCCAAGTTGAGTAAGGTATGTTCATGTTACTGCAACCTCCATACTTGCAAGAACTTAAAGTTGAGAAGAAAACAAACAGAGATGAATCTTCATCACCATTAATTATATTTGTTTTCTATCTGTGAAACATACCCGTAATTATTCTTGTTTATAATTCAATATTCAATCATGTTCAATACAAGTTGAATGGCATGTCCATGCTCCATTCAACATCATGCCCATTGATCGTCTTTACAGCTCAGCAGCAACGCACTGGTGGCCACCGAACTTTACGATTGCTTTGCCCTGGAACTGTCGGGAGTGGATTTTGCTCTAATTTCGTGTGCTCAGTGATATTCCCTGAACGCTTATCGCTATCGCGTTGAAATATGGCATACCTTCTGACAATTCAACAGCAGAGCTTTTCATGTTGATGTTCAACTTTTGCTTGGGGACCCTGGGTCGCCGAGCTAGACGAGGTCTGAGTCAGGGCACAGGTTTCGAAAAGTGGTATTTTCAGGTTACATCTCCACTATGGTTCCAAAGATGCGTAAACAATTTGCATATCGATGTGTTGGTTAGGTTACATTCCTTAAAAAAAACATAAAGGTAGCTTGGATTACGTCAGTGCAGGCTACTAGTTCAGGTGAAGGATCTAACCGAGCTTTTATTTCATCTCATAACAATTTCCAGTCCAACAATCGTAGCACAAAAACCGGACTATATGTGACGGGGCATTGACTTCCATACCGGTGCAAACGTGTCCGGTCGCTATCCGGTCCGGTCACGGTGGCGTGACCCGAAATCTGTACCTGGCTGTACCCCTTTCCGCAGAAATGACGAATTGTCCTAGAAAAGGTACAAATGGCGCCATTCTGAGTGGAAATGACGTCCCTGCAGAGCCATCGAGTGCATCTCCGACACTACCGCCTTCCCCGACATCCCCGACACTACCGCCTTCCGCTTTGGGGATGTGCTCAAAAGCGGTGGCGCCCATCCGGAGAAGTGGCGACCCCTCCCCACCCCTGGCGCCCATCCGGAGAAGTGGCGACCCCTCCCCACCCCTAAGACAGTGGTGTGTGTGTGTGATCGAGTGGTCAAATAACCTGACCTGTTCTCGGGCGGGGCAGGGTCGGAGTCTCGGGTTCGGATCCAAACGTTACTGCTATTATTATCCCGTGTTTTGTGGCGATATGCCAAATAAGCAAACTTCCCGAACTTTCAACCGGGTGAGGTGCAAAGTATATTTTGGTAAAGTACGCCTACCCCACCATGGAATTTCTGGTCCATCCCTGGTAGTATGGGTAATTAGCCTACACATTTTAGGAAGTGTCGGTAACCATGGTGCTGTTGTCTGTGAATACGCACAAATGCAAAAAGGAAGTCTTCATCACAGAAGGTTTATCTTCAGTTCATGTTTTGAGAATGAACGAGGTCTTCAACAATGACGCGAATTGCCTATGTAACCTTAATTCAACAGAAAAAGTGATGACGGTCCTACCTTACATGCGAAAAAGCATTCGTGCATGTGCAAAAGGCATGTACAAAACGAGTTCTTTTGGCCCGGCTGTGGACCGGGCCACAGCCGGTCTTGGCAATAGCAGACCGGGCCACAGCCGGGCTTGGCAATAGCAGACCGGGCCACAGCCGGCTTAGCCATAGCAGAACGGACCCAACCGGGCTTGGCCATAGCAGACCGGGCCACAGCCGGGCTTGGCCATAGCAGAACGGCCTTGCTCGGGCTTCGGTCACAAAATGTTGAGAATTTTCTTCCTTGATCATCCTCTCCACCGCCGCGTCAGTCACCGTTCCTAAGGCTGAGGTCGGGTTGGTCACTACACTTTCTTCGGATGCCACCACCACAGTCTTTGACCTCATCATCCTCTTCGCGCGGAAACTGCTACTTCTTGCGGTTCTTTCACCTGTTGGCATATTGTACCGGCATATTGATGCATATCGACATGCCTACCCATGATCGCTGGCAATACACAAGACAAGGTGTCCATTTTATCAGCGAATAACGTGGAATTTGGCCATCCGAATAGATCACTTCCCAGTGACAAGCTACCAAGGGGAGACCGGGAACCCATCTTTCGCCGGAAGTGTGGGCGGACGCGTCGCTATTGATCAAGGGTGGACACGCTCTCCGCCGGGACTGGTATGCAATTTTCCCACGCATGTCACGTGAGCTTTGGCGAGTACATCCTCCGGCCGCGTGATTCATTTCAGAAGTCCGAAGCCCTTTGCGCCGACCGGACACGTAGCTGGCGCAGCAGTAGCACGACCGGACACGTAGCTGGCGCAGCAGTAGCACGACCGACACATAGCTGCCAGCAGTAGCACGACGCACAGTAGCTGGCGCAGCAGTAGCACGACCGGACACGTAGCTGGCGCAGCAGTAGCCCAGGTAAAATAGCCCACGTTAAAATAGCCCACGTTTGGATTTCGTGCGTCGCTTTTTGATGGCCTCCGGCTCACGAGTGGGCCGTGACAGCGCAGGCCGTTGTGCCATCTGTGGAGCTCACGAGTGGGCCGTGACGGCGCAGGCCGTTGTGCCATCTGTGGAGCTCACGAGTGGGCCGTGACGGCGCAGGACGTTGTGCCATCTGTGGGGCTCACGAGTGGGCCGTGACGGCGCAGGACGTTGTGCCATCTGTGGGGCTCACGAGTGGGCCGTGACGGCGCAGGACGTTGTGCCATCTGTGGGGATCACGAGTGGGCCGTGACGGCGCAGGACGTTGTGCCATCTGTGGAGCCCACGAGTGGGCCGTGACGGCGCAGGACGTTGTGCCATCTGTGGAGCTCACGAGTGGGCCGTGACGGCGCAGGACGTTGTGCCATCTGTGGGGCTCACGAGTGGGCCGTGACGGCGCAGGCCGTTGTGCCATCTGTGGAGCTCACGAGTGGGCCGTGACGGCGCAGGCCGTTGTGCCATCTGTGGGGCTCACGAGTGGGCCGTGACGGCGCAGGCCGTTGTGCCATCTGTGGGGCTCACGAGTGGGCGTGACGGCGCAGGCCGTTGTGCCATCTGTGGGGCTCACGGGGGGGCGTGACGGCGCAGGACGTTGTGCCATCTGTGAGGGCTCACGAGTGGGCCGTGACGGCGCAGGACGTTGTGCCATCTGTGGAGCCCACGAGTGGGCCGTGACGGCGCAGGCCGTTGTGCCATCTGTGGGGCTCACGAGTGGGCCGTGACGGCGCAGGCCGTTGTGCCATCTGTGGGGCTCACGAGTGGGCCGTGACGGCGCAGGCCGTTGTGCCATCTGTGGGGCTCACGAGTGGGCCGTGACGGCGCAGGCCGTTGTGCCATCTGTGGGGCTCACGAGTGGGCCGTGACGGCGCAGGCCGTTGTGCCTCTGTGGGTCGTGGGCCGTGACGGCGCAGGCCGTTGTGCCATCTGTGGAGCTCACGAGTGGGCCGTGACGGCGCAGGCGTTGTGTTGTGGGGCTCACGAGTGGGCCGTGACGGCGCAGGCCGTTGTGCCATCTGTGGGGCTCACGAGTGGGCCGTGACAGCGCAGGCCGTTGTGCCATCTGTGGGGCTCACGAGTGGGCCGTGACGGCGCAGGCCGTTGTGCCATCTGTGGAGCTCACGAGTGGGCCGTGACAGCGCAGGCCGTTGTGCCATCTGTGGGGCTCACGAGGGGGTGGCGGGCCGTGACGGCGCAGGCCGTTGTGCCATCTGTGGAGCTCACGAGTGGGCCGTGACGGCGCAGGCCGTTGTGCCATCTGTGGGGCTCACGAGTGAGCCGTGACGGCGCAGGCCGTTGTGCCATCTGTGGAGCTCACGAGTGGGCCGTGACAGCGCAGGCCGTTGTGCCATCTGTGGAGCTCACGAGTGGACCGTGACAGCGCAGGACGTTGTGCCATCTGTGGAGCTCACGAATGGGCCGTGATGTGAAGCTTCATCTATTGGGACAAAAACGCAACAAGGTTGAGATGGGGAAAGGCAAGCGTAGTAATGGGGCCACATTGTGTTCCAGACTAGAGGTGGTAAATACCCAAAACGTTTGGACCGAAGCCCGGGACCGGCCGGTCTGGTGTGGCCAAGGCCGGCTGGGGACCGGTGAAAATGCACTGAAGACCGGTCAAAAGACCGCTTGTATAATACATGCTTTTTCCACATAAAGTAGCAACGTTAATTTTTGTGTGTTAAATTTAGATGATTTAGGCAACTGGCATAATCTTCGAAAACCTCATTCATTCATAGATGAATTGAAGTAAGCCATCAGACACTTTTTGCATCGGAAGGCGGTAGGGATGGCATTTCTGATGCCACATGGATGGAGAGGCATCAGAAATGGATACTTCTTAGAATAGCTATATACCTGCAAAATAGTACCGAAGCGGCAAGGTATTGCACATGTAGTGAGTTTAGTACACGATAAACTACAACCCATTTTCAGGCATCCAAACCAATAAGCTAATCTTGATTGATGGCAAACTAATTAAAGGAGCAGGTTGGGTCGTCATTAATTTCTTAAATGTTTTGGTCCCAGGTTGTTTTTTTCTGGGAATTCAGGCATTGGAAATTCATTGTTATATTTTCATCCTAAGTAGTTCGCAGCTAACACCATAATTTATTGATATCAAGGAGTGTAGTATGAATACTAAAACGGCGCAACCAGCAGTTGTGTGAAAGGCAATTTGAACGAGTACTTATGGATTGTGCACTATACAGTACGTAATGCGAAATTTGAAGGCTGAGAATATTGAGTTTTGAATTGTGAATCGACTAGTAGAACACACAAGTATTGGATGTGGTGTGTAATGTGGTGCATCTACAGATTATTAAAAGATGAGGAATGAAGCCTTCCTTGTGGCCACAACTTTGCTGTTTTCTTAGCGTTGGGAAGTTTTGTAGGTTAATAAGCCATGCAAGTTAAGATATGCTTTGTTTTGGAGAAGTTTGTTGTTAACCATTGAAGCCTACCAATATTGAAATACCTATTTACTGAGAGAAGTTTCTAAGATGATGGAAATGGCTTACACAGCCATAAATAACAATTTTGCCGGTACATCTTGCTAAGACCATGTGCTACAATGATAGTTTTCTTCCATACATTTGGCAGTTTAGCCTGGCCCCAACCATATTCTATTCTTTGATATTTAGTGGAACCAATTTACTATTTCTTGCCAACTATTGCAGTCGGAAGTCATACTTTTGAACACTGCATACCATGGATATGCTTGAGCTAATAAACTATGCCGTTGTGTACTTTGTACTGTTTATCACTGTTTTCAACAATTTGTATCCGAAATGTCTTGGAATTATTTGAGTATTTTTTTCATCATATTGTTGAATCGATATTACGAAACTGCTGGATGGAATGTAAAAATGGGCCTAACAAGTTGCATAATTGCCTCATCAGGCTTTGAACTGTATTTTTTAATGACTGACAGACCGGTTGAAAGCCCTGTATATATTCCAAAGGCCGGTCAAAAAGCCAGTCAGTCTTAACCAGGCTTTCTGACCGGGCCTTCGGTCCTTACCTTTGCCACCTCTATTCCAGACCAAGAAATCTTCTAAGTGCACAAGGTCTAAACAACAGAGAAAAATTATTGACGTGTCAATAAATCCAATGCCCCAACCTGCTTTATATATATATATATATATATATATATATATAGACTGCTGAGGGAAAACGACATTTAGTAGTCCTGTCCTGATATCCAAATAAACGAGTCAATGTTGGCTTTGCCTCCACAATAGTTTCAACTTTTAACATGGGACTCGATGGAGTGTGCGCCCCCGCCCCATCCATTTGGGCCTGCCCATTGTCTTCATGTATTTTACCTCCTATAATTGTCAGAAATCAACATCCGCGTAAAGTTGTTTCCTGCAGGAAATTTCGGTTGTGCCATACATGGTGCCCTGTGCTGGTACGTGTTGGTGGTGTGGACGACACGTCCGCATCAGCGTTACATTGTGGGTTTGCCGTCGATCACCAGGTGCTCTCGCCAGCACCATATTCCTCACTACTGCGTACGACTGGCAATCCGGGCTCCAGTGTCTCCCCCCCTGGTGCTGCTGCATGCATCACACTGGTGTCACATAGCTAGGGGAGGAGGGGTTGCAGGCTACAGCTGAAGCCGTGGCCGTACAGGCAACGCCATGTAGGGCTCGTTAATGTTAAACATTCTCGTGTAATGGGGCGGTTGCAATACCTGGGCACTTCAGCTGGTTCCGCCGCCAGGATATCACACATGGCTGTTGCAGGTTGGGCTCCGAAGCAGCCCAGCCACCGGCCGGCGGCCGTTCTTGGCTGGCGGAACACCGACAGCCAGAGGCGCACACAGTGGCGTAGCCAGGATTTTCTGAGGTGGGGGCCTGACTCCAACAAAAAATGTTAGAAACAGAAAACGCCCTTGGCGCGCGAAGCGCGGCGAAAATTTTAGGTTTCACGTGGCGCCTATCTCAAAATTTCTTGCTTGATCAAGTGTATTTTTGGTTGCAAGAGGGGAGGGAGGGGAGGGGGGGCGATCCCCTTGGCTGCATCTCTGAGCGCACACGTGGCTCTCACCCCCTGAGCGAAGACAAAATACTATTTTTTTTCGACGTCAAAATAAAGGTAGGTTCGAAGGTTAAATAAAGTTGGAATGCAGGAAATCGGAGGGGGTTTTCGATTTAGAGGCGAGTTGGGTCGAACCCTTGAACACAATCCTGGTATCGCCACTGGTTGTCCCCCCCCCACGCCTTTGGAAAGTCCTGGGTGGACGTTTGCGTACGCCGTCCGTCGATAAGTGGCCTGGCCGGCCGAGACGACGCGGCGCCGACCGCCCACGGCCAGCGAGAGCTGGCCGTGGGCGGTCGGCCAGTGCCGTGCGTGTTCGCAGGCCGCGCGTGGGAGGCGCCGAGTTCGCCCCGGCCGCCGGCGACGGCGGGGGCGAGCCGTGCGTTTAATACTCACCGGATCCGCCGGATCGGCTATTGACCCAGCCTGGCGCGCGACCGACCGCCGCGGGCAACCGGCCGGCCAGCCGTCGCGCGCAGACGGCCGCGTCGCGACCGCCGCGCCAACTGCCGTCGTCGGCGTCGGCGTGGGCGGGCGGCCGGCGTCAGGTGACGGCCGGAAATGACGTCACCGACTGCCGGCGGATTAGCTCGGCTGCGACGCTCCGAAAGGACGGCCTCATTCCGTCGACGGCTGAAAGGCGGGAAGGCCGTTCTCGTCCGGGAAGTGGCAGCTTTGCCATGGTGAGGAGCTGGATCACCGACACGGCTGAAGTCGTGTGGTCAACTCGGCTAATGATCTTATAGTGAAATCACCTTCCGTAAGTTACTTATTTGCAAACTGGGCGGTGAAGTTGAAGTACTTGTTTGGTTATTCTGTGAAAAAGAAATGAAAATGGGAATATTTAGGTAATTTCGCTTCGGCTTCTAACCTTTATCGTTGTGGGAGAGGGTTAAAAGGTGGGCGTGTTGCGACCATCTGAGGGTTTTCCGCGACCAAGGGCAAACATCGATGTTGGCACGCTTCCTCCTGGTGTCGCTGATGAGACATTCTTTGACGACGTTGTGGTGCACAAATTGAGGACGACATCGCAAGTCACTGATCTACGACGTCACAAGAGAGCACATGTCTGGACGTTTACTGCCGAACTCGTGATTTATTGGCAATTAATCCCACTTATTATTTCCAAATGGCCAATGTTGGATATGCTATGGCGATCGAAGACTCAGCTAATCAACTTACATTGTTCATTGACCTTTGCAAGGTCATTCGAAGTCATTCGAAGTCATCGACAATCTTACCCGAGATGACCTCTTCGGCATTTAGTCACTCTGGAGATAATTTGGTTGCCGATGCTAAGCCTTGCATCCACTTGTACCCCTGAGTACCAAGAAATTGTGCTCTCGGGCACTTTTTAGGAAGCTTCCAAAGCTAGGTAACAGTTCAACCTCATCTGACCTCTGGTCTCTTGGTCAAAATATGACATATCGCACATCATTAGCATGCCAAGACGCTGACGAATACAATGATGAACATTTTAAGTGTGCTTTCGTCATTCTCGCACAAGAAACGATGAAAATATAAATTCTCGTTTTTTGCGAATTATTTATTTCTTTATTTATTTATTTATTTCACGATACATGTCCTCCACGTAAAGTGGCTGTTATGGACAGTCTGGGTATAACTCACAGATATTTACAAAGAAAGGATAGATTTGTGGTCAATAGTGGGAGCAGATGCGCAACGGACATTCATACACCAACATAATACAATACCCATATCACCATCTGCACTACACGCACCGTGTTTGCAACACGAGCTATAAACGAGTTGTTTATAGAAGTGATAGGAAAGCGATGGCCTAAAGGTGAGTTCATAGTGTACACAAATCCATTTTGTAAGTTGTTGTGTGTGTGACTAGTGTTGCTCGTGGAGATAAGCTAGTGCATGTTTCTTGAAGTTAGACAGCCTCGATGTTTTTGTTTCAGTAGGGAGTTTGTTATAGTGGAAGACAGACGAGTAGAGAAATCTCCTGCAGCCCGCCTCTCTGTGTATGGCTGGCAGGTGCAGGTGCTCGTCTGCACGCGTATGACGGTTTCACAGGGTAGAGTTTGCAGTGATTTGACCGGCAATGTGCGTTGGCTCACCCGTCAGAATGATCTTGTGGAGCAAAATAAGGCTGTTAAATAGATGCAGATCAGCTGCGGTGAAGAGACCCAACTGGTTACGGGCATCAGAAATACGATCAAATTTCCGTAGACCTGACACGACTCTAGTGGCGAAGTTAATGATTTTGTCTGGTCTGTGGATGTTTGCTGCCGACCCGTTCCCGTAAACAGATATGCAGTAGCGGATATTGGATAGAACTAGGCTATTGACTATAGTGAAGAGGGTACTGGTTGGCAGATGGTGACGCAGATGGCTCAGGGCCAGAAGGAATCCAGTGCACTTGCGGACCACAACAGTTACATGGGAATCCCACGACATGTGGCGATCAAATGTCACCCCAAGGTTCCTACACGAATGACTCTCATCTATCACGGCATCCCTAAAGCACACTCGTATCGGGGTAATATTGCGAAGATTTTGACGCGATCCGAACGTGAGAAGCTGAGTTTTGGTCCGGTTTACCTTCAAACCGTTATCCAGGAAGTAGTCGTAAAGTTGGTTCAGACATGTCTCCATCTGATTGATCAGATTTGGGAGATCAGATTTGCGACCGGAGATGAGGACCTGGGTGTCGTCTGCGAACTGAGTGACGTGTGCTACCGGGACGTGCAAATTGAGGTCGTTCGAAAAGATGCAATAGAGGAGTGGACCTAGTGATGAGCCTTGAAAAACACCTATCTTGTTTGGGAGAAAGGAGGAGAGATGCCTGTTTCCGCGTTGATCTGAGATGCTAACAGCCTGCGTGTGACCTCCCAGATAAGCCCTAAACCAGTCAGTATCGATTCCATGGAGTTCTAGTTTAGTGAGCAGTTTGGTGTGATCTATTACGTCGAAGCATTTACTGAGGTCCAGAATGCAAAGGAGAGCTACTTCCGTACGGTCCATTGCTGCTAGTATTTTGTCTGTGACTGAGATGAGAGCGGTTTCCGTAGAGTGGCGTGGTCTGAAGCCGTGCTGAGTTTGGGCCAGTAGGTGGTTTGA
Organism: Ashinkailepas kermadecensis; assembly: GCA_034440615.1. NCBI lineage: Eukaryota > Metazoa > Arthropoda > Thecostraca > Neolepadidae > Ashinkailepas > Ashinkailepas kermadecensis. Next base: position 69,643 of record JAOTOM010003817.1, read on the forward strand.
GTTCAGATAGTGATAGAGTTGTTTCTGCACTATTCTCTCTGTGATTTTGGCGATAACCGGAACCAATGAGATGGGCGTAAAATTAGAGGGATCCGAAGGATCTCCTGATTTGTAATTGACATGCTAACATACCAGAGAGGTCGATCAGTGACACGAAGTTTAAAAGCCGGGTTTCAATCGTGGCATGTTATCACGTGCAAGACCTTGGCTTTTCTTGCATGTGTTTGGGTTCTCTGTTTAGAAGCACTATGGGGGGGGAACAATCCCTCTGTGCTAGAGAAGGTGAAAAATGCTGTGCAAGGGCGAGGGTTAAGAAAGGCAATTCAATCACGAATATATGGTATGGGAATTGTCACATGATGACGTAAGTAAGAATGTGCGATAATTTGAGTAAAGCCTACCAGGATTTAGGTATGCACGGTTATATCACGGAAGCATGCTAAATATGTTTTTAAACCTGGCTAAGCTTTCATCTGTGGCGTAGCTAAGACATCAGAATGTCATTGTTTGACTTATGGTGTTTATTTGTTGGTATGTAAAATATTCGAGTGCTAAATATTTTTTGCATCGATCATATATCCCCTCACACACTACCTCACTAGAACGCATACAAAGCCATGCACTCAGCCTCATCACCGCAGCACACCGCACCACACCTACCCCCAGTCTGCGGGCTGAGGCCAGTCTCCCAAGCCTACAACACCGCAGAACACTACCACTCGTTATATACCACTTCAGGACAACAACACAGCACCATCCCCCCTCCAATGTCACCTGGTAGGCTGGTCTAATCCCCCTGTTCGGCGCTCCTACGACAAAACATATACAACATTGCTATCCACTTGAACCAGGTTCTTACACCCGCAATGAAATTACCCGTTGCAACACCCGACCAAATTCCCCCTTTTCCCATTTTGGCGCATGAAGCAACCCAAATTCGAGTATCTATATCGCCACAACAAAACCATATTCTTCCCCATCGAAGCCCAAGCCAAATTCTTTGAATATCAAGAAGCCCACCCACAACACACATTCTTCTACACTGACGGCTCCTGTACCAACGATGGTACGGGTGCTGCCTGGTGCGGTGGGCCCGACACTGGTCAAACTAAATTAGCACTTCATCATTCGGTATACACAGCAGAATTAGCTGCCATACTCACTTGCATGCAACACATAATTGCACGACACATCACCACCTCCACTACAATCTGCACTGACTCACGCTCCTCTAATGACGCCTTCGCAGCCACACACAACACCACGCATCACACACTTCACGCTATCCGACACCTCTACCAAGACAATCACACACACCTTCAGCTCACCCTCCTCTGGATCCCTGGACACAAGGGTATCCCGGGGAACGAGCGAGCGGATGGTCTTGCCCGAGCGGCAATCGACCTCCCTCCCAATAATTGTGTTCCGATACCCCCCGGGACCTCCTTTCCCTAGTAAACATATTGTTTATAAAGTATCGTCAGGCCTGCTGGACACACAACACCTCGCATTTACAGAATATCAATCCTACACTCTCCAAATGGCCCTCAGCCCACCGACACTTACGTCTGAACGAGGTGGTGCTTGCGCGTCTACGCCTGGGTCACACCAAGTTAACACACAACTATATTTTCCTTCGACCACGCCACCATCCACTTTGTAACACACGTGGAGTCCACACTACCGTCGCACATATTTTACTTATCTGCCCAGCATCCACTCCTTATCGTCTCTTCATTCTCCAGTATTTTACCAAAGCTCATACACCAATGCCACTACAAGCTCTACTCGGGGATGAGCACCCGGTGGTCCTCGAGCTACTTTTCCGTTTCTTACATGAGGTGTCAACACCAAACCTTCCCAATTGATCTGATTTGACTCTATTTACCTGGTTCGAACTGATATGCTGTGAAGCTACAAGCTATAAGTTATTCGCTACACGGTGCCTTCCCCTCCTGGTATATATATATATATATATATATATATATATATATATATATATATATATATATATATATATATATATATATATATATATATAAGAAGTACTGCAAACATCTATGGCCTAATCCCTAATATTTGATTTCACTCATAATATACAAATATTAGGCTATTTACGTTATTGATTCCTGGTCATATCTGAGGTGTGATTGTTTTTTTCCGTTCCAGATACGCATGGCCAGCGCAGCTAAAAAAATACAGGCAATATTCTGTTGAATATCTTGCTTGTGGGTTCATTCAGTCCCCACAAAATAACACAAGGACATTGTGCCTGCTTTGCATTACCTCACTTTCAAATGAAAGTATGCATCTCTGCAAACTTAAAAAAAAATATCTGGAGACTGCAGACAGAGACAAAAAAGACAAGCCACTTGATTTATTCAGGAAGTTACGTGATGACTTCCAAAAAAGGATGACTGTGAATCAGATGTTCACCAAAAAGCGGTAAAAATAGACAGAGGTCTATTGGCTTCCTACAAGATAGCGAATTTGATCGCAAAAGCTGGTAAGTCGCATACTATCGGCGAATCTCTAATCATGCCTGCAGTGTCCGCTGTGCTATCAATAGTCATGAATCAGAGTGCACAAGAAGTAACTGGTGTTATTCCTCTGAGCAACTCATCAGTATCACGGCGCATCGACGAAATGGCGGCGGATGTCGAAAGACAACTAGTCTCGAAACTGCAGGTGAACGAGTTCTCACTCAGAGCGACGAATCAACTTTACCAGATAATTCGGCTCTTCTGATGGCGTTTGTGAGGCTTCTTGATATTGATGATATATGTTAAGAAATGCTTTTCGCCTTGAAACTAACCACTGACACTACAGGCGAATCAATCTTCAAAAAAGTCGAGGCCTATTTTGAGGTGAACAACATTCCGTTCAAGAACGTTGTGGCTTGTGCAACAGATGGTGCTGCTTCTATGGTCGGAAAGTATCGGGGGTTCAATGCCCACTTGGGAAAAAAAATTGCGCCTAATGTGATCTGCATTCACTGTGTTGTTCACCAGCAGCACCTGGTTGGCAAAACAAAACTGGGAGGATGTCTGCACGAGGCGCTAGGGCGCGTTATCAAGGCTGTCAACTTCATAAAAAAGTGCACTGAATGCTCGCCTCTTCCAACGCTTGTGCGAAGAGAATGATGAAGAATTTGACCGACTGATATTGCACACCGAAGTCAGGTGGTTATCGAAGGGTAACTGCGTACGTCGTTTTGTTGCACTTTGTGACAGTGTTATTTCGTTCTTGAGTGGAACAGAACTTGGCCAGAAACTTACTGATGCAAAGTGCGACATCTTCTACCTGTCGGATATCTTTGACAAGCTAAATGTCCTGAACAAAAAGCTCTAAGGGAAAAACTCGAACCTGTTGTCATGCAGGGAGGCGATCGCTGCATTCAACGGGAAACTCAAGCTATTCTGGTTGAACCTAGGGAGATGGGAGTTTGCTCAGTTTCCCTCCTTGGGAGCTACATCCAGCGAGCTGATTGATGATGACTTAGTCGTGTATGTTGACCATCTGAAGCAGCTGCATGATGATATGCAAGCTCGCTTCTCTAACCTCCTCCAAATGACGGTGCCACACTGGTTTGTGGATCCGTTCGTTGCCGATGCATCTGACGTTGATATCACCAAACAAGACAACTTCATAGAATTGCAAAACGACACAACAGCTCAAGCGAGATTCAAACACGGATGACGCCAGAAGCTGTGTGTGAGCGAAGAAATGCCTAAGAAGTACCCACTACTTTGGAAAGAAGTGAAATTGTTCTTACTCGCTTTTCCAACATCCTACTTGGTGGAGACAGGCTTCAGTAAGGTTATTTCTCTACTTTCGAAGACTCGAAATCGCCTCGACATCGAGAAAAGAGGCGATTTACGTCTCGCTCTGACGACGCTGGAGCCAAACATTGAAAATTTGGCAGCCCTACACCCAGGCGCGCACCAAGGATTTTTCCATGGGGGGCCCGGACCGAAAAGGGCACTTGGCCGGCTCCAAAAGGGCACTTGACCGGCTCCAAAAGGGGACTTTGCGGCCCAGGGCACACTGGAAGGTTTGCTGACCGGGGGCGAGGGGGGGGGCGTGAATTTTCCATGGGACACGTTATATGTTATAGCACCGAACCCTTGTATTTACAATAATATTTCCAAAAACATACAGCTGCATGCATTATGTCGTGAGATGAAGGTTGCCCGCTTACCTTTGATGTAAAAGTACGCAGGATGTGGATTTCTGGAAAGGATGATAACAGCTGACACGAAGGCGATGGTCCTGAAGGCAGGTGACATGTACACAAACATGTAACACAATAAAAATAGCGACGAAAGCTTCAGGGCACAGGGCAGGGCATAGGGCATGGCATAGGGCAGGACACAGGGCAGGGCAGAGTTCACGGTACAGCACAAGGCACAGGGCAGGGTACAGGGCAGGACACAGGGCACTTTTAGATCAAAAGGGCACCTAATTGGGACAGGCATAGGCCAGGAAAGGGCACAGGGGAATGTCATTTTTAGGCCAAAAGGGCAGTTTTGGGCCCAAAGGGCACCTTTGGCACAGGCGGGGCACATAAGGCAGGGGATTTTTGGGCTAAATTTGGGACATTCCGGCCAAGAGGGCACTTTTCGGTCAAAAGGGCACTTTTGGCCAAAAGCGCACTTTGGTCTCATGAGGGGGGGGGGGGCCGGGCCCCCTGCCCCCCCCCCTACTCCGGTGCGCCTATGCCTACACCAGTCGCAGGGATCCCATTGAAAAACGTTTGGAGACAGATACTGATTGCACATGGATTCCTTATTGTTTTATAATGATCTTTGAGTATTTCAAATACAATTTGCATCCAAATTATGAAGTTGAAAAGCGTTAAAGACAGACGCTGATTGTACTTGATTTCTTATTGTTGTATGCTTATTTATGAGTTTTCAATTACAATTTTCACCAAAATTATGAAGTCCATTGATTTACAATTGGAGTATGAATTTCAAGTCCATAGTTCTATCCAAACTACAATCATTACTACATCTACTTCCCAAGATGCAGTAGCTCAGGGGGCCACGATAACTCAAATTGCCTTGGAGGGGGCCACTGCCGAAAAAAGGTTGAGAAACCCTGCGCTAGAGCACCAGTGCACATTGCGAACAAGTCCAATGATGATCATTCACGGTCCTTATTTTGCTGCTCAGTTGTCCCATATGCATGCATCTTCCCGGACCAGACACCTACCCAAATTAACTCGCCACAAATTCAGATTTTATGGAATTTGGTTTCACATTTTATATTCTCAGCTCGATCCGACCATCAGCTTTTGTATTGGAACTCAGCAAATGTTCGAACGTTTAAGTTTCTTCATCAGAATTGGTTTCTGGAACAAAAACCTTTCTCAGGAGTCACATTTTGCGCACTCACTATCTGCCGCGGTCAAATAATGTGCGTCATAAATGATCAACGCATGCTAGTGGCGGGTCCAGAAGTTTTAATGGGGGAGGGGCACTAGTCACAAGGGGCGTCATTTCCTCCGAGGAGCGCCTCTGCAAAATCTCCGGAGGACGCCTTCGGCTGAAAATCCATTGAGCGGGAGGTGGGGTACTCGGGCGTACTGAAGGGACACCTTTTTCTCTCATCTGCCCGCCTTTGCTGGCAGATCCGTCGAGCGGGAGGTGGGGGGTACTCGGGCGTACTACTCGGGCCTTTTGCTGGCAGATCCGTTGAGCGAGGGACGGTGCGCATGCACTGAAGCCTCACCATAACTTTTACCTTTTCACGGTCAGAGTGGCGTCACCATTCCGTTGGGGAGGGGGGGGAGGGGCATGACCCCAGTGTCTCCCTCCTGTATTCGCTCCTGACATATGCCAACATTTTCCATGTATATGTGCTCAGTGCGCGTTTTCCAAGGCCCGCGCACATGCACCGCATATCTTTGGGAATTTCAGTCATCCGAATCATTTCCATAAAGCGACACCCCTGATGTGACAGCATGTGTGTCAACATGCGACACTCCTGATGTGACAGCATGTGTGTCAACATGCGACACCCCTGATGTGACAGCATGTGTGTCAACATGCGACACCCCTGATGTGACAGCATGTGTGTCAACATGCGACACCCCTGATGTGACAGCATGTGTGCAACATGCCTGATGTGACAGATGTGTCAACATGCGACACCCTGATGTGACAGCATGTGTGTCAACATGATAGCGACACCCCTGATGTGACAGCATGTGTGTCAACATGCGACACTCCTGATGTGACAGCATGTGTGTCAACATGCGACACCCTGATGTGACAGCATGTGTGTCAACATGGACACCCTGATGTGACAGCATGTGTGTCAACATGCGACACTCCTGATGTGACAGCAGTGTGTCAACATGCGACACCCTGATGTGACAGCATGTGTGTCAACATGCGACACCCTGATGTGACAGCATGTGTGTCAACATGCGACACCCTGATGTACAGATGTATGTGTGTACATGCGACACCCTGATGTGACAGCATGTGTCAACATGCGACACTCGGTGACAGCATGTGTGTCAACATGCGACACCCCTGATGTGACAGCATGTGTGTCAACATGCGACAACATGCCCCTGATGTGACAGCATGTGTGTCAACATGCGACACCCCTGATGTGACAGCATGTGTGTCAACATGCGACACCCTGATGTGACAGCATGTGTGTCAACTGCGACACTCCTGATGTGACAGCATGTGTGTCAACATGCGACACCCCTGATGTGACAGCATGTGTGTCAACATGCGACACCTGATGTGACAGCATGTGTGTCAACATGCGACACCCCTGATGTGACAGCATGTGTGTCAACATGCGACACCCCTGATGTGACAGCATGTGTGTCAACATGCGACACCCTGATGTGACAGCATGTGTGTCAACATGCGACACCCCTGATGTGACAGCATGTGTGTCAACATGAACCTGATGTGACAGCATGTGTGTCAACATGCGACACTCTGATGTGACAGCATGTGTGTCAACATGCGACACTCCTGATGTGACAGCATGTGTGTCAACATGCGACACCCCTGATGTGACAGCATGTGTGTCAACATGCGACACCCTGATGTGACAGCATGTGTCAACATGCGACACCCTGATGTGACAGCATGTGTGTCAACATGCGACACCTGATGTGACAGCATGTGTGTCAACATGCGACACCCCTGATAAATTGTGTACATGGACACCTGATGTGACTGTGTGTGTGTAATGCGACACCCCTGATGTGACAGCAGTGTGTACTGCGAACCTGATGTGACAGCTGTTTTGTTGGAACCCTGATGTGACAGCATTGTGCAACATGCGACACCCCTGATGTGACAGCATGTGTGTCAACATGCGACACCCCTGATGTGACAGCATGTGTGTCAACATGCGACACCCCTGATGTGACAGCATGTGTGTCAACATGCGACACCCCTGATGTGACAGCATGTGTGTCAACATGCGACACTCCGGCGATATCTCATAGTTTGCAGGTGACAGGTTTGATACTTTTCACCTTCGCTAAAAGAATGACAATTATAATGTAACAAAAGCTAACATGATATGAAATGATCTTAATGCGCTTCTGGTAACTCTTAAAGTACATCAATTAATGCACGACAAGCACAACATTCTTTATGCCAAAAGGGTTATCATAGTGATCAGGTCCGAATATACCTAACCCGAAAGCACTCAAAGTACTTCGGTATCCTTGGGTGTACCGAAAGTACACCCAAGTGCTTCCTGGGAGGCTGCCTGTAGCGATTTAAACAGCGTTTCTTGTGCCGTTCATGGGGCCTCCGGTAAACCAGGGGCCTCCTTTACCAATAGGAGGGCCTCCTGTTTCAGTCGGGGAGCTTCATATATAGACCAGGGGGCTCCCGTGTAAATCAGGGGCCTCCTGTTGCAGTTGGAGCCTTCCTGTCACGGCCGGAAAGCCTCCTATGTTGGTCAGGATCTTTTGTGTGAGTAAATGAACATCCCATGTCGGTCAGACACGGGTCAGGTCGGACAGACGGGCATCATGTGGGGTTCAGACCTTAAGGACACCAGCGGTGGCGACGCACGTAGAGCCGCTCTATTCCCCTTACCCTTGTATACGCCACTGAAATAGACTGACACAACAACGAATTTTCCCCTATCCAAACTTATTCGTGATCTAGATGCTCGTTGCAAGTTTTTTGCTCTTGAGTAATTAGCCTTGTTTTTTTTAACAAAAACTTCATGAAAACAACGTGACGGCACAGGACGTGCTGTCACGTTGTCAGATGCGTCAAATGTGTCATCACATCGGGCAGAATGTCAGATGTGTCGGGCTAGTGGTGCTGCAAAATATGGGATGTGCTGCCACCTACCGCCCGTGACGAGGAAACGAGCGGTCGCCCTGTTTCTATAGATGGCAGCACAAAACGTTGGGCCACTATCAAGCGAAGCTTGGCGATACCCATGTGAGCATCATCCCATTGGTTGCTATTTGAGTCCGGTTCATTGTGGTCGCAGGGGTATCGGTGACGTTTGGGTGCTCAAGCGGGTCTATGTCAATGTGAACTAATGATATCGCTTAAACTACGAACCCATAGTCATACCTTATACTGGTACTACCTCATACTACCGTATGCTGGTACTACCTTATTCTACCTTACACTTGCACTACCTTATGCAACCGAAAACTACCCTGCACTGGTACTACCTAATGCAACCTAAAACTACCTTACACTCGTACTACCTTATGCAACCTAAAACTGCCTTACACTGGTACTACCTTATGCTACTTTATGCTGGTATGAGGCAAAACATATTCACGCCGGCCATCCCTTTTCAAAGTAAGCTTTCCTGACGGCATTTCCCATATACATTTCCAAAATATGTACGGGAAAGTAATCACGCTGGGCAATGCCCAGCAGGCCTCAACGTTCAATTCCTGCCTACCCGTAGCCCGACCGACGAGAATGAAGCCCCTCGGACCTTGCTCCAGACAAATCATTGCATAGAGGACGAAGATGGCTGGGTGACAGGTTTGCCATCCTCGCGATGTATAGATGGGATATATCTTCTCGACCAAATTCGACCCACGCACCACTGTGTAGTCCGTTGGAGCTGGTGCAAGGCATATTTCAAGGCGCATTGGGAGTGGTCTCCCCACAGGGCTTGATGTAAATACATAAATATAGAGAGACACGACCGGACATCGCAGGGGCTTCAAACCCTTCAAAGAATTGGACACATCACCTATGTACCATTCTGACAGGCGTTTCGGCTTTTCAAGCTCTCCATGATCTATGATGCTTAGATTCGAGACAGCATTCAAATGATTGCGAACTGATTTCGGCGATACTGCCGCCGCTTTAGCGACCGCTTCGCCATTTTCACACGAGCCTTTCCCAGCCCCTCCAACTTTTTCCTCAGCCTTCAGTTCACCGGAAGTGGTTCGTTTATATTTTTTGCCATTGCGATTCGTGAGTTTTGATTTTCAGAACGGGTTGAGCCGTGGAGCTCTCGTTACTAACTTAGTTGTTCGCTTGAAGTGATAGAAAGCTCGTCGTGACGGAAGACCAGGGCGACAACTCCGGTAGTATTAAATTAATGCCTCTAAGCTTTTTATCAGCAGCACGGTGTGTGTGTAAGTATACGGTAAAGTATGTAAAATCAGTGGCGTAGCCAGGGGACGAAAGGTGTACCCCCTGGAGGGTCCGAGGGGACCCTTCTGGCGACCGCCTTGAGGTGTCCGTAAGGGTCCTCCTGGGCTGGTGTGTGCCGACTAGGCTGACTAGGCCCGTCGAAAGGATCCCGCGTCGATGAAGCGGTCCCGATACAACTGAGAGCACCCTCGAGAAGATGAGGGCCCTGGGCTGGACCAACGTGAACGGCTTCCAGGTCGACGGAGGGGCTCCAGATCGTTGGAAGGGTATCCGAGCTCACGGAGAGGGCTCCGAGCCAATATGAACGGCCTCTGAGCTGACGGCTGGGTCCAAGCCGAAGAAAGGGTCCCAGACCAAATGGAAAGGGTCCCAGACCAAATGGAAAGGGTCCAAATTTGTAAAAGGGACCTCAGTCCTATCGGAAAAGGCCCTGGGTCGTCAAAGAGGGCCCATGACCCGACGGAGGAGGCCCTGGGTTGGACGTGCAGGGCCACTGGATCGGCTTTCGCTCACGCTGATGGAGAGGGGCTGAGAGCTGACAGTGGGCTTCATGCTGATAAGAGGCCCCGAGCTACGGAGACGGTCCGGGCCGAAGCTATGGGTTCCCGGTGCTAAGTAAAGGGTCTCTAAGCGCATGGAGGGGCACCGGGCTGTTAGAAAACAGTGACGTATCCAAGGAATGAAGGGGCAGCCGCCCCCTGGGGAGTCCGATTTGGCCCTCCAGGCGACCACCGTCAGAGGACCGCAAGGGACCGCAGGGCGTAGGCGCAGGTACATAACCGAGGAAAAATTAAAGCGCATCGAACAGTTTGTTGGGAAAGAGCCATTGAAACCTGAATGCGTCCACCACCCTGAGGGCTGGCAAAAGCCGTAAGACAAGACAGGCCCACCCGAGAGCTGAAATGCCCATGCCAGATGGAAAGAGCAATCTCAGCTGGTAATGGTCCCTAACAGCTCAGGAATAAATATGGTACTGAAGGCTCTGAGGCATAAACATGAGCGCCAGAGATGGCTGGGATGTTCTTGGGGTTTGAGAGGTCCCTGAGGGATGAATAGAACCCCCAACAGCTGACGAGTACTAGCGAGGGCCGATCTCAGAGCTCAAATTCCACCGATATGAGAGCTAGACCGGACTATTGAGGGCTGATTGCCCCCAAAGGCAGGAGAGGGCCCTGAGTGATGAAGAAGGTCTCTGAGAGTCAGGGAAGACAGAACTGGGATTCTCCTGATGTCGAGAGCGACCCCTAATGGATGAACAAGGTCCCCTGGAGCTAAGAAGATGTCCTGTGGCCTGGCGATTACAGTGAGGAATATTCAGGGCCAGCTTCAGAACCAGAAAGCCCTTGAAGCTAGAAAGACTGTCAAGGACTGGGGAGGGCCCCTAACAGCTGGAAAGGGCCCTTGACGATGCAAAATGGTCACTGAGTGCCAGAGAGGACTGAACTGGACAGGGATGCCAAAGAGATTTGGAAGGGGTCCCTATGAGAAAAGCCTGGCCCATGAGATTTAAAGAGAGTCCGTCAGGGCCACTGATGGTTGTGATGAATACCCAGGGCCAGTTTCCGAGCTGGAATGTCCTTGATAGCCCGAAAGGCTGTCGAGCAGAGGCGCATCCAAGGGAGTCGGGGGCCCGGGTCTGCGAGAGTCCCTGAGAACTGGCGATGGGCGGGAGGAATACTGAGGGCCAGCCTCTGAGCTTGGATGTCCTTGAGAGCCATACATGCTGCCGAGGACTAGAAAAGTTCCCTAAAAGCCAGCGAGGGTCATGCGGGTGAAGAGAGCCAGAGTGCCAGAGAGGTCTGCTTGTAGGTGGGAAACCCTTAATAAGGAGGAACAAAATAGGCAAGATTCATCTGAGCGCTCTCGCACACTCATCCTGAAAAAGTGCTATGAGCTGCTGCGACATTAAAAGTGTCGTCACCTGCTGTTGCTTGAGGATAAAGAAACATCGTTACTAGACCACTTCCCGAATACCGATGGCGGCCGCCCTAGCGGCGACAGCTGTTCCACTGCCCCAGTAGCCACGGCCACTACAGTGGCGAAGGCCACTTCAGAATTGGTGATCGTTCCAGCAGCCACAGCCGTCCTAGCGGTGATGGCTGCCCCGGCGGTGACAACCGCCTAAGAGGCTGCAGCCGTCCCAGTGGCCTGACCACAGCTGCCACAGCAGCTACGGTCGCTCCAGAGATGGAGAAAAAGACAACTCAGCGGTAGCTGTGATGACCGTGGTGCCAGTTACTTCGCTTTAGACCGGTGTGACGCTGGTTAAGGGAAAACACCAATTGGCAGGATGTTGTGTGCTGAGCATTGCTGGTGAGGCCTGTTGCTAGTCCTTCCCCTGTCCTAAAATCTTGCACTTATTTTCCCCACTGGTATTCACTTCTCATTTTGAGGAAGCATGAAGGTGTTGAAAAGGCGCAACAATGTGGGCCTCACCCTTGTCATGAGCACCCTCCCTATTAAACTACTTCTGAAGGAAGGGGATACAGAATGAAACAATCTGCGATAGTTGCCATGGAAATGAGCAATCGTATTTTAGCCCAAGTTAATAATATTCATGCCTTCATTAGATATGGGTGTCCCTTAATTTTCCGTGATAGGTTTTCTTTTGTTGGTTGTTGTCGGCAGCTAAACGGCTTGTTTTTCTGGTCATTGCCGAACTATTGGACCTTGTTGGCATGTCTCGCCTTAGTCACTCCAACGCGGTGTGCCCAATTTTCCCACATATTTAACTCTTTAACCATATTTGTCGATATATGCATACACACACACAAACACACACACACACACACACACAGAGAGAGAGAGAGAGAGAGAGAGGGGCAAGTTTTCGAGCTAGAATGTACTTGATAGCCCGAAAGGCTGTCGAACAGAGGCGCAGCCAAAGGGGGTCGGGGTCCGGGTCCCCCCACCCTTAGCACCGAAAAATACACTACATGGAACGATACATTTTAAGATTTTCATCTGGCAACACCCTAAATTAAAAAAATAGGGTTTTGCCTGGTGAAAATGTTAAAATATATCGTTCCATAGAGTGTGTTTTTGGGTGCTAAGGGGGGGGGACCCTGGCCCCCGAAGCCCTTGGCTGCGCCTCTGCTCGACAGCCTTTCGGGCTACCAAGGACATTCTAGCCCGAAAACTGGCCCTCAGTATTCATCACAACCATCAGTGGCCCTCAGGGACGGTAAGCTGTGTAGATGGTCGTGTTTACAAGATGCACCAAATCATTCTTGAAATTGCAAGCACAAAACTATGAACTATTGATATGTTTACTTCATATCAAAGGATTCCAAGTCATTTGCACGGTCAAGTGAGGTCATGTCATGCCACGCAAATCCCAACACTTTTTGTGTAACGTTTAGATACAGCATACAATATGCTGTGGAAAAGTTGATGTCAGTTTTTTTTAAAAAGTCAACTGGGTTAAATAACTATTAATCGTATCAACTTACTGGCTCAAAGCACTTTTGATTACCTTTAATAAGGTTCGGTGACATGACGCATTGATACTCGGGTGTACTCTTGTTAACTCTTGATACTCGGGTGTACTCTTGTTAACTCTTGATACTCGGGTGTACTCTTGTTAACTTTACTCGGGTGTACTCTTGTTAACTTTACTCGGGTGTACTCTTGTTAACTCTTGATACTCGGGTGTACTCTTGTTAACTCTTGATACTCGGGTGTACTCTTGTTAACTTTACTCGGGTGTACTCTTGTTAACTCTTGATAATCTTGAAAACCACCTCTCTTTCCATTTGCTAACATGGTAATGGAATTGCAGTGTTTGTCTCTGTGTGTCTGCAAAAGCCAAATTAGTATATTTTTTTTATGGGGAGGTCTTTATCGGGTATTGGTGGTAATTCGCCTGCCAACCAAGCTAAGCGTTCCTTATGACGTCATAAGGCGTTCCCTGCTAATGTTAATTTGTCATTTTCTCTGTTCAATCTGAAAATATGTTTTTACAATTAAGACTTGGACCTCTCCACCCTGGTTTTGTGAGAGATCTCCAGCCGTGCAGGTGTGACTCCATGGACCTGGGCTATATGCCAAGCAGAGTTTGCTTTATGAGCACTCCACTACTCAACCTGGGAGCAGGCAGCGGACAGTTTTTGAGTCGATTCTTTTCATTCAAAGGGATACGGTCAGTGATGAGTTTCTAATTTAGTGTGGGGGGCGGGGGGAGGCGCCGTACACTAGTGCCCCCAGCCCATGCCGTCGTTTATAATATATATATATATATATATATATATATATATATATATATATATATATATATATATGCATATATATATATATATATATACAAATATATATATATATATACATACATATAAAGGTGTCTATATGCATACATATGTTTATACATGCTTATGACATTCTCGTTTTTCAAACAGACATCGGATCGCGAAGTTAAAACCAACGCCAATCGCAGATAATTTACAAGGTGTACCCATTTGAGCAACAATAGTGCACCTGATAAAATTCCTGGACACTGTTAATTCGAAGGCGGCGCTCCTAACCTGTTTGATAGTCCCAGAACGACCCACCCTTTCTGATTGATTTTCTTAATTGCGTAACACTGTGCTGGTAGGGAGTAATTTGTGGGCCTGTCGTCTGCCGCTCATCACTCGCCAACCTTGAACGCATGCGTCGCCGCCCACTTCTGGATTTCGTCCTGATGGTGCGCGATATCCTTGGGCCAGACCAGACGGAGTCAGAGCAAAACACCCAATCTATACTCGCCCAAAGGCAACGTTGGTCCAAATATTGTTAGTCGTGCATATTCACGTGCAGTTGGTTGATAAAAGCGACACAACGCGAGAATGTCCAGAAAGCGACACAACGCGAGAATGTCCAGAAAGCGACACAACGCGAGAATGTCCAGAAAGCGACACAACGCGAGAATGTCCAGAAAGCGACACAACGCGAGAATGTCCAGAAAGCGACACAACGCGAGAATGTCCAGAAAGCGACACAACGCGAGAATGTCCAGAAAGCGACACAACGGGATAATGTCCAGAAAGCGACACAACGCGAGAATGTCCAGAAAGCGACACAACTCGAGAATGTCCAGAAAGCGGCACAACGCGAGAATGTCCAGAAAGCGACACAACGCGAGAATGTCCAGAAAGCGACACAACGCGAGAATGTCCAGAGAGCGAATTGTGATCAGCTCACACAGGCATGGTAAAATACATGCTCCGGCATATTTTCGAATTCAGAAATAATGATATCGTTGGATTACTTAGGAGCTGAGATCATAGGTACTGGATGCTTACTACGCATGCTTACTACGCATGCAGTATGCTTACTTACATGCTCACAACGGACGGGAGAGGAGGGGAGGGGAGTGGAAGACAGAAAGAAAGAGAAGGAGAGATAGGGGGATGGGAGGGAAGATAAATGGAATGGAGACAGAGAGACGAGACAGCGAGACAGGAAGACATCGATACAGAGATGCAGATATACTGCGATACAGATGCACAGAGATGCAAAGATACTGCGATACAGATACACAGAGATGCAAAGGGACAGAGAGAAAAGATTGATGAAGAGAGTGTTGTTATTCGCCCACCCCTGCTTGCTGCCAGCCAGCCCTCACCGTACCCAACTTCCGACCGACATCTGACCTACTGCTGACATAGTCCGACCGACCCCACCTCACCACTGACCTATCCCTAACGGTCATCATATCCGGGCGCTGCTCTCACCCCTCCCTCTCCACCCCAACCCCCAACTGTCACTGGCCCGCGTCGCCAGCTGAACAGCCCAACACCGGATGTGGCGTACTTCCGGCGAGCTGCTGACGCCGCAGGTGGCGCCAGCGTCGTAGTACCATTGTGTGATTGGGCTAATCGAACGCTATTTGTGGCCAGATGTGGCATGGTTGAGCCGTGACAGAGTCGAGCACAAAAACAGCGCGAAAAGTAGGATGCGTGTTGAGTTGTATTTGAGATGAAATACGTTTTGGTACGTGGTGCCTGAGTCCTATATAGGTGTGGATATCGTAACTCAAAGGCACGGCTACGGCATAGGGAAGAAGATTCCACGAAGCACACCGATGCACACACACATTCACACACACACACACACACACACACACACACACACACACACACACACACATGTAATATATATATATATATATATGCCAGAAAGAGTGCAGCGCAAAGCCACTAGACCCATCAGGGCTCCGGTAGCTCAGTGGTTCAGATAAGCGTCTCGCACGCCAGAGGTACGGGGTTCGATTCCCCGCGATGCCCGCCCTTCCTGTCAGGGTGAGAGGCAGGAGACGCCATATGTTCTCAGCTGCTGCGTGCGTCGCAAAGCCACAATCCACCAATCCATCCACACTAGACTTATCAGTGGAATAAGTAGCTTAGAATATGGGGAAAGGCCTATGGCATTAGATATGTACTCACTCAAGTATAGGAGATTAAGGGGTGATATGATTGAAATGTATACAATCGTTATAGGGCTAGATCAGGTCAATCCGAATGATGCCCTTCTATTTAGAGTATCACATAGGAATCATGAATTCAGGTTAGACAAATGGAGGTGTAGGACAGTTAAGCGACAACAGGTCTTCAGTCGAAGGATTGTTGATCAGTGGAATAGGCTGCCTGATGATATTGTGGGAAGTCCCTCATTGAATGTATTCAAAAATATGGTGGACATATTTTATAGGCTGGATAATCTTTTTTTTTAAGTTCTGAGTAGTGGTGGATGGGGTGAGATTTGTGCTAGGTGGGTGTGGACTGTGCAGCCATGGGTGGAGTTTGCAAATTATTGGTGAGGCACTCGAGCCACGTGTATTACGTGTGATCAAGTGAATAGGGCTGGATAGGTAAGGTAGATAGGCATTGATGGGTTTGCGGGATGTTTGTGGATGAATTCTTTGGAATTAAGGATGTGGTGTTGGTTGGGGTTATGAGTGTCTTTTTGCCAGAGTTATGGTATCTTCTCTTTACAGGCTTAACCTGGATGGGCCCTTGTGGCTCTTATTAAGTCTGACCACTTCATGACTTTATGACTTTAGGTGGCCGCTTCTGCCACATCAGAAAGGAAGGTAGCTTGGAGATATGCGAGTTCCACGTATGGAGCGAAGCTCCGCAACATGAAGGGACATAGCAAAATAACAAAATAATAATGAAAATCTCCGTACCAAGAATAAGTAGAATCGGATTGGCGAAATAGGAAGCCGTGATTATGAACGTTCGGCAGCCCCCAGAAAGGCCCCCTTTTAAGTTTGTTACAATACCCCAGGTTGTCTTATCCACCCCCAGCCTCTGGTGGGGCCTCTACCCATGGGGCAGCTGGCACCTTTGTCGGTGACCACAGCGAAAGTATTTTTACGTCAATTTAACAGGAGACGACCTTCATTGTAAAAACGTTTCGATCTCAAGGGTCTTCCTCGGTACATGAGTACAAAATCATAGAATATCAAATAACTTCGAGTAGAATTGTCCTGGAACTCACGTGATGTTTCACGATCGGCGTTTCGCGGTTGCTAACGTCACTGCAGATTTTACCCAAATGACCGCGGTTGCTCTCGAATTCATCGTATTGTGTATACTTATATAGGCAGCCCCTAACGTCTTTTGGGTCCGTTTGTTGACATTGGTTACCAGGATGCTAACCTCGGCCCAATTGGACAGATTTTCGCATTCGTCAATATGTGTAACGAATGCGTTACATTGTCTGTGGCACCGCACGTCAGAGCCGACCATGGGTCAAACAACCGTGTTGTGTATGAAATCCCGTGTTCTGGATGTCCAAAGACGTATGTAGGAGAAACAGGGAGGTATGTGGGTCCAGACGACAATTAACGAACACAAACGCGACTTGCGGTACCACAGACAATGCAACGAAATCGCTTCACATATTGACGAATGTGAAAATCTGCCGAATTGGGCCGAGGTTAGCATCCCGGTAACTAATGTCAACAAACGGACCCGAAAGGCGTTAGAGGCTGCCTATATAAATACACACAATACGATGAATTCTGGAGCAGGTTTTTCCAATTGGTCAAAGCCTGCAGCGATGTTAGCAACTGCGAAACGCCGACCGTGAAACATCACGTGTTTTTAATGGCAATTTGACTCGAAGTTACTGGATATTCTCTGAGTTTGTACTTGTGTATTGAAGAAGACCCCTGATATCGAAACGTTTATACAATAAAGGTCGTCTCCTTTTAATTTGACGTATCTATTCGCTAATTGTCGCTATTGATACATATTCGAATATATATATATATATATATATATATATATATATATATATATATATTATATATTATATTGAGTACTATTTTGACAAGTTATACGTAAGTGGCACAATGATAAAAACTATATTTCCACCAGAAAACACATCACCAACGTTTCGGCCAAAGGCCTTCTTCAGGGTGACACAATTACCAAATTTAACAAGTTTAAGCACGCAGTCACGCACTCGAATTTCTGCGCTCAGAACGTGACACGAATCGCAGCCTCTCGCTGGGCTGACGAACGATATAGTTCAAAACACTGCGTCAATGGCGAAGGGCGACAAAACGGAATACACAAAGCCATGGATGGCACTCAAAGAATGCCAGATCCCATATCACACATCGCGCTGCGTGTGTGCGTGTGCGTGTGCGTGTGCGTGTGTGTGTGTGCGTGTGTGTGTGTTTGTGTGTGTAGGTTTTGGTCGAACTCTCTATCCCGGGTCCGATGCCCGCTGTACCTCCACCACATCGTCCCGCACCAGATACGCTATCACGCTGGCAAGCTTAACAAATCCAGGTGAATTATTGATACAATCCTCGGTATCGATAAATGCGGCCTCTACAGCCTTCCTCCTAAATTTGTCCTTTGTTTGGGTTATTTCACAGGCACCATCCCATCGCGGAAGGTGCCCCTCTTTCTCCCCGTGAACTACCAAAGCGCTCGACATCCTGTGATATGTAAGATCGGCCCTGTGTTCCTGGACACGTTGTTGAAGAGAACATCCTGTCTCACCAATGTAAGCCTTACCACACCCACTGCATGGGATCCTGTATACCACAGAACGACGTTTGCTCTCACTAGGTTTAGATATCGGTGCCCTGACTACTAAGTCCCTGATTTTCCTTCCTGATGATTCCACTAACCTTATCCTCCCCCCCCCATGAACTTGGACATGCCTGCCGCAGTATGGGAAGGAGGCACCACTAAAAACTGACTATTCCCCAAATCGCGCGTCCTGCTACACCTCCTATGGATAACTAGAGCTTTCTCCTTCAGTCCTACGAGGATATCAAGGGGGTATTTCAGCTTTCTAAGCGTACCTATCAGGAAATTGATCTCCCCGATGAGCCGATCGGGGGAGCAAATCCTGTAGGCCCGCAGGAAGAGGCCTATGACCACCCCTCTCTTGACCCTCATGGAATGCCCTGAAAAGAAGTGTAGGATGTCGTTCCTATTCGTTGGCTTACGGTAGACACTAAAAAGAACTTCATCATCAGTCCTATCTAACAGTATGTCCAAAAATGGAAGCTTTCCGTTCAGTTCCGTCTCAGTGGTGAACTGTATGTGTGGATTGATGCTGTTTAGTGTGCTCACGAGTGCATCTAGGTCAACATGCTGTGGTAACATTACGAAACAGTCATCGACATACCGGACCCAGAAACACTCGGTACCAACTATTGGGCGGAAGTAGTCAACCTCTAGCACCTCCATGAACAGGTTGGCTAACACAGCGCTCAGCGGAGAGCCCATTGCCAAACCCTCTATCTGCCTAAATTCTGCACCCTCGAACTCAAACGCACCGAATCTAATACAATGCTCAACTAGCTGGATGAAATCCCTTCTCGGCAAGGGCAACGCGTCATTATCAGCAAAGTCCAGCACCCGTTTAACTGCGTCCATTGCCCCGGTAATCGGCACATTTGTAAACAACGATTTCACGTCCAAGCTGGCCATCTTCTTCCCCCCGACAGATATTTGCTTAACTCTTTCCAAAAAGTCCCCCGAGTTTTTGATATGACTGTCACTGATTATCCCTAGAGAGGCCGACAAGGGTTTTGCAAGCACCTTCGCTATATATATATATATATATATATATATATATATATATATATATATATATATATATATATATATATATATATGGAGAGAGAGAGAGAGAGAGAGAGAGAGAGAGAGAGAGAGAGAGAGAGAGAGAGAGAGAGAGAGAGATATATATATAGATATATATATATATATATATATATATATATATATATATATATATATATATATATATATATATACACTTTTTGCCTTTTAATACTTTTGCGACACACTGACTTCCAGATTGCTGGACTCGGAAATTCCGCCGATTGTGGGATTCGAATCCACGACCTTCCGATGATGAATCGAATGCCCCACCGACGGGAGGGTCTATATTCCCACTTTTTTTCCCGATGGACGATCTCAGTAATTACAAAGTGGATGTCCATGAAAGGTGCAGTAATAGACGTATTTTACTTGATGTAGTGGTTTTGACCTACAACCGTCCTGAATATTTTTCTTCAAATGTCTTTAAATTTCCCCAAATGGCGTTGAAACGCTATGATCACAACAATAGAAAATTCCCGATGGACAATCTCAGGAATTACTGCACCGATTTTCATGAAAATGGCGGTAAGATAAACTTCGACATCTATTTTGGGCCGTTTGAGTCTTTTCCAGCCGATATAAATAGGATATAAATAGCCACGAAATGAGGGATTTAAATTAGAGATTTGCCCGAACGACGATCTACGAAAGTATTTTGCAGAATTGCGCCAAACCCACACTGAGCAATGTTTTTCACCGTATTAGATCAGTTGAGGCAGTTAAGAGAATAATTAACATACGAAATATGAAATATAACCTTAACACGGAAGTCAGTAGAACCGTCAACCAAACTTTCAGTCATCGTACCATCCATCTCTAATTGAATTGTGATGTAACCCATCTCTAATTGAATTGTGATGCAATGGATTTCTACATTTCATATGTTAATTTTCTCTTAACTGCCTCAACTGATCTAATACGATGAAAAAGACATTGATCAGTGTGTAATTGGCGCAATTCTGTAACTTACTTTCGTAGATCGTCCATCGGGAAAATCTCGAATTTCAATCCCTCACTTCGTGGCTTTCTAACTATTTATATCGGATGGAAATGACTCAAATGGCCCAAAATCGATGTCGAAGTTTATTTTAGAGTCATGTTCATGAAAATCGGCGCAGTAGTTAGTGAGATCGTCCATCGGGCATTTTCTATTGTTGTGATTACAGCGTTTCAACGCCATTTGGGGGCAATTGAAAGACATTTGAATGAAAATATTTATGACGGTTGTAGGCCAAAGGCACTGCATTAATTAAAATACACCTATTACTATACCTTTCATGGACATCCAAATCGTAATTACTGAGATCGTCCATCGGGCAAAACAAGTGGGCGTTATAGACCCTTCGCCCACCGACCGAGCTACCGCTATCCCCTGATGGAGAAAGAAATGCAAATAAAGATGAATATGGAGCAAGGCGAAGTGTCAGCTGCGGACTGCATGCTGTGGCGCAGCGGCTGAGATGCTTTGTGAGCGAAAGGGAGAATGACTGAAGCAAGGTTGAGAACCTCTGGCTTACTTCAGCGCTTTTGAGTGAATGCAATATAGGTAAGGTAAGATAAGATATAGGTAGGCTAAGTTAAGATACACTTAACTTCGCAGTCGCAATCTTTGGACGAATTTAGTCTCCAGCGGTGACATGGCATTTATAAAACAAGACAGTAAGTATTTCTTAAGAATATAGTTGCATGTCTTTGATTGTGAGGTTGATCATATACCAGCTCCCAGGGGCTGATGCAGGAATTTTAATGGGAGGAAGGGGGGGGGGAACTCGTTTGTAGGGGCGCCACTGATGACAATTTCAAGCGGATGCACTCACTAGTGTCCCTGGAAGGGACACCCAGTCTACTCAAGCGGATGCACTCACTCGTGTCCATGGAGGGGCACCCAGTCTACTCAAGTGGATGCACTCAATAGTGTCCTTGGAGGGGTGCCCAGTCTACTCAAACGAACTCCTTGAGCTACAAAAAATAAAGGGAGAGGGCTGCACTCGACCGTCCTGGAGGGGCACCATTCGCCAGTCAGAAGTGCGTCTTTTTCCACGAGGAAGTGGCAGGGGCACATGCCCCTGTTCTCCCTTGGATCCGCCCATGCTAGCTCCCTATAAAAGTAATGATCTGATTCTACACTCCTCCATGAAAAGTGTGTAGACACCACCAATCCTGTGTCGATGTATCAACGCATCAGTGTTTCAATCCTGCTATCTGAAAAAGCCACGCATCATTTAAATGACTCGAGTTACGCCAGCAGCTATCGCACCACTACAGTCGCAATAGTGGTAATTTTAATGGGGAAGGGTTGGGTACTCGTCGCCTTTGGCGGAAAATTGGTTGAGCAGGGAAAGGTGAAGGGGCGAATTGGAGCATACTGCACGAGCGCCTTTTACTCTGAGACGGGTGCCTTTACCGTAAAAATATGAGCAGCGGGGGAAGGGGGTGCACTCAAGCCTTGCTGGAGGAGCGCCACCTTTCTATAGGGGGACATATCCCCCAGTGGCCCTCTCCTGTATCCTCCTCTGAGCAGTGGCAACGATATCCAGCTACAGCGGTGGTAACGATGGCCATCTGCAACGGTGGTAACGATGACCAGCTACAGCAGTGGTAACGATGACCAGCTACAGCGGTGGTAACGGTGACCATCTGCAACGGTGGTAACGATGGCCAGCTACAGCGGTGGTAACGATGGCCAGTTACAGCAGTGGTAACGATGACCAGCTACAGCGGTGGTAACGGTGGCCAGCTACAGCGGTGGTAACGATGGCCAGTTACAGCAGTGGTAGCGATGGCCAGCTACAGTGGTGGTAGCGATGGCCAGCTACAGCGGTGGTAACGCTGGCCAGTTATAGCAGTGGTGGCTATGGCCAGCCACAGCGGTGCGGTGGTAGCGATGGCTACTGCAGTGCTTGCCGTTCCTGGCAGCCTCCCAACAACCCCGCCGTAAATCTACCGGCAGCCGTCCGGCCACAAAGCGTCACAACACATCTCCGTGACGGAGGCGCCGCGGGTCGACAAAAAACTGCCGGGGTCAGAGGTGAGTGGCCGGCGGCGGTGCGGCCGAGCCGCGCTGACCCGGTTTCGTCAGAGGTGCTGCCTGCCGCAGTGGGCGAGCTGCCGCCGCCTCCAGACCGCTGATGTAACCGAGCAAGGTCGGGCCGTAGCATGCACCCCGGGGCCACGCGCCGGGGGCACGACAGGAGTGGCAGCCGCCTGCTCCGGTGATTGTGCCGTATTTAAGCGAGCTGCCCACCTCCCAGCGCCACCAGTACAGTCTGATCTGTAGACATGAAGGTAGGAGAGGCGGATGTGCTCTGCTGTGCTACAACTTGCCGTATCTCGCAGCCGAAATGTTTGATGAGGCGGCGCCGTGAGCAGTATTTCCAGTGCGTTTGTCTCACCAGTCACCGTCGTGCCGGTCTGATCTTTAGGGATGCTCATATATCTCAGGACGTGCTTCTCATTAAGAGGCTGTGTCTGACCGGATTTTGCTTATACCCTCATGTTCGTGCTTTCATTCACTCGATGTTCTAATTCTTTCTCAACTTCTAAGTAAGCTCTGTATTTTGTGTTTTTCTTATAAAAAATATAGGGAAGTTCTCAGCATCCCCTCGCCAGCAACCGGGTATTTCATGACGCTTGTTTCGTGTCCTCAGGTCTTCATCATCGCCGCCATTGCCGTTGTGGTGCTGGCCGACAAGCCGGCTCCTGCCCCCTCGTACCCTGCGCCGCCGCCCAAGTATCCGACCCCTGTGTACCCCGCCCCCTCGTACCCAGCGCCGCAGCCCAAGTACGCGCCCTACAAGCCCGTCGAGGACTACCCTCCGGTATGTTATTGGTATCGTGACTCGTAGAAATTGCATTTACATGAACATTAACCATTGCATTAACTAACCCCGGTTAGTGTTAAGGCTCAAGCTGTTACGTGAACTCACTATTTTATCGATGTATGCCGAGCTTCTACGATGTTCGTATAAAGCACTGAGCAGAAGCACTGAGACTGAGGAAGTAGTCTATGTCATGCACGATGCCTGATTGGCTTCTTTAATCCACTTTTACTTTCCATGAAGCGTCTCGAAGGAGTAATATGTGGACTTGTTTGCATCTCCCTGACCACTCACTCACTGTTGCTTTCGAGACCGATGGATGATTAGGCCCTGGAAATAGTCATGTATTTCTTCTCAGAAATGGAGAATGGACGCAAAACATATAATTAAATACATATGCGGGATATAGATATCGAAAACTTTGATCAATATAAAACACAGAAAGTTGACTGGATTGTTCGAATGTTAAATTGAAGCTACCCACTTTTGTTCTAGGAATATTGATACGTCATCCACTTCAGTCAGTTTTTTTAAAATGCAGATTTGTGCCCAGAAACGCATAGGTAAACGTTCCCAGGCGCACTCGTCGGTTCTCAGGACTTTCGAACTTTCCATGCCTTACCATAGGTGCCTTCGTGTTGACACGAAGGCACCTACCCTACTGGCAAAATTAGTCGCTTGTATTAGCTTGCTGCTGCTGTGCTTTGAGTGTTTCTTTCTAATGCGAGCGGGGTTGTTGCTTTGTATGCATTTCAGTGGGCACTTGACCCCAATGTTGCATTTGCCCCCCCCCCCCCGTAATCTCAACTTTTAACATTGGACCCTCTGTGGTATGAGCCTCCAATCCATTTATGCCCACCTTCATGTATTGTGCCCTGCCAATAATATGAATGCAAGACTCATGCTTCTACTATCATCCAATCCAATCCAATTTAATTCATCCATGCTCATTCTGGCGTTTTTTACAAGGCAAACTGGATCATTAGCATTGTCCAGTCTGCATATCATGCTGTAGAATGTGTTGGCTTCAGGCTCCTCGGTTCTCTTTCCACCAGGTGAGCTGATTTATATGGAATTAATTTGCTTTTGATCCGAGTAACTTAGCATGCCAGCACAATTTGGAACATTTTTGTAGCATACCTCAGGCAGGAAGGCTTCGAAAAGCTTGAATGGGAGTTTTCTGCGAGTTCTGTTGCGTTACTATTGGTTCTGGCTGGTTGCCGATCATGTTTAGCAGCTACTAAAACACGAGTGCTTCAGCTGCGGCTGCGTTGCGGCAATATTCCGCCTACACAACATTCTGCTCAAAAGTGGCACTTCAAGAGAAAGTGCCGAACATGCAATGCTGCTGATGTATGCCGAATGTGCTTACGTATGCTCCGCAGTTCCTTGGAAATTTCCAGGGGTGGATCCAGGGGGAAGTGGGCACAGGGTCATTTCCTCCAAGTTGACCTGATGTAGACCCAAATTAACAAGTTACGGAAAAAAAACTGAACGCTTTTTAGATGGAGAATGTTGTTTTAATCCAAAGCTTATGTCCCATGCTGTCCAAATCCGATGAGTTGTTTTTGTTGTTGAAAACGTATGATTTGTTTTTTTCCCATTTTAGCTCCACCCCAATCCGGCGGGCTGGATTCACTCCTGGCAACAGCTAATGAGACATATCGAGCCGTCTTTCGCTGGCCTGCCTTGTCAGGTTCAAACTCATGGGCGCTGTTTGCCTGATTTAATTTCTTACGCCTCTGACATGCATGCTGTGAAATCAAAAACATTACAAAATATGAATGTGCATTGGAAGTAGCACAATCAGTGTAACGTTCCCGTTATCGATGAAGCTTCACCGGACAACCCATCACGACACCACCTCCTCCGTCGCAGGTGCCGCCCAAGTACGCGTACGGGTACGAGGTGCAGGACCAGTACACGGGCGCCGACTTCGGCCAGGAGGAGGCGCGCGACGGTTACCTGACGCAGGGCAGCTACCGCGTGGCGCTGCCGGACGGCCGCGTCCAGACGGTCACCTACAGGTCGGAGGGCGACTCCGGCTTTGTCGCCGACGTGCAGTACGAGGGCGAGGCGCAGTACCCCAAGTACGAGCCCAAGTACTCGGCGTACCCGGCGCCTGCCCCCAAGTACCCGGCGCCGGCTCCCAAGTACCCGGTGCCGGCTCCCAAGTACCCGGTGCCGGCTCCCAAGTACCCGGTGCCGGCTCCCAAGTACCCGGCGCCGGCTCCCAAGTACCCGGCTCCGGCTCTTAAGTACCCGGCACCGGCGCCCAAGTACCCGACGCCTGCCCCCAGGTACCCGTCCAACTGAGCGAGGCGATGCGACGTGGGCTTGTCACCCTCGAGTGTCTGCGAGTTCCGTGCTTCAGTCGGCTACCTCAGGGCCGGGTGTGCGTGTGAGGTGTGTGAGTGTGAGGGCGAGTGATGGCTGCACGACCCGACTGCCGTTTGTGATTATTCCCTGTTGATATTTATTGTACTCTATGTGAATAAAGTGCGCTGTGTGCTATAACAGACGTCGAGATTGAAATTCTCCGAGGCCTGAAACGGAAGTCTGAAAACAAAACGTCTCCAAAACGGCACAATCAACCTAGCTTCGGGAGAAGGGGAAACCTGATGTAGTTCACTCCCGTGTATATACGACAAATGTTGAGCTGAGCGGCCCGACCGGGCCGGCCCTGCCATCGCGTTTCCTTCTATATTACTGCGTTTATGTCCTTTCCTTACTCATAATCAGATACGCTTTTTCAATTTTTATGTTTTATCAGCTTGCATCACCATATTTCCTTTAAAGTGCTCGCATTATTTGCATTGAAAAAAACTATCAAAACGTACCCCAGCTTGTGCCGGCCCAGCCTGCACCGTGTCAGCAGCTGGTCCTGCCATGCCACCTGACCTAAGTACCCCGGGGTCGGTCGGCCTGCTGTCTCGGTGACAGCGTTTGGGGATGATTCATGCAGAGTGCTTGTGTGGCATCGCCCGAGCGGAAGAGTCGTGAGACGGGACCGTGACACATACTGCCACCTGTGCTGTTGAAAGTACGGACATCATCTGAGCGGCCCGTCCCAACCACCAAGCGTTTGAAACTGCAGCAACATACAGTGTACAGTGTACAGTAGGGTGACACTTAAACATTTTTTTGCTGAATTTTCAACCGGCCGCCCTTCAATTGGTGAGGTTGGACATAAAAAACAACGTGTGTAAAATAATTTTGAAAAATATCAATATTTAGAGGTAGCTCACTAAGGTCAAAGTTACCATTTTTTAAGCAAAAATTCATTTTCCCATTTATTCATTATAAATGTTCTGCATTCTAATTTGTACCGGGACGCCCCTTCATTTGGTTCGATTTGACATACAAACAACGTGTGTAAAGTACTTTTGAAAAATATTAATATTTAGAGGTTGCGCACTGAGGTCAAAGTTGCCATTTTTAAGCAAAAACTCATTTTTACATTTATCCTTATTATAAAAGCCGTTCCGGCGACGACGTAACGGAGGGAAATTGACCGTGTGGCCAAACCGTTGTAGATGAATGGGTGAAATTTGCAACACGTCTGGGACCGGTAGCACGACAACTTTTGGCGTTGCAATCGCATACTTGCGTGCCGTGGGTGACACGTGGCACGTCCAAACGTGCGCCATAGGCTCAGGCTGGGAGTGTATTTCAAATAGCGCCAGCGGGCAAACCAAGCGAGTTAATGGTGTGAAAAATGCAGTGACATATAGCCGCCGGGCCCTGTACTTGGCGGCAAAATCTCACACTCGTGGATCGCACGTGCGCCACGTGACACGTGCAAATGTCGCCCATAGGCTCAGGCCGTGAAAAATACAAACGGCTGCAGCGGGCAAACCAGACGGGGCAACAAAGCGACCATTGCAGTGGAAAATGGCCACCCGGCCCTACACGTGGTGCCGTAATCTCAGACACGTGGATCAAACGTGGGCCACGTGGCACGCGACAATGTCCCCCATAGGCTCAGGCCGTGAAATGAGAACACGAGGGACATTTATTCGACAACGGGTACAGGTTAAACGGTGAGAGGTACGAAGGTGGCGTTTTCTGCGATTTGTAAACAATAGATGGAGGCAGTGTATTTTGCCAGTTTGGCCCCCGTGGCGCCAGCGGGCAGCACGTGGCACGAGCTTTAAACGTGCACAAACCTCCGTTGCTTTAACACGTGGATCGAAATGGACCGACAGAAAATATGCGTCGCATATTCTTGACACGTGTCGGCGTTCACCTGGCGTCTATTGGGCCGCGATTGACACCACGTGAAAGCCCGCAGTGTTGCCTACCCGGTGATGATGGTTTCGCTGCGATCCGACCCGTGTGTGGCACGCGAGGGACGATTGAGTGACAGGAGAGCGGGATGACGCCAATTCGACCGGCTCTCATTGGAATAACACGGTCAAGTGTCATTTTTGGCGTCGGATTTTCACCGATATCGGTACGCCGGACGGCTCCAATGTCCGCCGCATAGCTCGGGAACCACTGGGCGGATCGCCATGAAACAAGCACCCCCGTGTAGCCAAGAGGATGGCAAAGCTCAACAGTGCATACAAATTTGCTGCACGTGGCACGTGCGCTCTCTGGCACCGTGTAAATAAAAAGCGGCAGTTTTCAACGTTTTTCACGATTGGGTCTGGTGCTTGAAAACGGTGCAAATGGGAGCAATGCCGTTGCTTCTATAACTCGGCTCTATGTACCGACTACAACTTTCACGTTCATCATCGACACCTGTCGTGTAACCGGGGTGAGGTATTGTGACCCGATTTGGTACATGATGCGCTCGGTAAAAACGGCTCCCTTTCCACTTCACTACCATCCCTATCGCAGACGATTTTCGGCCAATATTACCACGTACGGATAGCGCAGGTTACTCTGATACTCACGGTATCTTCAAATTTTCTCTGCTTCAAGTAGTTTGACCGCAATCGGCAATCTTGGAGACCCATAAAAGTCGGCATTTCTACGCCGAGAATTGAACCCGGCACCCGGATCGAATTATTTTTTATGAGCTAATACATACGGACTATTTCGTCGCGGCGGCGCCCGTCGGGATTAGCCTCGTGGTAAGATGCTGGACTTGTAATATTTATGTACCGTGTTCAATTCCGTGGTGTGCCACCTGTCTTTCACATTCCGCGGCCACCTGCAACTGGGACCGCCGACGGGGACCGGCAACGGGGACCGAACCGGGATAGGGGATTGGTGCAAGGGATATGTGAAGGGGACCGGCAACGGGGACCGAACCGGGATAGGGGATTGGTGCAGGGGATATGTGAAGGGGACCAGTCACTGGGGATGATACGGTGAGGGGTGATCGGGAATGGGCAAGTGATTGGGGATTCGTACATGATGGGAGACCGAAAGTACCGGGGAAGGGGACCCAGAACCCGGGACCGAGGAACGAAACCGGCGAATGGGACAGGGGAACGGGACCGGGAAACGGGACTGAGGAACGGGACCGGGACCAGGACCGGGGAACGTGACCAGGGAACGGTACCGCGGAACGGAACCGCTCAGTCGATCTTAGTGAAACCTTCACCAAACGTTCGGCCGTATGCCACAGGCGTGCGGTTTGCACCTTCGTGACCTTGGGTCAGGTCAAATGTCACCAAATCGACGAAAAACATGAGTTTTGGCTCAAAGACATGGATGATCTTAGTGAAACCTTCACCAAACGATCGGCCGTGTGCCAGAGGCGTGCGGTTTGCACTTTCATGACCTTGGGTCAGGTCAAAGGTCACCAAATCGCCGAAAAACATGATTTTTGGCTCACAGACATGGATTATCTTGGCAACCGCGCAGTCGATCTTAGTAAAACCTTCACCAAACTTTCGGCCGTGTGCCATAGGCGTGCGGTTTGCACCTTCGTGACCTTGGGTCAGGTCAAAGGTCACCAAATCGCCGATAAACATGATTTTTGGCTCACAGACATGGATGATCTTAGTGAAACCTTCACCAAACGATCGGCCGTGTGCCAGAGGCGCGCGGTTTGCACTTTCATGACCTTGGGTCAGGTCAAAGGTCACCAAATCGGCGAAAAACATGATTTTTGGCTCACAGACATGGATTATATCGGCAACCGCTCAGTCGATCTTAGTGAAACCTTCACCAAACGTTCGGCCGTGTGCCATAGGCGTGCGGTTTGCACTTTCGTGACCTTGGGTCAGGTCAAAGGTCACCGAATCGCCGAAAAACATGATTTTTGGCTCACAGACATGGATGATCTTAGTGAAACCTTCACCAAACGATCGGCCGTGTGCCAGAGGCGTGCGGTTTTCACTTTCTTGATCTTGGGTCAGGTCAAAGGTCACCAAATCGGCGAAAAACATGATTTTTGGCTCACAGACATGCATTATCTCGGTAACCGCTCAGTCCATCTTAGTGAAACCTTCACCAAACGTTCGGCCGTGTGCCATAGGCGTGCGGTTTGCACTTTCGTGACCTTGGGTCAGGTGAAAGGTCACCAAATCGCCGAAAACGTGATTTTTGGCTCACAGACATGGATGATCTTAGTGAAACCTTCACCATACGATCGGCCGTGTGCCAGAAGCGTAGCCATATGTGTTGTTGATGTGTTACAGATTTCCACATGCATTTGGCTGCCCGACACCCGTTCCACATGCAAAATCGAACTTACAGAAATGGATGATCTTAGTGAAACCTTCAGCAAACGACCAGCCGTGTGCCAGAGGAGCTCGGGTTGCATTTTCGTGACCTTGGGTCAGGTCAAAGGTCACCAAATCGCCGAAAAAACATGATTTTC